>OY282449.1:48051912-48371912 GCA_958295655.1 Palloptera scutellata
TTCGATAAGAGATTTTTAAATTTACATTTTTTTTTTTTTACTTTTTGTTAATAAAATTAATAAATTAATACAAATATTAAGTTTCGCTTAGAGTCTTGGAGGGAGAAAACATCAGCTGATTTTGGTATTTCTTACTTTATGCAAATGACAATTAAGAAACATTATAAAAAAATGTTGTTCATATGTTTGCAAAGGACTACAGTAAAACACCCCAGTCAGAGGTTGGCTGCCAGTTTTTGACCACTAGCACAAGTTCAAATTTGGCATCCAACTTTCCCTCAGTCCTAATAATGGTTTAACACTGAGGTAGATTAAGAGGTTAGCTGTTGGCCTTGTTTCGAATAGGGATAATAATGGACTCGTAGCTAAATCATGACCAGATTCTGGAACTTACCAGTAGACCAACTATTGTCCGGCAATTTCCTAGAAGTGCTAGAACTGGGCTGTGAGTCGCCTTTTGCAAGGATACCGGATTTTCTTGTTGAGTATGACAATTTTTAAATACATTCGTTATATGGATACAAGAATACCATAAAAAAGGAATAAAAGCATTTTCGTTTTTTACCTAATATTAAATGGTATTTCATTTTTAATTTACTACATTATGATTTTTACAATAAATATTTGTGTTTTCTTTTTTTAATTAATAATGTTTTTTTTTATACTACAGTAATGTAATTCCAATATATGTAATATAAATTGTTTTTTACTTTCCAAAAATTGGAAATTACGGACGCATTTTACTTTTTTCCAAAAATTCAGAAATTTTTATCGCTATGTTTTTTTTGTTTTGTTTTTTGTTTTTTGTTTACTTTGCGTTGCAGTTAAATCGAAAACAAAAAATTTATTTAATTTTGTCGGTTTTTTTGGTATTAGCATTTTTATTTGGTGCGTTAGTTTAATGTTGCTTTTACTTTTATTAATAACATTAACAATAATTTGTTTGTTTTCTTTTCCGTTTAAATGCCATAATTTAATTTAAGGTAAATATTTTTTTTCTTGTGCTAATTACTAAAGATTTTTTTTACAGTTATTGATATGATTTAATTTATTTATTTTATTTTATTTTATTTCTTCTACACTTCATCTCTCTAAAAATCTACATAGTATAAAAAACAAGGCTAAGAACAAAAACTGCTTTTTGGCAAACATTATTTTTGTAAAATAAGTGGAAATTGTGTGGAAAGTTTAGAGAAAAGAAATTCTTTCAAAAATTCGAAACCTTGGAAACATATTTTTTATTTAGTTTAGTTTTCGTATTAGTGAGAAATTCAAAAAATTCAGTGCCATATTTCATGTTTAGTTTTCTTGTTTCAGTTTTATTCACCAATATGTTTTTCTTTGTTTTAACATTATCTTTTTTTATTTGCTTTTACATAATGTCAAGGTACATTTTCATTTCATTTTTATTTCGCAATAATCACATTTTTATTTTATAATTATTTATTAATCATTTTGAATTTATTTAATTTGTATTTTGCTGCTGTAATTTTGATTTGGCTTCTTAGTTTTTTGCATTTTTGTTTTTGTTTTTTTTTGTTTCAATTATCACGTTTTACTTGATTTTTGTTTTTCTCATTTAAATTTTGTCTTTATTTGTGCTGTTTATAATTTTGAAATGCATAATTTTTAACAACTTGTAATTTATTTTATAATTACTATTTTTTTTTGCACTTTCCAAAACGTCAACGAAAACGAAAATGAACCAAGTCGAAATGTGACACGAATTTTTTGGTTTTATTTTCTTTGGAAACTTTTGCTTCTTGTTTTTCTTTTTGTCTTTAATAATATTCAATTCACAGCCCATTTGTGTGTATGTGTTCATGTGCTTCAAAAAGGAATCGTCTTTTGATTTTTGATACATAAGAAATTTTGTTCAAAAATGTTTTAAATATGCTTTAAAATTATATACGAGTATGTAAGTAAGTTTAATATATCCGACGAAATTAAACTTGAAAGAGAATATTCAAATACATATTTTATGCAATTCGTTTGGAACAATTCACAACATTCGTGTAAGAACATTTGCCGGAAAAGCTAATAATAAATATTTGAACTAAGAACATTTTAGAAAATACCTGTGAGGGATATTCACTTCATATCGAATTAATTTTATGAAACATTAAAATGTTGCCTATAAGTAAAGGAACATGTGAAAAATATTTATTACATATAAGGGCAAAATAAATCCGAGAGATTCCCTTCATTCCGTTCAATAGAAATATGCCAAAATATGATGACTTTTTGTTGCATAGTTTTTTCATATTCATTCCCTTGATTTAACTTGTAACTTTTAAACACGCAAAGAAATTGTAGTAATCATTAATTTTTGTTATGAAGCAATTCATTTATAAAAATGTACAGAAGGGCCTAATATTAAGTATGTATACTTATATCAAAATTTCATCGTTCAATTTCGAATAGTTTGGTTAAAACATTTGGATTTGATATTAAAGTTACAGTTTAAAGTTACGTTACGGTTTTATTCTACATATGAATACAAGTTTTGGACTGCCCGTAAATCTTATAAGAAATATGAGAACTGCACGCTGAATTTTTTTCGTTTTGTTCAGACACTCAGAATATAAGGTTTTTCAAATTGCATTTCAAATTGATTGCTAAATGTTTAAATGTGTTCAAAAGAACATACCCCGAATTGTTGTCAATCCACAAAATATTTTCAAAGTTTATGCATGTTTGTATTCTGAAAATGGAAAAGTTAGCTCATTAGAGTGCGTATAAAGGACAATTTGTATAGCTTTTCATAGCTAGGACAGAAGAGAGCCTGCACAGTGTAGGCATCTCAGGTTGATAAATCATAATCGATTATGCAAATATCTCCTCTCTCCAAAGAGGATCTCCTCTTCGAGCGGTAAGGCATTTTGCTAGGCCAATTGACGTATTCTATTTGTATTTGTATCTCTCTTGGAGCCTGTCTCTATTGATTGTTGCTATATTAGAAAATTCGTTTAAGTAATTAAGTCATTCTCAAGTTTCGTATGAAATCATTTCATTAAAATGGTTTATCTCCGGAAACGAACGGTATAACAGCTTAAGTGTATAACTAATACTCCTCGCCCCCCTCTCCACCTCTCCCACTTTCTCTTAGTCACCACAGATATTCTATGCCGAAAACTTGAAGTACGCAGATTACTTTTTTTATTTTGAAAAAAAAAAATTAGAAAGTTTTGCGAAGGGAATATTTCCAGAAAACAGCAATAAAAAGTAAAAAAAAACAATTGGAAATAATAATGAAATATTTGATGTATCGTTTTTGTAAATTCGAAAAAAATAAAACAAAATATTTTCTTTTTTTATATTTTTTAAATAATGAAATTTTATTTAAATAATTATTATGTAGTTTGAATAATGTTTTCAACTTTTAATTTTTATGCTTATTGCACTTTAAGTTTATGATTTTTTTTTGATCATTTTTTAATTTGTGTGTATGTAATAATAATAATAATAATAATTATATTGATAATAAGTTCATTTTTTCCATAATCATTTGCAATATACTTTTGTGTTTTAATAAAATTTTGCCAAAAATCAGTTTTCTTCTTCCTTTGTTCTTATTTCTTTTGTTTGTATATAATATTAATCTAATTAAAGTTAATTAATTATTTAATTAATAATATTAGTAATTATAATAGTAATTAAACATTTTTTAAAATTTATTTTTCGCATTTAATAAAATGATTTTCAATTTCATTTTTTTTGCCAGTATTTTTAATACAAAAGACAAAATTATTAAAATAATTACTGATAATATAATTTATAATTTGGTAATTCAATACTTTATAAATTTAATAAAATTATTCAACTTGAATTTGACTAGGGCTTGTTTTTAAGCTTAAGGTTTAGAGATTAAGTTTTGCTTCTAATTTCAGTGTGTTTTTTCAACAATTTCTGTATAATGATGCGCATGTGTATGTGAGTGTGTGTGTGTGTATGTGTGTGTGCGCGAGTGTATAAAAATTGCATATGGTGTTTTTTATTTATTTATTATTATTATTATTTTGGGCTTTTGTCAGGGTATTTGCTTTTTGAAATGAAAATGAAAATTGCAAGTACTTTTTGTTTTGATATAATTTTATTTTTTAATTTCTGTTTTTTGTTTTACTTCACACAAAATTTAACTTGTTTTCACTTTTATCATTTCTTTTAATGTTTTCAACATCCTTTTAACCTTGTGTTTCAATTATTATCATTATCATTATTATTTGTTTGTTTTTTTTTTATTTTTATTTTTATTTTTATTTTTTCTAAGTAGTTTCTGTTTTTCCTTTCCTAGTGGTTGGTTTTTAATTGAAAAAAATGTAGGCCATGCTAAAACTACGTTTACTTAAAATATAAAATCTATTTTCTTGTTTTTCTTTTCATTATTTTTTCTTTCTTGTATATAATAATATAATTTTACTATATAAAGTTGTATGTATGTAAGTATATAATGCAGTTAGTTAGTTAATAATAATAATAATAACTATTATTATTGATTTTATTTTTGGGTGGTATTTGAGGGGGGACTTTCATCCGCCTTTAAATTTGTCGCTATATTTACAGATTTTATTCCTTATTATTTTCTTGTCACTTACAAAACATATTAAAAATAAAACTAAAAAAATTAAATCATGTGTAAGTAATGCGGAAAATATATAAAATTTAAAATTGATTCAATGCTATCTTCATGTTAAGGTTAAGAGATGCTGTAGTTAAGTGATCTACATATATAGATTTCTATGCGAAAGAGGTGTTCATTGTTACATGCTGTGGTTAGATATAGAGCAAGTTCAAAGCTAATAGGTTATATCTTAACACATTCTAAATATTGCTCAACATATACATACATAAATTTCTACTTTCTTTGACTTCAATTTTGGGATTGAAGCTAAGATTGAGGCTATTAAAATGTGTCTATAGTTTCTTTCTCTTTTACCCAGTTGCTTTCTGCCAACGCTTCCATATTTTCCCGCTGTCCATTAGACAACTGCGCGTTTTTGTGGCTCTCGTTGAGAAAGTTGAGTATGATATTGAGGATAACGTCCATTTTCTTTAGATATTCTAGATATTCATTAATAAAAAAATAAAAAAATAAAATGGAAATATTCTTTTTGTCTAAGAGGTGAAAAATTTAACTTTTTCGGCTGAAAGTTGAAGATTACTGTTGTTATAGAAAAAATCGACTAGTGCTAGGTAATTGATATATTATTGGGAGTATTGCTACTGGTTGTTAATACCAAGACTTTGGGGTTTTGTCCCGGAACGAGCAAAACTCTCGACCATAAATTGTTGACCCTAACAATATTAGCTATCAATTTTATATACCCAAATGTAGTCATTGTTTTACCCAAATGAAGTAGATAGTAAGTAGTAGTCAATATTTTATTTAAAAAGAGGAACCAATTCATTTTTCAGTCAAACAATGTCTCCAATTCATCAATGTCTTCTTCTTCTTCTTAAATGACACAACATCACATGGAGGGTCTAGGCCGAGCTTTATCCATTCATGTTGTGGGAATTACCATATAATTGTCATGACTACAGTTTAATGACGAATCCGAGACAATGAAGTGGAAAGAGTTTCTCAAAAAGGTTTACCATTTGCCTGTCAAGAGGCCGTTTAGAAAATAATTTTCTACAATTTTGATTTTTGTCTTTGCCGAGACTTGAACTCAGGTACTACCACCTACAAAAAGTTACTTTGCAATATTTGAAATTGAAAGTTGTTTTTAATTGATTTAATGAACTATTGTATTCAAAAATGGTAACTGACTTGAGAGATAATTTTTCAAACACAGATAACCATAGTTACTACTGAGACATGCTCTACATTTCTATATCGCTCTAACGCGAAATTGAAATCCAATTCTTATGATCTGTATTTCGAACAATGCTGAACCAAATCAATCGATGGAAAGTGAAGTTGAAATCCAATTATTATGTTCTGTATTTCGAGCAGTGCTTTACCAGATCAATCGATCGATTCGATATCGATTGAAAGTAAACTTGAAATCCAATTCTTATGTTCTGTATTTCGAGCAGTGCTTTACCAGATCAATCGATCGATTCGATATCGATCGAAAGTAAACTTGAAATCCAATTCACATGTTCTGTATTTCGAGCAATGCTGCACCAAACAAATGGATTTCTATATCTTCAACACCGCTTTGAAATCGATTAAAAATTAAAGATATTCCTGTGCAACAAGGAAAGTAAACTTGAAATCCAATTCTTAT
This sequence comes from Palloptera scutellata, assembly GCA_958295655.1. Taxonomy (NCBI): domain Eukaryota; kingdom Metazoa; phylum Arthropoda; class Insecta; order Diptera; family Pallopteridae; genus Palloptera; species Palloptera scutellata. Next base: position 48,058,149 of record OY282449.1, read on the forward strand.
GTTCTGTATTTCGAGCAGTGCTTTACCAGATCAATCGATCGATTCGATATCGATCGAAAGTAAACTTGAAATCCAATTCACATGTTCTGTATTTCGAGCAATGCTGCACCAAACAAATGGATTTCTATATCTTCAACGCCGCTTTGAAATCGATTAAAAATTAAAGATATTCCTGTGCAACAAACTAAAAGTAATATAGTTAATACTGAAAGAGGATGTTGTGCTGAACAGTTTTGCTGTACAAGTCCAGATAGTTAAGCACTCCTGAATTACAATCTGAATTAAAAGAGCTTTATTACCGCAGTCAATGGGTATGTAGGTAAACTTTATAAGCTCTTAGTTTGATGTCTGAGATAAAGTTGTCGCTTTTAAAAACTTGAAATTTGTTTCATGGACCTTTCGGCTCCTCTCCTTATTCTCATTTAGGAGATGTTAACTAAATTCCTCAATACATTTCTTTTCGATATGTAAATCTATTTCTTTCTACAAAATCTTCTACTAAGGAGAGGGGGAAGGTCATATAAAAGTAAAACTACATTTCGTCTACCTCTAAAAGCCTAGGGGTGAGATCTTTTCTAGCCTATGTTTGTAAAGTAGAGACAAGACAAGACAAGACAACACGATGAAGAGGGAAAGAGTCTTTGCCTCACATTCAGCTAAACAAAAAATAACACTTTTTAAGAATAAGCCTTGAAAAATATAACGGAATAATAAATAAATAATTAAGAAAGAAAATGTTGCACATGAAATAATAAGAAAAGAAAAACAAAACTTTTTGAATCGTTTTAAGTGGTAACATTTAAATAACAATTGAATCAGAAATAAACAAATTCAAAACAATTTCGCTATACACAATCCTAAAATAATTTATATTTTTGTTAAATATATTTTTGTTTTATATACTAATTAATATATTTATGTAAATGTATTTACTTTTATTTATATCATTTCTTTAGTTTTTGGCTTATTTAGCTGTAGATCCTTTTAGTCAAATTTCTTTATTTGAAATAAAAGAAAGGTAAGGAAAAAACTGAAAATTATTTTTTGTACCTAAATTTTTTTATAATGTTTTGCTAAAAGAAATTTTTAATAATAATAATAAGGAGAATTTTGTTTTATTATACTGCCGCCGTTATAATGATTTTATTTAAGATTTGTATAGTTCATATTTTTAATCAATGCAGTAACAATTTCCACTGCTGAATAATACTTTTTTTTATTATGTATGTATTTGGATCAACAAAAATTTTAACATTGTTGTGTATATGTATGTGTGTGTGTGTGTGTGTGTCTCTTTAAGTAGTAAGAATTAGCTTTCCGTTTTTACTGAATGTATTTAATATTTTTAATTTAATGAATTTTGCATTCATCTTTCTTTGTTTCGCTAAAAATGGCATAAATGTTTCATTTTAGTTTTTCTTTTTCTTCAATGCGCTTTAATAATATGTTTGTTTATTTTGCAATGTTTATAAAAAATACTAAAGTTTTAGTTTTAAATATATATATAATAATATATAATATATTTCATGTGTATATTATTTGTTTTTGTTTTCAAGATTTTTGTTATTTTTTGTTCTTCTTTTGTATATAATATGTGTATATAAATTGTTTTTAGTTTTATATGTGTGGTTTGGGAATTTTCTTTCATGCATCATCATCATTCTCAGTTGAATAGTTAATAATAATTTATAAATTTTCAATTATTTTTTGCAATTGAAAATACAGTTTAGTTTTATGAGAAACATGTAAAAAATGATTACAAACATTATTTCGAAATGAAGAATTTCTGTTCAGGAGTGAATTATCTAAATGTTTTAATTGCGAAAAAACGCCGGATTTCAATTTACAAATAAAAAACGATGCAATCCCAAAGAAAACGATAAAAACTCCTCCCGATCAAGAGTGGTTTTTTATTGAAATATGTTTGTATGCAAAATGTTTCGAAATGTGCAAAAAAAAATTTTAATTTTCAACAAAGTTAAACTGTTATTAAATTTATTTTAGTTTTTGTTTTTCTCAATTGTTGCATGTACCTGTATTTGTTTTAGTTTTAAGCAGCTAAATTAAGTAACTTTCTCTAAATTGTATTTATGTATTAGATAAGATATACTGTAGTAAAACCTTGTGTTTTTTAAATTTAATTTAAGCAAAAACTTTAAAATATTTGTTTTTGGAATTAAATAAATACTGCAGCGTTTAAGTTTGGGTTTTGTGTTTTGTTTTTGTAGTGCTCAAATATTTTTGAAAAATATTTGTCATTAATAAATAACGAAAGAAAACACAAAACACAAACATCTTTATTTAATAAAAAATTTAACAATTCGTTTTTGTTTTTAATGATTAGTTGTTTTTTTTTTGTATTTTTCAAAAATGATATTTTTCCCAAACTGGTTCCATTAAGTTTTTGGTTTTTTGTTTAACCTTCTTAAACTCCCTCTACTTCGCTAGTTCTCTCAGTTATAATAATCATAATAATATTTCATAATAGCGTACTTTATTTTAAATTCCTACTGCTAAATATTTTTATACTTTTTTACTTAAAGAGTAATTAAATTCGAATTTTTTGTGTTAATTTTTCACTTCATTGACTTAAAAGCTAAAATGCTAAAAAGTTTCTCTTCGTCATCCTCATCTTCTGCTTCCGCTCCTTCAACTCGATTCTATTCTATTTTTTGCTGCATAACAATTTCAGTTTTTGATAATAGTTTTTGTTGCTACTGAAATTTTTTGATACATATATATATATATATATATATATATTATATATATATATTTATATATATTTAATAATATTTTTTAGTTTTGTTTTTGCTTTGTCGGTGTTGTTGTTGTAAATTGATTTCTTCTGCTTCATTACTTTTGCGTTTTTTTGTATTTTTTTGCAGTAAATTTAAATATTTTTTGTTTCTTAATAAATTCCCATTATGATTTCTATAATTTTAATTAATTCTTTTTTTTAGTTTGGTTGTATAAAAATTATTTCATATTTTTTCATAGTTTTTGTTTATTTGAAAACCCAGATCAATTTGGTCGCATGCCAGTCATTTTTTCTACTAAATATATATAAATGTGTGTGTGTGACTATATTTTTTTTGGATTTTTATAAATTTGTAAATGTGTGTATGTGTGTTGGTTTATTTTTTTTTTTCTTTAATTACTAACAAAATTTGTGTAAAATTTGAAATAAATTTGTTTTACAATATTCTTCGCTTTGAAATGCTTTTTTATTTATTTTTTTTTAGCAATTTGTTTTTCTTTCTTTCTTTTTTGTTAAGTATGTATACTAACAAAATCATAATAATATTTTTTTACCTTTTACCATTATTGTTTATTTATTATTTGGATTCTTCTTTTTGGTTGGATTTGTTTTTTTTTTTTTTTTTTTGCAATAAATTTAATTAATAAATATATATTTATATATATACGATATTTTGGCAAAAATTTTTATTTTTGTTTTGTTTTTGTATTTTCACTTTAGTGTATATCATCGGATAAATAGTTATGTATATATATAAATTTAATTTTTCATTTCCATTGTTAAATCATCATCTTGTTGGTTTGCATATATATTATATATATGCAGGTGTGTCTGTTTGTGTGTGTGTGTGTGTGTGTGTGGAAATTTAATGCTGGAGTCTCATCTGAAAAAAATGAAGAAATATGGCAAGGTTAAGAAGATTGTTATTGGAATAAGTAGTTAAGAAATTTTTGTTGGACACATATCGCTGCCTTAAATTACTAAACCCTAACATCATGTTTTTCAGAATCATTTTTTTGATGTAATATGATTAGTCAGCTCTTCCACGGTGCAACTAGTTGGAAGAGATTTGTTGATATTCCCTTTTGAAGTTGCATATTCCTTTTTCACAGCGAAATAGTTCCATTCAGCTTGTATCGTGATACTTGCGCCAAGTAAGAAAAGTTACATCGAAATGCTGGCTGAGTAATTTTGTCTATCACAATGCCATTTCTCCCCTCTTCCCTACATTTTAATTTTTTTTTACTGTTAATTAAAATTTTTGTAAGAGTACAGTAAATATTAAAGATTCAAAATTTTGTTTGATTTCCTGAAAATTTTGAATAATGCGTGTTAGCGTTTTTGCTAATTAAGGCAGTGATATATGTACATACACTTTTTGTTAATATCTTCAAAGTATATTTGAGAATTTGTGCAATTTAAAAAACAATACGATTATACTACTGTGGGCAAAAGTTAGTAAGACTTTTTAATTTAAATTTCGCGCGGAAACCCATTCATCAAAATATTATTTTTTTAAGGTTGGTATGACTGTCGTTGACATCTGTGCCAAATGTCACATCAAAATAATCATTAGTGTTTAGTATACGCTTGTCTTTCTGAAGTACAAAAAGTGCATTCGGCGATTTTCACAATGAGTGAAATTATTCAACAAAGAAGTTCCATTAAATTTTGTGTGCGGAATCAAATTTCTGGTGCCGAAACGTTCAGAATGTTCCAAAAGGCCTTCGGTGATAATTGTATGTCGCGAGCAAGTGTTTTTGATTGGTACAAATTGTTCAAAGATGGTCGAGAACGCGTTGACGACGAACCACGTCCAGGACGGCCATCAACATCAACTGATGATCAACACGTCAATAAAATCAAGGAATTGGTGCTCGAGAATCGAGAATCGACGATTAACAGTCAGAGACCTTACTGGCATCGTTGGAATATCGGAAGGATCAGTGAAAACCATTTTAAAACATCATTTGGGCCTAAGAAGAGTGAATGCACGATTGGTTCCAAAATCACACTCACACTGCATTGGTTTTACGAGACCATTTTGCCAAAAATTCGACTGATATCGTTCCGCAACCACCCTATTCGACCTAGCACCGTGTGACTTTTGGCTATTTTCTAAACTCAAAAAACCGCTTCGTGGACACCGTTTTGTTTCAATTGAAGACATTAAACATGAATCGCTAAGCGCATTGAAGGCTATTTCGGAAATTGACTTTAACAACTGTTTTGAGAATTGGAAAAAACGTTGGCACAAGTGTATTGGGGCCGGGGGGGATTACTTTGAAGGGGACGAAATAGATTTGGAAGAATGAATAAAAAAATTTGAAATTATGAACAAAGTCTTACTACTTTTTGCCCACAGTAGTACTACTTATTCAACCGCAGATAAATAGCTCGTAAAGCGCCTGGGCCGATCTTTTCACATTCATTCATGTTCTGGGAGTTCTAATAGCACACAAGTGCAAGGGTCCAACCGTTTTATGCCGATTCGGACGGCGAGTTGAAAAGCTTGTCTTAGGCAATTTTTACTTTTTTCTTTTGAAGTTTTGCCATTAACAGCCAAGAAGTGGTGCCAAGTATTTTGTTTGTTTGTTTTCTATTTCAGATAACATACCTATACATGCTTTTGAAATGAAATAACTCAATTTTTAGCGCACTTAATGATATAGTAAATGAACTATGTAGAGTAATCCAGCAGACTCAGATCTGGCGACAGCGGCGTTTTACAATTTATGAAAAATTAACGCAGGAAGGTTTTTGAACAACCAATTTTGTGTGCCAGTGGTGCTATATGAGAGTGCCGAGCCTGAGTAAAAGTCCAGGGTTTACTCTGCAGTATATGCTGCTTTATTCTTTTTTTTTCCGCCTATTGGCAGCCCAGACTAAGGGCAGCCAAATTAAGGGCTTACTTACTTTAATTATTATAAGATTATAATCTAAAGTTTTCCGAATTTCTCTAAGAAATGTTTCTATTCTCGATTCTAATTCTTACATTTTCGTATGCAATAACTTTTACTCACCACTAAAAGGTGAGCAGCAAAACGAGTTTCTTTGAAAGTTCTACGAGCTGGTTCAAAGGAGAGTTAAATAAACGCAGAAATATACAACAAAAACAAGGTGTCTAATACTCGATGGTTCATGAAATCCTTGCGGTTAGCTTAAAACAAGCGTTTAAACTTTTTCGAAAATATTTCGTAATAAAATGTTTTCTAAAAAAGAAATACTGTCCCTTTGGTTTGTTCAATTTAGATTTCATAAGAGAGCTGTATTAGTTATGTGTGCATTGAGAGAGTAAATTCGAGAGTCGGAAAATAAATGAGGGAACCTGTTCATTGCCCAACTGTATACAATCAACGGCAAGGGAAGCACTTCAGAAGCCGTTATTACCTACGTATCAGCAGTAAGCGCTTCCACTTTAAAGTACAACTCATGTACTTTTTACATTGCATGTCATAGGAAGTAAGCGCTCAAGCTTCCTGGAAGCGCTGAGAGTATGGCTGTTATTAACAACAAAAAAACCCGGATATTATTTGTTCTCTGAGTAATATTTAAAAACAACTGTTTCTCAGTCAGTTCAGTAGAGAGCTTCCTGTAAGTATCCAGAAAAAACAAATTCAGGACTTTCAAAGTGAATTGTTGGGAAGCGCTCGAAATTTTTACGTACTCGTATATTCTTTATACATAACAATGGACATGTACACTACTTTCCAATGCAAAATTCAGTTTCATATTTGGCCAAAATCTTCTACCTTCTATTTTCATCCATTTCAGTTTAATATACTCGTAAAACTAAAATTATGTTATTCGACTAACCAAACATATCGACAAAGATATAAGTAATAGTATATACATATGTATGTATTCAATGCGATGGTGTGTGTATGAGGTCGCTCTTGATGTCGCTAAATAATAGAGTTAGTTCGAGACTCGAACAACAGAAACAGATATACTTAAGTAAAAGTAGGCATTCAATCATATTTATCTAAAAATATTCCATTCCATCCTTTCGGTTCGGATAGGAAAACAAAGTACAATATGAAAAAAAGATTTTGTCGTCTTCACGAGGTGTCTTATTCAGTGTCGTATCCTGTAAATTTTAGTAAATTCTTTTATTTCTCATATAAAATTTTAAGACTTTATAACAAAACAATACCACAAATATTACTATTGTTTACAATCGACAGGACACGGAAATTCGTTTAGTTTTTTGGTACGGCAATCGAATTTGATGAAGAACTTTAAAAATAACCACCCATACGAATTCTCAAATATACGTACAAATATGTACTATATGTATGTATTTTATAAATTTTTTTCGCTGTGTAAACTCACCTATTTTATTAGTTTTTTGTTTTGTAGGTAATATTTTTATTATTATTATTTTCTGTTGGTATTAGTTGTTATGGATTTTTGTTTATTTGCAATATGTTTTACTGTTTGTTTGGATTTTTGTTGGTTTGTTGGTTTGTTGGTTTATTTTTTTGTTGCTTTTTGTAGCTTATTACTGTTTCCCCAATAATTTTGCAATAATTTGCCGATTATTATTGTTGTTAATGTTATGTAAAGTTTTAAGGAACTCCGATTGTTAATAGGGTCGACTGGCATCCTTTGGCCGCTTCAATTGAACTTTCAGTCTTTTCATGCCAATCTGAAAGCCATTCATAGCCTGAATGGCTGTATGAGCGCTGGCAGGATTATCGAATGAAACAAAACCTAATAAGAATTGATTGAAATTAATTCCTCAAATAATTTTTTTCATTTTCCCTTAAGTTGCTTACCAAAACATTTACTCTGATTTGTAGCACGATCAATAAACACCTTTGAACTGATCACATTACCGAATGGGAGGAACATCTGCATTAATTCTGCATCACCGAACTCTTGCGGCAAATGATATATGAAAAGATTGCAACCTTCCGGTCCAGAAATCGAGCATCCTGGGAACATCAGAAAATCTTAAAAGAAGACATCGCAAGAAAAGAAAAAAGAAGAAAAATAAACGATGAGAAAATCAAAAACCAAAATTTATGAGTTATGTGGCTTGGTGATTGATGCTGCGGAAAATTATTGAATTGAATTGAAATTGAAAGGAAAGATAAACGAAAATAGAACTTTTAACTGAAATAAAACGAAATTAAAAATAATCTTATCGAAAAATGCATATACTTATACATAAATAAATTGCTAGTAAATAGGATTTTGTTTAATGTTGTTTGTATGGATATTTGTGTAGCATGAAGAAAGTATTTGTTATATAAATATTGATGTAGGTATATGAAACTTTTAAAATTGTTTATGTTTCCTTAATATTTATTAAGTTAATGTTATTTATTAGTTTTGAACAATTTATTTTTTACTGTACTATATTAAGTAAATATGTAGCATCACGTTTTTGTTTCAGATTTGATAGTGAAATGAAATTTTTCTGAAACCGAAACCATCCATAGAATAACTTCAGCAAATTAGGATTTTTTTCTTAAGCTAACAATCAACACGCAGGGAGGTAAACGTATAAAAGCAGAGTAATGGGTTGATTGAGGAAGTGATTGAGAACGTTTGTTTTAAATTTGGAAGGGCTATAACAATCAGGGATTATATTTGTAAGGAGCTCATTCTATATACACGCGACACGACAGATAATATCTCTCTCTTTATCTCTGTAATCCGTGGTTCGCTGGAGTAATGCATTTACGCGGTATACGTGACTTGAGGACCGTGTAATTCTGGGTAACACACATATCGGGGCCATCAGACAGCGCATAACCGCAGAACATCTATACATGACAATACCGGTAGAATCGAGTCACAAAGGTCACGTTTCTATGGTGTTCTAAGAAAAGTAGCCTACTGAAGAGCTGGAAACCTACTATCTCCTATAAGATATACACCGCTCGGTGTTGAATACGATCCAGAAGATCCACTTGCGTTTATGAAGCTCCTGCTTATAGCTGCGAAATATATTCCATTTTGGGATATAGTAGCTGGTGTATGTACTTAGATCATGTGGAGATGAGTCGGTGTGAAGTATTTCTTAGGACTCCTAGGCACATGGCTGCTTCTTTCAACAAGTCAAAAATGTAATTATTTCCACGAACGTCATTTTGGATAGAAATGCGCAGAACATCAAAAGATGCGAGAAACTCGTTTGTGCGATAAAAGGCAATATTGAGTTTTACGTTCGTTGTATTCAACTCTATTCGAAAAACCCGGCTCGGAGATTAACTGAACAAAGAGTTGGGGTGCTTGGCACAGTTATATTAATGACAATGATCCATCGAGTTAAGCTTAATATCAGCGATCCTACATGCGATCAGTTGCGACATCAATGCTTTGAGCCACTCTCGGTCAAATGCCTTGGAATATCTAAAACGGCCTATGCGATGAACATTATTGGTAGAGCTATCGTTAAGGATTGCAATAATTTCACCTGTAGAGCAGTTTCCTCGGAAACCATATTGGACATCATTTAGCAATAAGTTTTGCTTTGGATATTGTAACAAGTTGAAGAATTTCGAGATATTCTAATCACAAAGTGTGCGAAGTCCATTTTTGCTGATATTTGCGGTTGTATTAGAAAAGCACATAATTCGCCTATATTTTTATATATATATATTTATTTTATATATTTTTTTTAATAATAATAATTGGGGACCCATTTATGAAGTGATAATTATATAATATAATATATAATATATATATAATTTCTACTTATTATTTGTTTGTTTTGTTTCTTTTTTTTATCAATTTAATAATTTAATTTCGTGTATATTTAAATCAACTTTTCAAAAAAAAAGTCGACTTGGCTTTTTTTTTAGTAGTAAGAGCAGTCTCAATAGTATCATATCATATGCAGAGTCATATCTGAATGTGAAGTCTTCTGAATTATTGCCATAGATTTTGGACCGTAGATCTTACGGAGTATATTCCTCTCGAACGCTCCTAACAGCCTCTCATCATTGGTGGTCACTGTCCACGTCTCGGCGCCATATATTAGGACGGGAAGGATGAGGGACTTATATAGTGTCATTTTCGTCGGTCGAGAGAGGGCTCTACTTCTCAATTGCCTACCGAGCCCTTAGTAACACCTGTTCTGTTGGCAGGTGTTTCTCCGTTTGATCTGAAGGCGGACATTATTGTTGGTATTAATGCTGGATCCTAGGTAAACGAAATCCTTGACGACTTGAAAAGTATAATTGTCAACAGTAACATTTTGTCTAAGACGCCTTGACTCTTTGTTTGTTGTCCCAAGGCATTTCGTTTTGTCCTCATTCACCACTAGACCCACTCGACGAGACTCCCTTTCCAGATTGGAGAATGCTGCACTTACTGCTCGTGCGTTGGTGACAATGATTTCAATATCATCAGCGTATGCTATAACATGACACTCTTGTAGAAAATAGTGCCAGAGATGTTGATGTTCGCAGCTCGAATTATTTTCTCCAGCATAAGGTTAAAGAAGTCGCACGATTGGAAGTCACCTTATCTGAAACCTCTTTTGGTATCAAATGGCGCGGAGAGGTCTGATAGATTTTACAAACCAAAAATTCATTCATGTATGTATGTAGTTATTCTTTTTATCACATACCTATGTACACTTGTAGTTATGTACTCGTATACAAGAGTAAGTTAAAAAAAATGGTCGTAAATAATAGATCTTTAGGTAACAGAATTGAGGGTCCTGAGAAATGTGTTTACCGGGATACATAATTAGAAAATTGCACATATGTATTGGTGACCACCAGCAATGATCGACTAAGATATTTTATTTTTAACACCGCGTTTGCCTCCACGAGAAATAATTAATGTTAAAAAATTAATTTAAGAATTATCTAAATGGAAAGTGGATACCGCTTATTGTACCATAGATGGTAGAAAATTTATTGCTGGCAATATCTTCTGCCATTTATTGCTTACAATGAACTGTCATTTTCTAGTTTGACAGCCACATTTCTGTATCCATACATATGTTGATACTTCTTTCTGTGTACATATTTCTGGCACATTTTGAGGGCATTGATTTAAAGAAAAGCACTTGGAACCAAATATCGAATGATTAATGCAAAAGTGTGAACGAATTACAAAAAAAAGGATTTTCGAAATTCGTACGTTGCTGAAAGGAGTAGACAATTCTCAAAAATCTGGTTTATCTACTATATGTTAATTTTGCAAAAATTATGGTATTCATTTCCTCTTTTCCAAAGAATTTCTTTTAATAGGAGAACTTCCGAATTGGTTAGTTCCCTTTTTGCGAGAAACTGTTTTACTCAAAACCTTGGTTTCTGTCTTCTTTGTTCTTCATCACACAAATTTTATTAATTTTCTTAAATTTTCAAAAGGGCGGACGCAACGCACTGCTTTATTTGACGTTATTTTGAGAAATGAAATTACAAGGCATAGAATGCCCACATCAAAAATGTCGTAGGCCATATTTGATTTGATTTCATAAAATTATATTTGACAGATGTTGTGAAATGAATTAATTCTCGTGGAGACGAGGTATTCTGAATGTTCTGTTTTGCTGTTTCGCATGCCATTGCAGGTGTACAATCATTACCGGATATTGCGAGTGAACAAGGAAAGAGATAGTCTCTCATTTTGTATATAGCCTTGTAGGGCAGTCCATTGCACGTGAACATAACGGGTTTTGAGCATCCCATATGCAATACATTGAAAGAGTGAGTGAGTCACTGATATAGAGTTTATATTGAGTGGGTATGTTTTAATTTGCAAGTTTAAAAGTATGTTTGTAAGGATATTTGAAAAAATGTATAAGAATATATAGAATTTTCACTAATTTCATTCAAAATATTTATTACAAAAGTTGTGCATTAAAATACATAGAATATCTACTGGTAAATGTTAATAGAGAAAAACTAGAAATAGAAATTGTTTTAAAAGCATTTAGTTTTAATTTCAATAAAAATTAGATATTGAGATGAATACAATTTAAGAATAGATTTCATGATTATATACATTAAATTTTCATATCGGTTTTTAATTTAAATTTAACCATTGATATTTTATAATTTAATAAGTTTCGATAAAAATTCCTTTGTGCAAAAAAATATGTTTGATTTCTAAACGGAAAAATTTTATTTTATTATCTGAGAAATAAAACAAAAAAATGATAATAAAACTAGTTAAGTTTATTTTATTATCTGAGAAAAAAAAAAACAAAAAAATGAAAATAAAACGAGTTAAGTGAGGGTATTATTTGATAAACACGTGCAAACACAGTAAAAAATCAGATAACGTATAATAGCAATAATAAGGAAACATTCTACTTTAATACTTACATAAAATAACATTTACGTATAAAAATATATTTACGATATATGAAAAAATGGGTATGTATACATAGTATGTATGTATGTATGAGTATATATATGTATATTAGTAATATATATCAGTAAGTAAGTAACAAACATATCACATTTTTACGATTTTTGTTTAGATTTTTACGATTGTCTGCGCACAAAAAACTACAACAAAAAATAAATTATGAATATTTTTGCTCTTGTTTGAAATTATATTTTACACTTTCATCCCATAACTTTTAGAACCTTTAAAGGATATTAAAAACACACACATGTGTACTCGTATGTACATGAAAATATGCATATAAGTATGTACTCGTATATGTATGTATGCTTAACTTTCTTCTTGTGGTGGGTGGTAAGAAAAATTTCTCAAGTAGAATTATTAACAATAGGCACTTACATAAGGTAGACATCTGCTCAGAAAGACAAGAAAACTGTTTATGTTCGAAGGTAAAAGAAACCATAGTTCTTTTTACCAGGGCAAGAACCTTAGGTACACCATACTTAACAAACCTTGGGCGACTATCTGCAATGGCATAAGCGAGCTAATAATTTTCTTGAAATCCACATACACTAAGAATCAACTGGAGACGTAATAACAAAATGGTGCCCAAGTGATAATTGGGTCCGATTTTGAACCACCATTTCAACCAGTCTATCAAATTTGAAGTTTCAGATTATAGATGACGCGATCAAAGAACATATCTTTAACTCTATAGATTATGTTTATTTTGTGTCTTACAATGGGTTCATATTATGATAGCGAGGTCCTATGAGTAGATTCAGATTAAGGAGATTTTGATATTATGCTATCTTTACAAATCTCGGTATTTTAGTTTAAAACTTAAGATAAAAACAGCAAAAGTGCATCGAATTGAAAAGCAAAATGTAATTCGTATGTGAAGGGCAAGAATTCCAGCAAGAATTTCGAACTATCGACAAAGAGTAATTATCAAAATTACAGAGCTGCCGTTGCATCTAATTAAAATTTAACAATATGTAACTCCTTTGAAAGGTAGTATGAAGGGGGGGGGGGGGGCGTAGGGCGGTTACACAATTTTTCAATTTGCATCAATCATACAATAAGCTCAGACTTTCATATTTTATTGCAGGCGTTTGTTTTTGTTTTCTTTTAGAAGTTCAAACCAAAGTTTAGATTCCGAAAAGTTTGCATTCATTTTCTTATACGTTGATGGTTTCAATAGCACAATTTGCCGAAAATATTGATAAATGTTTAACCAATTGCGAAGTTAGTCTTTGAAAGAAAGCAGAATGGTGTTTTTGCACTAATTTTTGGTGGTTATGACAAAAAAATCCGTTTATAATAATCCAAAGACAAATAATGGTAAATAATGGTTGGACCTAGCGGGATTGTTGTGTACTATGAGCTGCTGAAACTGAATGAAACTATCACTAATGATCGTTTGCAACAACAATTGAGTAGATTTCAATATGCTAAATGCATAGTACATGAACTGATTTTTAAATATGACATAGCATACATAAGTATATCATAGACATGTTGGAAGCACTTGGATCGGATACTACTTAGATTTTAATATCCAGTGAGATTATAGCTATTACTAGTTTCCATGCAAAATACAGTTTTTTTTGTGCGCAAATCAATTTTTAATTGCATTAATGATAATTAAGAAAAAAAAAATAATAAATTAGTAATAAAATTTCAGTTAACTGTAATAATAAAAATTTAATGACAATGACAAAGAAAATAGTACAAAATAAATAACAATAAACAATATTCTCTATATATGTATTTCAGTAGGCACATACACTTCCCAAGTACATATGTGCTTATGTATGTATATAGAGAATATATGTATGTATGTATATAAGAAACATTTACTAATGAAAATGCTTACCTTCACGTTGAGTGGGTGCAACCGCCGCTAAAGGTGGTGGTAAAGCTTGTGGAAATTGTCCATAGACGGCGGGAAAGGCTGCATTATAAATAATTGTTTTGTTTGGTTGTTTACACATAATCGAAACATTTAAAAGACAACACAACGTTTATAATATATATTTAAGTTAATAATAATAATAAAATAAAACAAGATATAATGTGTAAATAAAATAAATATAATATAAATGTAGTAAGTACATATACTATATGTTATGTTTATATATATAAGTATATATATATATATACGAGTATATTGTATGTATATGTTGGTCTTTGTGTATGTAAGTATGTAAATAAATATATGTAATTTTGAATTGAATTTAATTCTTAAAATTTTAAAGTCAATTATGAAAAATATGAATATGTATAAAAGAAAGTTTTACCAATAATCATATAAAGAAAAACACAACATTTACATTGTAAAAAAATAAAGCAATTTAAATTTATGAGAAGAGATTAATTACTCCTATATGGGAAGATTTTATTCGAATAATTCAAAGAAAAGATTACGACTCAGTTCTCTCTTTTATAAAAATCCATGTACTTATATCAGAAGAGAGAAAAATCAAATATTTTATTTCAGTTTTTAAGAGATTAGTTTGAGCAATGAGCGACATATATGACTCTCTGGATTGTCTTTATAATACACGCAGCATTGCCAAATGATATTATCAGGGAATTCTCCTTCAAATAGTTTTGAAGTGTTATAAGTACAAAAGCGAAAAGGGACAGAAAAGGAGTATTATTTGGAAAACTGTCGTTTTTAGTATTCTTCTCCTCGTTTTATATACTGAGGGGGAAGTAACGTAGGCTATGGTTGCCTAATCTAATAAAATAAAGTCTGGCGTGTTGAAAACTATAGAGGGCACAAATGATCTACTGTCAGACAGACTGGGAACTGTGTTTTCCTACTACAATTAGGGCATAGCAGACCTTGGGGAGGGGAAGGAGGCTAGGTCGAGGTATTCTTATTCACGAATGAAATGGAACTAGCTAATAAATAGTACTTAATGTTTTAAATATCACTTAACAAAAAATATTGAAATAAGATTAACCCATTAATCCTCTCAATTAATTCATCTTAGAGCCGGGAATTCATAGAGGAAGAGAGAATTTTTTTCCGGCTGGTTGCAGCTGCGGCAATTTGTGTCATGGGAGATTCCCAATTTGGTTGCTTGCACACCAATGACCGATAAGCCGGTATTGACCACCGTCAGTCACGGAAAAATGATATGCGCATCCTAATAGGCTTTATCACAGGAATGTGACACTACAGAGCACTCATTCTATTAAAGCTTAGCCGCCGCAAAAAGAAGAGGCATCTGCTGGGTAGTGACGATTTAAGATTGAGGTATGCCCTTCCTTTGCCTCTCTCTACTTCAACTCACTATGTTATTTAAAGAAAGTGAGTTGATTAGGTCGTATAATTCTATTCAATCTTCAGTATATAAAAAATAATTTTTTAATTTAAAACAGAAGAAAAAAAGGAAAAAAATATATATTTTCTGTGTCAGTTTTAAACTTTACAATTAAACAAAACATTAAATGACAACAAAAATCCTCTGGTTTATTTTAACTGAAAAAAAGGAGATGTTTCTGGCAAACACTTTGTTTTTTTTATAAATATGTTAAACAATTAAACATTAAACAACAATTGCTGACTCTGCAATATATAATATATGTAAATATTAAATATTACAAAGAAATCATAAATAAAACATGAAAAAACAATAATAAAGTTCACATTAAATATTTAACTAAAGCTAAATGGACCAGCAAAAGTAAAGTCAATTGTATTGAAAGGTAAACTTCAATTTTGCTTGCACTAAAAACAATATAAAAAATTTGACAATTACGGATTTTGATTGATAAAAACAGAAAACAAAAAAATATATATATAATAGGTATATAAAGAAACAACATTTTTGAATAGTAATTTCTTTGTTCATACTAACAATAAATATATATGTAAGTATAAAATATTCAATGGCATGGCACAACAATTATATTATAAAAGAGATAAATTAATTAATTAAAATCACATTTAATTAAATAAAAAAAAATAAAAAAAATAAAAAGATAAAAATTCAAAATGAAAGAAAGTGAAAGAATAAATTTGAATTATAACATATAACTTGAAAATGTTTAATTATGTTATGAAATGATTGGAAAATTATATATAAGAAAAGGAAATAAATCAATAAATGCTCGTAAATGCTCTAAAAAGTATGCGTTTCTATCTTGCTTTGGTCTTGCATTTAAATATATTTTCATATAGTATTTGTTTAAAAAGGATACAAAACAAAAATTTTTAAATCCACAAAAAAAAAAATAATAAGAAAGAAAACATTTGGTGCTTTTATTGGCTTTGGTTTTGTTGTTGTACTTACCAACTCCTGGAAATGGTGGCATTCCAGTAAAGGCATGCTGTAAGGCAGCAGCATCACCATTTGGCAGACCTTGCGGTGGAATTGTTAAGTGTAATGGATCTGTGGTAAAAGACAATAGAGCTGCTTATTATTGTATAGAAAAGAAAAGAATGGGAAATATATAGATTTTAAATATCACTTTTTTGTTAGTACATATATTTAGTTTACATTATGAAAATAAAGTTAAGATGTCTTTATGATGAACTTCTATTTATAATCGTTCAGTTGTACTATCATTTCAGCTTTTTCAATAAAGTAATAACTTAACTAATCCCATACATGTAGAAATAAATGTTATGGTTAATCCATGAAAAAAGCAAAAGACAGGTACAAAGGGTTTTGTAAAAAATGAGAATGAAAGTAAATATTTAATTTGTTACCTCATGATTTTATTAAATGAAACAAGAGATTAAAACAAATGAGCTACAGCTTTGAGAGTGGTATGAAAAGTGGTAATATGTTAAAATGTGTAAAGTAAAATGTGTTTGAATAATACCTAATTACCTAATTATTTTGGGTAATCAAAGTATTTTGTTTAATTAATTTTATATTTTTCTATGCTCAGAAGTCCTACATCAGAACTCAGTTCGAGTTCAGGCTGCGTGATATAACGTCTGCTGAGCAGGTTCAGAATTGGGGCTTGACATTTCCCTGCTGCACTATACTATTCGATTTTTAAGCGATCAAACCAATTCCTTAAAATATAAGGAAACTGAAATTTGTTTCTTAACTATTCATTTTGCCAAAACAACTGACTTCACATCAACAAAAATATTCCCCATGCACTTAAACATATACACTCTCACATTCTCTCTATATTTTATGGTTATAAATAAAATCTGAGTACTTACGCCCTGGGAATGCCGTCTGCGGAATGCCATTCGTAAAGACACCATCTGCAGCCGCAGCAGCAGCAGCGGCAGCAGCTGCGGTCGGTTGTCCATTTGGCGTTTGAGCGCCCATATTGAAATTGGGCATGGTCGGTGATGGCAACGATGGTTGACCGGTACCATTTAAGCCATGAGGTATTTGCGTTGCCAATGCGGCCATTGGATTCATATATGAACCGGGTGCAGTGGCAGCGGCGGCCATTAAAGCGGCTTGTTGTTGCTATATATATAAAAAAATGTAAAAAACAGAAAGAGTAAAAGGAGGAGACCAATAGTTGAGCATAATAGAGTGAGTGAATGATGATTATGGTCGTTGGTTGCTGTTGTTGTGTTTGTAGGTAAAAGAGATTATAATGAAGAGTGGCACTGAGTCACTACAATGATCGCCATGGCATGTGGCGCGACTACAATTCAAAAGTGTAGCAATAAAATTTTTAATTTATGGCATTGCATCGTAAAAAGAAAATATAGAATAAAAACAAGTAATATTAAATGCAGTTTTCACTTCCTTTTGCTGTTCTTTGTTGTTAATACACATACTCGCTCAAAACAAAAGTTGAAACATAAAATAAAAATTAAATCAATTAATGCCATTGTTATTATTATTTCCTCTTCGTTTCTGTTTTCATTGCATAGCAGCGGAAGTTTTCTGATTTTTGTTTTTTTTTGGCCAGTCTGTGTACTATGTGCATTTTGCATTACATATTTACCTGCGCATAAGCTCCATATGGGCCAAATTGATTAAAGACGAACGGATTAAGTAAATTTATATGACCCGCCATTTGTTGCATGCGCCGTATCTGTCGTTCCTTTTCAGTATCGGCAAATTTCACTACAAGACTGGAGGAAGCACCCTGTGGAGAGTAAAAGAAAAGAAGACAAAAGGAATTAAAAATTGCTTTTATTTTGGTTACGGTTTGGTTGAGTTGGTTTGGTTTATTTTGAGTGAGAAAAAATTGAATTTTAATTTGTATTAATGGCGAAATGATTCTTAAAAAACGAATCTTTTTTATTTTCTGAATGAATACGACAATATTTTTAAAGAATATTCAGTTGATTAAAGTAACTGAAAATGTGCGGAAGTGAAATGTTTTGTTTCTTTGAGATAATCAAATTTTCGGGTATATGTAAAACACTGTTTATATAACCACTTTAATACATTTTACCAAATGACGAAGTTTTATTTCTTTTAAAATATTTGGTATTTTCATTTAAAATTAAGCATAAAAGTATGTTTAAGTTGTCTGCAACAAATATTTAAGCAAATTATTCCTAAACATATGCACTTAAGTATGTAGTTATGAATACACAAATTTCCACAATTCTTGCAAATGTTTGATGTATTTATTTCCATTTTAATAAGCCTATAAATATGCAACGTGTTTTGTTTGCATTCTTTGTTTGGTGGAATAAAGTAAGTAACTGTGTTGTACATATTATTTTAAGTAAATATTCTTTATTATTGAACCGGAAAAACGGAAATCCTATTAACATTAACATTCCCCTCTTGAACATATTTTCTTTTTGTTGTCATTCAATACATTTTTGATATGCTACACTTGACAGGGTATTTATTACCCTCTTTTCAACCACTGCTGTGTTACAATGATAAAAAGTTGACGAAATGTAAAAGTAGGTAGGTACCTATACCTAATATACATACATACATGTATGTAATAAGGTAGACTGTGAATTCGTGTAGATACATAATACTACATATTTACAAAATAAATATCAAAATAATTATATTTTCCATTTGTAATCCGATTACTTTTTATATATATTCACACAATTACAAAATCATCTTGTAGAATATTATGTTCTGCACTCTACACCATACAATGTGTGCATTATTTGTTTGTTTGTATAAGACGTTATTGGGAATATGTTTTCCAAAATTCTCTCACATCAAAATACTTATATTCAAAAATTATCACTGTGGCTGCCAGATATCAAACTGGGTTTCTCGTAAACGTGAGCAAATCTGTCGCCAGTGACTAAAATCACCATCTTCATCTCTCTTATTCGTTTTTTCGTATTAAAATATATTCAAAAATATTCAATATGCAATTCAAAAATAAGATAAAAATGTAAAAGGAAGATTTTCGGGATATTGAGCTTCAAAGTTTTTCAAGTTACACTTTTAAATCATCCGATTTACGTCCAGTCATCTACGTACGTAACTTTTGTGCATACTAAGACTAACAAGAGAAAAATATGTGCTCTGTAATATTAGCTGCATTTTATTCGCCACTCCCTTCCAGTTATTTATAACTAGCAGTGATAAGTGTATGGGAAAACAATGATAAAGCCACAGAGATAACGCATATACATAGGTATCATGTTGTTTAACATCCCTTTTTTCTACAACAAGAAGAAGAACAGGTTGGCAAAATACAAAAACAAAATGTGTGTTAAAATGTCCGCCGTCGAAAAGGAGTGAGTTAAAATTAAAAATGTATAGTAGCGCGCAGGACGAGTTCAAGACAAACGCCTTTGGTCATCTGCTTTAAGATCACCTCCTGCTACCAGTGATATAGATTAGTTTCATTGTGAATGACAACACAATGAAGGAAGAAGTAAGTTAAAATTAAAAATGTTAAGTAGCGCGCAGGACGAGTTAAAGACAAACGCCTTTGGTCATGTGCTTTAAGATCACCTCCTGCTACCAGTGATATTGATTAGTTTCATTGTGAATGACAATACAATGAAGGAGAAGTTTCAATAACTTGTTCGGTTTATTTGCACATGTTAAACGAGTTGACGAATAAAACACACCTACAGTTCCTGGGGTTGGCATAAAATAAGCAAAAGTCATGAAAAAACGTTTAATTGAAGCAACCGGGATAATAACTCTCATCGAATACTACGATTGCTTCAGCACTGCACCACGAGTACTACACATGTAATTATCAACTGTAACTGTAGCGAAAAGCTACGAAAAGTAAAGTAAGCAACTGTAGGGTCATAACACATCAGTTTATGCTGATAAAATAAATATAATAAAGTATTTTTGCTTTCACACTTTCTGCAGAAACCTATTGTCAATGTCATCATCATTCACATCAATATTAACAATATTCAAACACACACACACACACGCACACGCACACACACGCACACACATACACACAAACACATTATGTACATATAAAATAGTAAATGTCTAAGGTTTCCTTCTGACATCTATTAATTAGCATAATAATAACATACCACATGGCGCATGTTTAAATTTCCGAAATATCATCATAAAACCACTCTCTAACTATTTCAGTAAAATTAATATAATTGTCAATATTATTTGTGACATGATTTGATATAATTAATATAGCAAAAGGGGTTTGTTGTTGTTGTCTACGTGTTGTTGTTGTTGTTGTTGTTGTTGGTGTTGCAATTAGAAACCTATTGTTTCAAAAAAGGATTCACAATACATTAATCAAAGTAACAATGATATTGTACGAGTATTGCATAATTTCATGCGAATGAGCAGATGGTATGGGTAGCTGCAAATATTATGTTAAAGCTATAGCAAAGCAACGGAAACTGGATGTACAATACAAAAACAGAAATGAAAAAATTTTATTATACGTAATTGTAAAAACTTTAATTATATTGTTTATGTTGATGTTCTTTTTTTCATATTAATGAAATATTTCCTATGATTTTATCGCATCGAGCTCCAGTGACAAAAAGTATGGGGGGAAGATTTCGAAAGCAATAAAAAAAAAATATGTATGTATGTATGTCCTGAAAAAAAAAAATTAACGAAAAGGAAAAGAAAAAGAAAATATAAAAATTTTAATTGAAAGTATCTAGGGCAGAAGTAATTTATATTTTTATAGCGCATTAATTTGAGTGGGGAAATATGCGAAAGCAAAATGGAAACAAGCAACGAAGCAAAAGTCAATAGTAATAAATAAAAAAGGAAAAGTTGCATAAAGAAGTGCTGAATAAAAAATTGCACTTTAAATACGTATTAATAGCATAATTTTAGGAGTTGTATAAATATTTTGCAATAAAATGTATGTGTATCAACTTTAAACTTAAATGCATACAGTTATTAAATGAAAGGAAATGTTTAATTTTCATTATTTATTTCGAAAGTAAATATTGCATATTTTTTGGAGCATAAATAATACATGAATAGCTCGATGGAGCTAGTATGTAATTCTCGGAAAATGAAGT
This sequence comes from Palloptera scutellata, assembly GCA_958295655.1. NCBI lineage: Eukaryota > Metazoa > Arthropoda > Insecta > Diptera > Pallopteridae > Palloptera > Palloptera scutellata. Next base: position 48,079,655 of record OY282449.1, read on the forward strand.
GAAATGTAACACTTAGAAAACACTGTGGCCTGGTTAGTGGTGTGTTGGCCAGAGTGTCTGGGTTTCAAATCTCGGCACAGGCAAAATCAAAAAGTAGATAAACAATTTTTTAAATTTTTTTCAATGGAAAACCTACGAGAGTTAAAATTGCCTATGAAAACCTTTTCACTCCGCCGTTCGGATTCGGCATAAAACTGTAGAGTCCCTACCATTCATGTACAAATATAACACGCACAACACGAGTGGATGCGAAACAACTCGGCCTAGGTCCTCCATGGGCTGTTGTGCGATTAAAAGAATAAGATTACTTAGAAAACTAGAAAGAGATAGAGGGAAAGTAGAGGAAGAGAGATTTATAGGAGCGGAGATAAAGAGGGAGCGATTAACTTTTTGAATAGTCACGCACCCATTAGAGCACTGAATTCCAACACTCTCGGTTGTCTGAACAAATTTATATTACAACGACAGTAAAAAAGAGGTCAAGGGTAGGCTTAAATGATAAAGTGAATGGATAAGCTCAAGTGAAGGTAAACACTTGCTTTATTTAAGGATAGGTAACATTTAAAAAAAATTTTTTAAAGTAATTGATAAGTTAATGTGAAAAACAGCGCTGACTCTCTTTGGTGTAGTAGGAATGGTATGTTTGAGCTTTGCTAATTTATACCGAAACAACATTGTCTAAGGCATTGCTAATACCTTAATCGGGTTCAATAATATATATATGTGTAGGGAGTATCTTGGTTACTAATAATATCAATGCGAGCCATACGCACTGATGATGATTAGTTTTCAAGATGGGCACAAATGAAGGAAAGTTATACACCCTTCCCCAAACTTCTTAGTTTCTTCAAGGAACCTACAAATTTCTTTACAGCATTAGTAGAAAACAATGGCATAGTCACTCCAATCAGTATTGAGAGTTAAAACCCTTTTTGGACTGCGGCTCTGCATAAAGAGCAATTCACTTTTTTGGATTCAAAGAAGGACTCTGCCCATCGTAGCATTGTCTAAGACCTTTTGAGGAGAAGAAGATTTATAATTTAGAAATGGTACTTCATAGTGGTTGTTTATACTGGCGCAAGCATGAAAGACTGTACGAGATATAGAAGTTTTGGCTCTTTTCCTTACTACCTTACTTTTCTAACTGTCCCCCTCGCACAGTGTTTACAGTTGTGCCAGTTTAAACAGCCAAATAGGTAACAAAGAAACCAGTTTTTGTAACCTATTACGAGAATCTAAAAAACGGAAAACCAGCTTATGTAAGGCCAAGTGCACAATTTCCATTGACACTTAAACGAAATATTAATTGACTACATATTCTAAAATCGAACGTAACCATTGATGACTAGCACTGGCCTGATGTGGGGAATTGGTGAAATAAACTTATCCTTCTAAATAATAATGCAATGCCACATGTTGGTATAGTTGTAAAGAACTACAGGTAGATCGTAGCTTTAGATGGCCGAAACTTTTAATAAGCTTCCCATTAAATGAATACCCTAAAACTCGTTTCATATTTAGCCAAAAAACTGTAAAAATAATTTCCCAATATCAATACTTAACTGTCCCGACACACGTGCGACACACAACGTCCCCATAAGCCTGATGTGAACACAAGAGTTGTAAAATCACTCCACTCGGGCAGTTTTGAAAGTAAGAATACTGCAAGTATACCAGACTGTGAAATTCCGAATTTAATAAGACTTTAGAATCAATGGAGTAATAAGTATTCCTTCCAGTTCTTGATAATATTTTTTTCTTAATATTTGCAATAACCATTTTTTAATTTAGGTATATTTAATAAACAACTTCCACTTAAAATTTAAACAAAGTAGAAAATAAATAATTGATTTTTTCACTTTAAATTTTAATTGAAGTGCAAAACTGGCAAAACTGTATACTTCCTTTCAATTTTCCGCATAATTACAATATTTCATGATTACATCATAGTAACACCGTCGTCGCTGTTGTCGTCAATATCGTCAGAGAGTTATGAACATTATCGTAGGTCTTCTCGTCAGCAATAATAACAGCAAACAACATTTTGCTCGTGTTAATGTCATATTTCGAAACATGGCACTTTCACACTTTGGCTAATTTAAAGCATACATAAAGGCGCCGCGCCAACCATACATGCAATATTCATAATGCCTTTTACTTTGTCCTTTACAACTTTTTGCTGTTCACTACACATCGATGGTGTGAAATATTCGTGACGATGGTACGTCGTTTTGTCGTTTTGTACTTGTCGTTTCATTGTGAATTAAAAATCTAACTATGATTGGAGTTTTAGCATGTGTATGTCACTTAACGCTCTCTGTATGAAAAAAACTTTGACTACTACCATGCATGCAAAACTGTCAAGTTACGGAAGTATTTTGTTAACTGGGTGGAGTGATGGCTTTTTTTTTTTGGTAACAAAATGACTTCACAACTCAATTCTACCTGATGATATGAAAACTGTGTGCATAAGTATTTTCTTAATAAAGATTTGAATGGCTAAAAAAATAAGGCCCAAAAAATTAGGTTTTTGATTATGGAATTTATGAGATTATTTATTAACATCACCTTACACTTGAAATAATTTTAATTTTTAAAAATAAAAACACTTTAGTAATAATAAAAGTAAAGTTGATTAACAATTTAGAAGTCAACTTTTGTCACTTTGATAACACCGGGAGTCAGCAATTAATTTCAAAATCAGCTGATGGTTTTGAAACATAAATTTTCTTATGTAATATTCAAATTTTTCAGTTCTTAATACGTCTACTTCCTAACGACAAATGAATTGCTTAACATCTTTTATCGCACGCGCCTAAAACTATTCTATAAATAATTGCTGAAAACTGAAACCATAAAAAACTTACGCCATTTAAATATTTTTATCATAAATAAAGCGTCTTTTTTCCAAAAGCAGAAACAAAAGAAAAAACGTAAACGTTTTTAAAATTCCATTTTGTGTAACTGCCAATTTTTGCGCCAACGCAAAATTTATTTATTTTGCAATTAAAACAATATGTCAGTGAGTGCTACACACACACACACATAAGCACTCAAAACTATTAAATAAAAATCACTGCAAAATAATTCATATGTTAAAATTTTGTTAAAGGCTTGCATATTTTTGAGAATGCACAAGTACACATGAAAAATATGGGCATACGTAGATTATTTTTATGTATAAAAAAGTATTGGCAAGTTTGTTGTTGAAAAAAAAGAATTATATTTCACCATAACGATAATCAAACAAGGGACAAAAAAGCAAGGCGGCATAACGAAAAGATTGGTTGCCTTTTAGGCGCTGACAAATCATACCCATATTGCGCATATAGTACACACACTTGCTTACACCACATGGTTACAGCAGTGGCTTAAACTGCAGTATGTGCACATGGCAAGAAAAAAAGATACCGAAAACAGTATGTAAATGTATCAATACTTTTTCGTTTTTCTTTTCGCAAGCATGCAATTTTAAATTATGGTACCTAAAAGTATGCAACAGTTAATTTTTTTTTTGGGTTGTTGCTGCGACTGCTCATGGTGCGCTAGAATAACAGTCTCAAACGACAACAACAAAACAGGAGTAGTATAAAAAGCAAGTGCACACAGCATACTCGTAATGGCAGTGTAAAAACCACTGTCATGTTCGGCACACGAATAATAATTTTGGCATGAAAACACGCTATGTTAACATGTCCCCAGCGAAACATCAACGATGGCGTTGAAACGATGGGATGCGTTCGCTTATGTTGTGCTATAACCAAAAAATATAGTAGGGTAGCAGTAGCTACAACAGCGTAGCGTAACTTCCGGCAGCATTGCTAGAGATATTATAGTAGTTATTGCATATGCCAGTATATGCATGCATGCATGCGAGTGTGTGTGTGTGTAGTGGCGCTGTGTTGCCACTTTTGTGTGTACAATCAGTTTATTATATCCACTACTCTTGTTCGTTTGCTTTTCCCTATATACACATACATACATACAAACATACACGTCCATATGTATGCAATGGTTTTCAGCACCAAACACCACCGGATATGCTTGCGGCTTGTTCAGCCATTAGTGAACATGTAATGCGAATCATACATACATACATACGAGTCCATATACATATATGTAAGTATGAATGTATGTATGTATGTATGTATGTATGTATGTATGTACCTATCCATGTATCTATGCGCGTGAAATCACAGCGGTGCCTGTTGTGTGTGTTTTCGCCTGCTGTCTGCCTGTGTGTATGAAGTCGTCGTCGCCGTAGTCGTCTGTTATCCTGCGGGAACCAACAGGTTTATTCTTGTATGCATATTTGTATACTAAATGCATGTATGTATGTGTGCGTTGAGGGAAACATTTTAAATAAATTCGTGCGGATTTTATTTTTGGCGGTAGCAGACAAATTACTTTTTAAATGCATTTTAGAGAGAAGCGAGCGTGCGAAGAAGAAAAAGTGTTGCATTTAATGAGGTGATTTGAGTGAGCAGCTTTGTGGCAGGATTTGTTGCCTACAATTTATGTACCTACATATTTATGTACATATATTTGTGTATTTCATTTATTTTTCCTATTTCAAAAATATTAGAATTTGAATACATGTGCTCGCTAAAATAAGATTAATGCAAAGTAACTATGAATCCCTTTTTTAAAATGTAGGTATTTTTGTCGTGAATAGAAAGTGTTGAAGTGTGAGAGTAATGGTGAATGAATTTCTCGTAATGGCAGTGAAATATTATTGGATATATTTGAATTTGAACAGATGTGAAACACACTTACAGGTTACAGGTAGTTACTATAAAGTAGCTACTATGTAAAACTTTAAAAGAAATGATGGAATAGGTGAAGTTAAAGCTTCAGAAAGTATGTTAAAAACTATATTTAAATTATGAGAAAAGTATTGAGAAAAGAGTCTCAAGTTGAGTTGTTTGCAAAATCATAGACACTGATGACTGGCATTGAATATTGAATGTAAAATATTCTTTGGCAAGCAGAAAATATATATATGTTAAAAATAAAGTTGAATTTCAGCAAATCCTTCAGACACTCAAATATACTTACATTCACAATTCACAATTCACAACTCGCTATAAGCCTTAATAATTTTGTGTATCCATAAGCAGTGGCAAAATTCATTTTTCATTCCTCTATAAGCAGATATATTACTTAAATATATAATTCATTATGCATTAGCTACTTACAGCACACATAAACTCACTTAGATTTAATAACTCCCAGATATGAAATTACCTTTTAACCCTTAACAGTATTTGCACTTTTCACTTAAATCGTTGTCGTTCGTGTGTGTGTGTGTGTGTGTGCGTGTATGTGTAGTGCCTCTTCACAAAACACACACACACACAGGCATACAAACTTGAACATTAAATTATCCCACTTGAATTTCATACTTGATGCTTGTAAAACAAATAAAACACCACCGCAATATATGCTTAGAACTTCCGTTTCCGTTTGCTCTCACACTGCCTTACACTGCTCTACACTCACTCTCTCTCTCTCTCTTTCTCTTACATTGCCAATGCATGTACTAAACTGTATATGGGTAATGATGACTTTACTACGTTTCAATGTTGTATGCTTCTTGCTATGCTGCTTACTATGTAGAAAGTAGATGGGCAGACTTTTTTGGAACGGGAGGAGGCGAAGTGTTTTGTTGGCAAGTGTTGCCAAAACATGAAAATCCCATTGAAGTGAAATATCCGCAAATGAAATGAAAAATTCAACACGACAAACGGAAATGCAACAGGCTTACAATTGCCTGTCAGCTTGCTGCCTGCCTGCTTGCCTGCCTGCTGCTTGGTGCTTGTTGCCTTGTGCCTTGTGCTTGCCTTATTCTGCTTCATCTACATTCGTCTTCAATTTGTGCTTGTGCAAGGCTTGTGCAGAAACATTGTGGTACTTAGTTCACGTTTTTGTTGTTGTTTTTGCTGAAATTGTTGGCAGCAATCGCATGTTGCATGCCACTTTCCGCATAGCAAACGTGACGCTATTAGTGCTTACCCTATACCAAGTGAAGCTTTTTAACTTGTTTCTATTTTTTTTTGCTCCCATTTTTATTTGAAATATTTTTTGGCTTAAACAATATTTTTATTGTTTTTTAATGTGGCTGTTTGCTACTGGCTTTGGCTGGTTTGGCTTGGCAAAGTTTCAAGTGCACACAATTTGGTAAAGTGTTAAAATGGGAAGTTTATTTGAATTGTGAAACATTTTTATTTGAAAAGAATTATATTATTTGTATGTGTGAACGTAGAACATGGACGAGAGAAGGCGTTAGCGAAATCATCATTCGACATTATTATTGTTATTATTGAGGAGTGGATTTACTTTTTTTTGTTATTTTTTCATTTGTGGATGAAGTGGAACTTTAACTGTGTGGCACTTTAAATATGATTATAGTGAAAGGAAAAGTTTTTTCATTCTTAGCCAGTTATTATTACTATTAGTTATGTAGTCTTGTTTGGCTTTGCTTATGGCACTAAATATCTCGAGGAATGCATTGACTTTGTGGAATTTTAAGTCTTTTTCACAATTAGAAACTCTTAAAGTTTGGAAAGTTTCCTTCTTATGAAATGGAAGGACATTGTCCTTAGGAAAATTTTAACTAATCTAATATTCTCGTCTGCCAGTAAAATGTTTAGCTACTCCCCACTTTTATGCTTCTTTCAAAAGAGATTCTTGACGTACACTGGTTTTTACCTAAACTCTACGCTCTAAATTTTAAAAGAAGAACCGGCTATTGTCTTAATCAGTATTGCACGAAAGGGTGACTATATTGTGGTGGCTTAATAAAGGTGGAAATTTGTAACTTTCTATTTAGGTAAACCGAATCTGACCCAGATTGTTTAATGGAATAATGTTCATCATCAGATGAGACAATATTACAATATCGCCCTAGTGAATGAGTACTAGTCTGGAACCAACTATCTCGTTTTTTACTGCTGCTGGGTGTGAGACTGCCCCCAGCAGAGTGTTGATGGGAGTCGGTGGAAACGTTTATTATTTGTAAGTTTTACAACTTAGATGTTGCAGGTAACGATGTTCGCTATGAAAAGATAAACATATTTCGTTTAAAAAGGAACAATTGTCTCTTGACCTCTCTTTCAGCGATTTTTGGTACAAATGCGATGAAAAATTATCAGATATGGGTCAACCCAGGGTATAATTTTGATATTCAGGCGCCTACTTTTCTCTTATTATGAAAATATTATTGCCAAAAAATCTTAACCATTTATCTTCTATGTACATTTATTTTTACCGAATGAGGATTCAAAGAGAAAGAGGAAAGTTGGTACATACTTATAACAAGGAACTTTGCCTCATACGTCGATGTTAAAAGAGTTCAAAACACTTAAGAAGTGTCCGATTATAATCACTTCACCCCTCTGAACTTCAACTCTCTATAAACAAATTATGAAATTAGTAGCAATCTACATTACTTTTCGCTTATAACGAACTTCCGCCTAAAACGAACTAATTTCAAAAGTACCAGCTTTATTTCTAATAAACCATGAAATTTTTTTCGCTTATTTAAAGCGAACTTTCGGTTATAACGAACTTTTTTTGGATGCAAAAGCTGTTTATTTTTCGGTTAAAACGAACCAAAAAAGTGGCGCTATGGCCAAAAATTAGTTTTGCACTGGTAACACTGTTTTATTTTGCCAATGTTCTCGAATACGGGAATTTCCCTAAGTTTATTGTTTGTGCGTGTGAAGCGTGCAGCTGAAAATTACAAAGTTATAAAATGGACGTAGTAGCAGTTGGAAAACAAAGAAAGTGTTTTTCTTTAAAAGAGAAATATGCAATAATAAAACGCTTACAAGAAGGTATAAGACAAAAGCAATTATGCCAAGAAATGGGTCTCAGCAAGTCAACAATTGCTACAATTTGGAAAAATAAAGACTTGATTCTCAATAATTTTGAGCAAAACTCCTCAAATGTAAAGAAGGTCAAAAACCCTTCTTTCATGGAAATGGATCGTTGCCTACTAAAATGGTTTACTCAGAAAAGTGCCATTAATGTTACTATAACCAATGCCGTTTGACAAGCGAAAGCAGAAGAATTTGAATAAAAGCTTAATTACTGCGAATTTAAATGCGAAATTTTTTTTAATAAATCAACAAAGGAGTTAATATATTCACGTGTATATACATAAATGGTTTTGTTAAAGTCTTCATTTAAAGCGAACTTCGGTTAAAACGAACCATTTTGCCCAGTCCCTTGAAGTTCGCTTTAAGCGAAAAGTACTGTATATATTAACATATGTCTCCGGAGCTATTAATCTGGACAATGTCTAATTTATGTCGAATTTCAATTCAAGGGCAAAATAATTTTGTAAAATTTTTGTATGCATTTCGGTTTGTTATAATTTTGAATTCAAAAGTGAAGTAAAACCGACACTTTTTGATAAAGTAAAGTGAAGTCACTGTTAGATTTGTGCTTTTAGTTTTGGAACTTTAAAACTTTGAGATTAGTAAGTACATAATTTTCTCGAAACAATTTTTTTGTTGCTTTCTACTATGTATTTATAAAAACATACAAAAATTATTTTCGTGATCCATTTTGAAGTTTGTAAACGATAATTTCTTTCTAATTTTATTATAAAAGGGCAAATAGTATGTGTGACAATTTAGATTAAAATATTTTCTTCTTGTTTTGGTCCAACTTTTTCAGAAATATTATGTACATTGAAAAATATTAAAGGCTGGTAACAGGAAGCTATTGTAGCATTGGCTAACTACGAGTATAATCAGAGATGTATACAAAGCGATTGACTAATTTGACCACTAAACGTTGGCATAAAAATATGTTAAAATCATTTTCCTATTAGGTTTCCTTCTACCATTCACTCTTGTTTCACACGCTTATAAATACGTTTCCAATTAAATGCCCTCAGTTTAAAATCACTTAAGTATCATTAAACCGAAATGTAATGCTCCTAAATAACTTAGAGACTCACACACATACTTATCAACTCAATATACAATATCAATTCTTGCAACAATAAAAAGGAAAATATTTCTACGCACAATTATTGCCATATCCTTATACACTTTTTTCTCAACATTTTGTACAATATTTTTTTTTCTTTCTTGTTAGCTTTACAAAAGTTTGACTATCGCTTCAAAGGCATTCGCCCATTTATATGCAACCGCATGCTGGCTGCAATTACTCACTTTTTTTCTGCTTGTGTCGTAAACTATGAACTTTTTTAACTAATGTTTTTTTCATACAGAATATACATATATACTTATTTTTTTATTTAACATGTTGTAGGAGGGAGTACTAGGGAGTTGCCACTTTTTTACGTTTGAATAAATTTCAATGTTGAATGGTTCTATTATTTGCCAAAAGTGAAAGATAGAATGGAAAAATAGAAACAGGTGAAAGTTTGCTATGTATGTTTTACATTGTGTGTTTATTTGTGTATAATTTTGCAAAGCTTTTCATTTTTAATAAGTTTTTATTATTGATGTTGGGGGTGTAGAAAAATAATAGCGTCTAGCCGAGCATATAAAAGTGTATACACACATACGAGTATATCAATACCCACATATACGAGTATATTGCTATACATAAACAATTATTAAGTGCCTATTTAAAACTTATGTCAACTTTTTGGATGATAAGTTCCAAAAAATTGGAGTAAGCTGTCTTTACTTCATTCAAAAGTGAAATTTTCGGTTTATTAATATTTGTGGTTTAGTTTGGTTAATGGTTCGTGGTTATCTTAGGCTTTATTAAAGAGCTTTGTTTTAAAAATTATTCCCTTCCATCATATAGTAGTTCTGTTCTAGATGGGTATTTATGAATGTAATGCCACCAACCAGTACTGTACAAATATAACAGGCACAACACGAGTGGATGCGAAAAGCTCGGCCTAGGCCCTACCTGGACAGTTTGAGCCATTAGAAGAAAAAGACGAAGATGATGAAGAAGAAGAAAAAGATGATGAAGAAGATGACGATGAAAAAGAAGAATAAGATGAAGAAGAAGAATAAGGTGATGGAGAAGAAGAATAAGGTGATGGACAAGAAGAAGAAGATGATCAAGTAAAAGAAGAAGATGATCAAGTAGAAGAAGAAAAAGAAGAAGAATGCCACTAAACAGAATCTAATATGATCGTTTAATCACTCAAAAATTATAAATCCTTAGCGATTTGTTTCTGAAAGAATCAGAAAGATCTGAAAATAACTTACCGAAAGTATTTAAAAATAAATTTAAATTCTACATTTTACTCTCCACTTCTTCTTTCATACAGAGTTTATTTATTAAAAAGAGGACAATGCTATTTAAGCATATTTTTTATGCTGGTAGACACAATCATGTAAAAGAACAAAAACGAACTACGAAATCGAAGGCAAAAGTATACTGTCGTTCCAACATAATCCTGGGAAGGGGAGCTGGCTGAGTTGTAATAGGAAAATACTCAAAAGTAAAACGCGCAAAGCTGACAAAACTTTTTTAATGTAATTGAATTAAATTGCGAAAAACGAAGTGAATTAAATAAGTTTTCGCCATTTGCCAACTTACAATGTCGACAACATTTAAAAGCAGCAGCAGCCGTTGCGCAGCAGCAACATTGGTAGTGTAAACATACATACTTGTAGTTACAAACATACATACACACATACACACATACCATGGTGACTATTTTCTCCGTCATGGATTTTGCATAAAAGAAGGCAGTGTTAGTTGGCAACAGAGCGACGTCATGCCTTTTGATGCGGTTTTGCCGAGCATCGCATAGCAAAGTAAAGCAAAATGCAATGAGGCAAAAGTTGCATAATGTATGCCGCCACGAAATAGTAGCTGCAGCATACAGTGTTTTTTTTCTCTTATTTTTCGTTACTTTTACTATCCTTTTCTTTCAACTATTTAGTTTTTTGTGTGTTAAGAAAAGTCTGGCAACTTTAAACTTGTAAGCTAAATACAAAGTTCAGCAACTTCAGGCTGCTTTTCTCTACTCTATAATTTTTTTTCCCCGCTTTGCTCTTTGGGGTTAAAGCAAATATTCTTTTGGAAGCTGATGATTTTTTTTTCTAGTTTTTTTTTTTTGGCTTAAGCAGCAGCAGTATTAGAGGGAATTGTACTAATTTGACTGTTTTTTCACTTCAATTGAGTGATTTATTTGGCGGAAAAGATTACTATGGCAAAGTATGTAGTATGTAGTAGAACTCGCAGTGGCAGTAGTTGTTGTAAGTTGAAAATGTGTAGTAGCAAGTAGTAAGTAGTAGGAAAAGTAAGGATGACAAAAAAATTATAAAAAATCCAAGTGGTTTTCTGGTAATATTGGCTTGAGTAGCAACATTTTCTTTGTTTGTGTGTGTCTGTGCTTGTTTGGTGACAGAAAATTTTAAATTGTTGCAATGAATTTGTAATTAATTTCCCAGTAGCTCGACTTTTTCGAAATGAAAATTAATTGAAAAAGTCATTTGGAAAGATTCGGAAAGTAGAAAATAACAGAAATTAAAAGTATACACTTTTTATATAATTATATAGTGCTCATATTAAAGGAAATTTGTCAGCGAATGTTAGAATATATGTCAAGAAAATGTGACAAATCTGGCAAGAATTTAATTAAATGTGGTTTTGTATGTACTGTTATGTGCTCAAATAGCAGTTAACAAGTACATAATTACTACTACTACGATATTCTATTTCAAGTGCTAATGTGAAAGAAAATAATGAAGAGAACCTGTTGTTCATTTAAATTTACGTTGATATTTTTATAGTATACATTCTGTCAAAAAAGTATTGATTGTATTTAGTAGGCTCCTTCCGAACTAATACACTTATGCCAATCATCAGACGCATTTTCCAGAATCGACTTCAATTCACGCTGCGAATTCTTTTTTATGTCATAACTGAAAACGGGTGCTTCGAAGTATTAATTTGAGTTTTGGAAAGAGGAAAAGGTCAGCCTGTACCATATGATGTGAATACAGTTGTTGTTCGATGATGTTTGCTGAGTTTTTGGCCAGAAATTCATTCTTAATGATAGCCTTGTGAGATGATGCGTTGCCGTGGTGAAAAATCCATGAGTTTTCATTTCACTAAATTACCATTTTTCGGCGAAGTTGCTCTCTCAAACGCCGCATAACGCTCAGATAATATTCTTTATATACCGTCTGACCTTCTGGCAAGAAGTGCACAAGTCAATAAAAACAGTCAACATTACATTGACTTTTGATTGACATTGACGTGGTTTTTTCGACCGTTTTCGAATGCACTGTACCACTCATATGCACCGTGTTTTTGATAAAGTCGATTTACTCTAATTTGAGATAAATTCTTTGTTTGATGTTTTTATTCATTGTAAAAATCGCAAAATCCACTTCCTACGTCAGGATAGAGAACGGTGGTGCCAACTTAGCGATAAAAATATTTTCTACAATTATTTTAAGCGGTCTTTTCAAATGATAACTTTCTAAAAACAGAATATATACTTTCTGTATTAGAGAATTTCTCTATTAAAGCCATAAATTCTTAATAGGAATGCTTTAATGAAAATGAACAGTAGAGATCAAATCGTGAAATGTGGAGACAATAAGGAATATTTTTTACTCCGAACGAAATTAATGATTCAGTAACTACTCAGATTAAGTTGCCTTATGCTGAATAAGTCTTAAGTCTTTCAGGCAGTATTCTAGTTCAACAATCATAAAACCTCTAGTTTAAATTACGTAAAAATCTGAATTTGACATGTTGTTGTAATGACATTTTTACTATTCAAAAAATGAAACAAGCAAGCAGTAAGCTGAAATATTTTGCCATTTTGAATGATCAGAAGTGAGAAACACCTTGCTTTCATAAGGTGGAAAAAACATCTTTACGACTTGCGAATTCAAATGAGAAAATCCCTGTGGTAGTCTTTCAAATGACGATCTCGATAGTCTAGTGGGTAGCAAATTCGACTTTCATTCTGGCCTAAATATGTTGTAGTATAGGACAGCCACACTAGTCTAACCTTACCTAGTTCTTCAAATGGAAAACATTATCATTCTTAGATGAATATCAGTTTACATATCAAGTCAGTTTGAGCTGGTTCATCTAATCGAGACGTCAAGATTTCTTAAAATCCACCCCTTTTCAATCAAGCAACCATTTAAATTACATCACAATGATAGCCTTGTGAGATGGTGCGTTGCCACGGTGAAAAATAAAATAGGTATAAATGGCAGTTATCAATTAGTTATGAGCAAATCGCAGATGCTACTGCGTTGTGTTAAGTGCAGCTCCCATTTAACCCATTGAAAATTCGTCAGAAGTACATTTAAATCTATTTCTCAAGGATTTACTGTTTGAAATTCTTTATATTTTTGTGTCAATCGGAAGCTATGACATTTTGGTATCTTTCAGGCAATTTATGGATTCCTTGTCAAAAAAAAACCGTCCATAATTTGAGGCTATGAACGAATCAATCCAATTTTTGATACTTACAATTGAAGTAAAATGTATTCCAGTAAAAAGGAAGTTCAAGCTCACTTTTAGTGTAACCAATATTATATGGATAATTATAAGTTCCTAGGACTCAAAGCACAAAATTATAACCTAAAAGAAAAAGTTTATATTTAAATCTGTGTCAGTCTCTTGAATTTACTCCAACTTTGAGATAGTCGCTTGAGGTTTCAAGTCAATTTTCTTCTTGTCTTCTTTCTCTCCTTAATTTGATTTTTTCTTGATATTGATTTTAATTTGTTCTGCGTATTTTGAATTTGGAGGTTTTGATTAGGCAAAATATTGAAAAATGTTGTGTTAACTAAGACCGATTTATGAAAACTTGAGTAATCTGTATACCATATTTCGCTGTAAACGATGCTTAACTTGACATTCAACATTGACACTGTGAGATATACGACAGAGCTTGAAATGGGGTATACCAATCATGCAACTTCCCCTTTATTTATGCGGTCGCTTATGAATTTACTCAACGGTGTCCAAGGAACAGCACGACTCTACTTCCTCTTTTATTTATTATATGGTTTCCTACTTGAAATAAGTATATGTTCAATGGAGGTGGGTATGGTTTTGTTTAATGCCCTCTGAATAAATGATTAGCATGATAATAGGATAAAATAAATCTTTTTAATTCCTCTTAGCGACCTCATTGAATTTTATTTCACTTTCAAAAACTAAGAAAATATTTAAAATTTCCGAAAAACAAATTCTTAGTTTTTCAACCGCATATTTAACCTTAACCTTAAAATTACATGCAAAATACCATTACCGCTTCAATGCAGAAAATCTTCAAAATAAAAATTCTTATGCAACAGGCTATGAATGTTGAAATTCTTCCAAAGAATCATGTACCTACAATGCAAAGAGTTTAAGGCAAAGTCAAACTGGCCAGCAACAACAACAATATCATTGAACAATGTAACAAGGAAAACAACAATTTACACAAATACTACAACTCCAATAACTATGCAGGCATGAAAATATAGAGTCAAACCGACAGACAGACTGAGAACCGACAGACTGAGCTGAGTTAAGATCGGCCTCTGCTGCTGTTGCTGCTGCTGCTGCTGGTAGACAAACGATGAGGCTTACACAAGCACTTAATAGTAAAGCACGAATATTTCTTCCACATTTCTCTCTTTCAATTTCTTCAGCTGCTATTTCTCCAGCCTCTTAGCTTCATTGCGTCAGTTATTGTTGTACGAAATGCAAAAGCGTCCAAGTCCCTTTAGAGTTAAGAAATATGTATGTATGCAACTAAGAAGAGAGATGTTTTCGGTATACCTATTGTTGATATTGTTGTTTTGTGCATATATTTCTGTTATTATTGTTGTACTTGTTGTTGTTGTTCTACTTATTGCTGTTGCTGTAGGTATAAATGTCTTTTATACCGCACTCTGGTATCGGCACGACCATGCAATGCGCATAGTTGTATAGATTGTGTATGGTTGATGGTCCTTGGAATCCCTGTTGCTGCTGTGAGGTTTACTCAAGCAAATGGGAATTTTCGTAAGAACGACACAGGACAATTACAACAATAACAACAAGGAAAAGTGCATTTGGAGACGTACAAACACAAACTCTGGCAATGTGTATGAAAATATGTAGAAGATGCTTAACTTTATATATATATGTATGTAGTTGTCTATAGAAAAACAACTTTTGTATATGGGTTGAAGAAATTTATGTACTTTCGAATATTACATTCATGTAGACATGCATGCATGGGGAACTTAAGGAATCGTTCATGTTGAAAACAGTGTTCATCGCCATCATCTCGTCATCATTGATGTCATCGAAAATACAACATCGATAGGGTGTAAAAAGGTAATATTAGCAATGCTTTAGAAAATCATTAAAAAAAACGATGACATGACATGCATTTGAAGAAATATGAGGAAAGTATAAATTAATTAAGTGAAGTGTGTTGATTTTGTTGCTTTCAATGGCTTTATTATTTAATGGTTTCAAAATATTGTACATAAATTATGCAATAAATGTAATACTATTTATATTCTTAAGTTAGACACATTATTTTTTCTCACTCGTTAGTCAAAAAAACTACTGATTGATCTTGATAGTCAATGTGCCACCGGTTCAAACAAGTATGAGCCTTGACTACTGCAATCTGAATAAGAAGCAACTACATAGTACTATTGCTGACAGCGTTGGCTCACATATTTCGTTAAGGAGAAAAATGCTATGATTAGCTTCTTTAGCCATTAAGATAGGAATTTGCTTTAAACACAGCTTAACATATGATATCAAAATTTCTGGTCAATCTAAGAAGGAAAGACTTTGTTGTGGAAAAGTCTTCAGCAAATAGTTTTTTAAAGAAGAATCTTTTAAAAATTGTTAACATTAATTAAATCCATATAAGTATACTAATATTTTGCCCAACGATGCGTATGAGTAATATGTAATTACCAAAACAGAAACTAAGTATAGAAACTGACTACCAAAACATAAATTGCAAAGCAAACGTACAAAGTCAACTATTGTATATCGCCAAACTACAAAATATTGGCAATGAATGGCGTTTCAAAATGCGTTCTTAAACGCCCCAAGAAAACACCAAACCGTGCATCACTTTGATGTTTAATTTTATTATTCTTTTGACACCAGCAAAAATAGACGAGCCGAAGTAAGTTAAGTTTAACTTGTGTTTTTATATTAAAATCAATTAAATATTGTAAAAAATGTATAAATTTTGTATTTTGCAGTGAAAAGAAATGGACCCACGAAAGGACCCACTGCTGACAACCAGGCTGCGAAATGAAGGTGAGTTTTCTATGAAAGCGAAAAAAGCGCACTAAGTTGTGGCAGAAAGTCATGTTTTTTTCATTTTACATACCCTTAAAATAAATTACAAAAGCTGTGCCAAAATAATTTCTGTGAATGTTTTCATTTATACTTATTTGACACCAGTATGATTGCTAAATATTTAAGCTTATTTATAAATTGCTATAAATCAGAAATAAAAATTAAGTAGGAGTACATATGAAATAGTATTTCGAAAACTTGCCATTTTATTCATAGAGGCATTCTTCAAAATTGATACAATTTAATCCAATTTAATATTCTATTTGAATTTTAAATTTTTTTGTATTGTTTTCTTTTCATTATTGCTCACATAAACGCCAAGTGTTCTTGCTATATAAACTTCAAAGTAGAAAATTAAATTTTGAAGAAAAATCCACACAACAACAATAAACAAGCAAAACTATACCTATATACACAGAAACATACAAATACAACGAAACACAAATGCATCCTACACTATGAAATGCAATTTGAACTCCAAAAATTTTGCTCTTTTTTTCAACTCAAAAAAGATTACGCAAACAAAAACGTAATTAAAATTGAATACAATTTGTGTAAAATTGTGGCTAGAAAACTCAAAATGAAATATTAATAATTGTATTAACAATTTTTGGGTGAGTATATGTGTGTGTAAAGGGACTCTCTAGCATACATATAAAATACTAAAGGCTGGAAGTCTCTTTTCTGCCTTTGATGATGAATATAAATGTAAATAATTTTTACTACTAATACACACACACCCGCACACATTTACACACTTTGAAACACATTAAATATTCATAACATAAATCTTTACACTAACACTAGCAAAAAACCTATACACATATACATACATACAAATTTATGTACGAACTTGAAAAAAAAGTGTTATTTCCAATAGCACTAATGGATTGTTTGTTTGGATGTATGCAGAAATGTATGTGTGCCTGCCTATTTGTGTGTAGTAAAAAAGTGAGAAATAGTTTGCAAAATTAAATTTTACAATATACATAGGTTTTTAATAGTCACAAAAAGCATTTAAGTAAAAGCTACCAATAAATTGTCACGACATATAGACTGTACGAGTATGTAACAAAGAAGTTGCACTAAAAAAGTGGTAGTGGTAGTAAGTGTATAAAACCCTACACATACTGTTTGAGAACCAGCAGCAGAAATTGAAGTAAATTTCGAAGTCTGTAAGTTGTTATTGTAATGCTGCAGCTTGTGTATTAGCAGTTGTTGTTGTTTGTTTCTCTTTTTATAAAAAGTAGTCGTAGTGGTCGTATAACTTTTACTTGAAACTGCACATTTAACAAATAAATGAAATAGTGCGCAAAAAAGTAGACTTGAAAAATAAATGTTTTACTATAAAAAGTACACAGCCGTACAAACATACATGACATATACAAACAAAAAAAGAGCAATATGTAATGTTGAAATCATTCTTCACTACTTTGGATCTTCTATTTTCTGTATCCTTTTTGGCTGCTGCTGCTGCAGCTAGCAAAAAATCCCTTTCACTCTTTCTCTCTCTTCAAAAATCCTTAAAAAACTTTGAAGCCAAAGCTGAAATGCACTAAACTAAACTGAACCGAACCGAACTGAACCGAACATTGATTTAACTACATTAGAGGCATTTGTAACTCGTTTAGGAGATTTGTTTCTTGTTTTCTGTTCATTGCTTTCTTGCTGGCTGGCTTTGGCTCCTTTTTTTGGTTGTGTGCATTTGTATGTGTCTGCAGTGGTCTGCATGAATAGCAGCTACTTGTTTTTTGCTGTTTTGATTTTATCTGTCTACAATGTACAACTATTATCTATGCATTTATTTTTAGTTTGTGCTAGTTGCACTAGTTGAAAATTTCTATGAAATTAAATTTGATTGAAAAAGCATTATAAAAGCGTAAATTTAATATTGCTGCAAAAAATGTTCTAAATATGAAATTGAAATTCTTTTTTTGTCTTTTGTTTATATTTTTATTAACACATTACTTTCTTGCTTTTTGTAAAACCAATGCAGTTAGTACGAGTAAACACCAAGCAAAGGGGGAACTGATAAAATAAAATGAATAGAGATATAGTTTTTAATTAGAAAACTTTAATCATTCGTAAATCTCTGCTTCAAAATCATTACGAGGGTGTTATTGCGTAATCGGTTCTTCAACTTTATGCGAGTATCAGCATCGAATTGAAGAAGAGCAGCTACAAGTAGTAATGGGTTGTTCATACTTTGCGTACAAAATTTCTAAATACATATACGATTCTGTCAAATCCTTAGAAGACAGACAGCAAGAAGTATCAAAGCGTACTAGAGCAGAGAAAGAAGTTAAAAAATTGGTAGGAGCTGAGCTAAACTGAAATACATGGAAAAGAAGCGGCGATGGGGAGATGGATGCCTTGTTACCCTATGGAAAGGCAGGACATTGATAACAAACAATTGCTGGAAAAGTTTTTATTTTTAAAATTTTACCTCTAATCTTTTGCTAATATTACTTTCATAAAATTTCAACAAGAACCAGACAAATTAGGAAAGCTTCGATGATTCCAAAAAAGCTTTATTTTGTATTTTTGCTACCTTTAATATTTAATATTTTTTAGCTGCTTACATATAATTATTCTTTACTTACAGCGCCTTATTTGTTTGTTCGATTATAAGAAAGTATGTATGTAAGTTGAAGGCATATAAAATTTCTGCTCTTCCTCCATTTCTAGTTGATTGTCGCTGACAGTGCAGTTCAAAAGAACTACAGCTTTTATTTTTAAAATTCAATTACCTTCTGTAAATAATTCCTGTAATTTAAGAATAAATTTTTAAGGTTTTCACATTTCGAAAAACTGTAAATTCGATACTTTTGTTTGGTGTGTGTGTGGTGTGTGTGTGTGCGAATGGAATTTTTTCCTTTAACAAATCTTATGCATAGAAAACTTTGTCATGAATTTGTGCAATATAAAACACCCACAACTGAAACACACACTGCAAACAAATCGATGCGCAACCATTTCCGCCTATCATTTCCGTATGCAATTTAATATACCGCTACTACTACAGCAGCTACTAACACCAGCACAAAAACACATACACATGTGTGTTTGTGTGTAGACACTTTATGTACATACTCGTAAGTGCATATATCAATAACAGCAGTAACTACAGAAAAACTAACTAAACTATCTAAGGCATAAAAAACCTACGCTCATAGAACATTCTACGATTCTTTTTCTTTCTATCAAACAAATATTTTGCAACTACGCCTGCAAGTATGCTATGCAAAGTATGTGCATAAATCCACGCAAGGCAAAGGAAACTAAAGAGACTCACTTAAATTTGTTCTTTTTTTTTGCTTTTAGTAAGCAAATATATTCATTGCAACATTTGTCGTGCACGTATGTATGGATGTGTGGGTGTGTGCATGCATGTTGCATACATTGCGCTTACGCTTGAATTGCAAATAGTTACGAAAGATTTCCTCTACGATTTTCTTCAACTACTACTTTGTCGTTTTTACTTTTGTTTCTTTTTGGATATGTGCAATGCAAAGAAATTTTTACTACAATTGCCAAAATATCAAAAAAAAAAAAAAAAAAAATAAAATAAATATATAAAAGGAAGAAACGAAAAGAAATGTAGAATGTATGTCTTGTATGGAAAAGATTTTTGTGTTGGCGGCATGTGCATCTAAAGCAAATTTTTTTCTCTTGGCACGCATACAAATTGAGGGAAAGGAAAGGCAAGCAAGAATTACACAAGAAGAAAACCAAAATTCTTTGCATATGTTACTGCGCGGCATAGAGCGGATTTGCCGAAAAGTATGTGAAGGCAATATTTAAAATGATTAAATTGATGTTGGTTCCTTGCCGGCTTGCTACTTTTAGATTGAATGATTTGTATTATTTTTTGTGAAGTTTTTTTCTCCAAATTCGACAGCATTTGCGGTTTCAGAATCGTTTTCCCATTTCTCTTTTTCTCATATTTTATTATTTTTATTTTGCTGTATTTAATATAAAGTGCAGACAGTAGAAAATTGAATTGAAATATTTCACATACACACACACATACACAAAAAAGAAAAATTAAGTGATAGTTAAATGTAGACTTGTGGGAGATTAAAAATTATTGAGTTAAGCTGTCAATAGAAATATACATATTTTAGAGCGAAATTTGTTGTCTTATTGTTGTGAGTTGAGTAACTGGCATATTTTGAGTGAAGAAAGGAAAAAGTTGACGTAAATTTAAGAAATTGGGTTGGATTATGAGACTATGGAGGAAACACTTCTCATAGTTATTTAACGGCATACTTATGTTACCACCATGATACATGGATACCTTAACCATTGAACTACCATCTGTTATCTGAGATTATGTCTTAAAAGTCATTATTTAGTTAGAAGGCAATAGAATTGTACAGCCGTTAGAGATGTCTAGTAGAGTCGTAAGCATAGTACGTTCAGATGAAAGCATGCCCAGTAACTGGAATTTTTATGATCTACAAGAAAGGCAATACGTTGATTTGCGTCAAGTATAATGGACTATTTGGTTTTCTTAATATAGAATACAAAGTTTTATCAGACGTGGTGAGGCCATCGCCAACAAGCCAATGAATGCGATTTCCGGTCTGGTATATCCCACATTGAACAAAAGTATATACTACGCCTCGAGAAAGCTGATCGATAGCAATCACCTACAAGTCGATAATAAAGCCTGGTTAGGAATGACCACTTATATGTTGCATTTTCTGGTTTTGGTATCCCTGCAAGGGTCATTCATACTTCACTACAAAATCTATTATTTCTAACAAATAAACAATGACACAAGTACACCGTGCGTATGAGTAACATTTAGTTGACAACTTTCTTAATATTAAAGCAAATTAACAAAAATAACAAACACTACATGGAAGAGAACTCAATTAGGTTATCTGATAATACAACTTCACTAAAAAACTAACACATTTAAGACAAATTGATATAGCACGTCATAAAACTTATGATTATTTCACAAATATCACAGCTGCAGATTTTATTGTTATTCTTTGCAAACAGAAGCAGAGAAAATTCTCAACAATGTCAATGGAAGCATTGCGAACATATGTTTTAGAGTGAAAATTTCTAATCAAATCATTTGCGCACATTTGCACATTTCATGCATATTGCACGTTGCACGTTGGGCAAGAACAGTGCAACACAAATGCTATTAAGTATTATACACAGAAATATTGCGCTAACATTTTTTTATGTTCATTTGGCCAAATGCTGCAGCGAATGCAAACGCTGCGCAACTCAACACAGCATTACATAATACCAATGGAAATAATTTGTAATATTTTTTTGCGAGGTATCATGCGAACAAATTGTGTGGAAAAAATAATGCAACAATGCAGCAGTTTGCAATAGGAATATGGCAAAAACAACAGCTCAATATGGATGATGACGATTGCTACAATATTAAATGGAAATTGTGTCTGTGTAAGTGTGTGCAGTGATTTTATTATTATTACTGTATTTTCTTTTATTTTTCACTTAAAATTCGTAATGTTTGCAATTTTTAGAAATTGAATATGTTTTTTTTTTCAAAGAAATAAGTCGGCAATGCAGAGCATTAAACCACAGTATAGACGCACACAGACATACATATGTAAATATTACTCCATACATATGTACATACATACAATTATGTTGCCGTTTTGTGACAACCAAAATTTGTGGCATGACATTGCGCGTCTAATTGGACAATTTGTGGCAAATATGACAATTTGGATGCTAGATTTAGTGAATGGCTGAAATTGTACAAATTGTTGAATTGCAAGTAAGGATACTATCTATTGCATGCTTTTAAATGCATTTAAAAAAACAAAAAACAAAAAAAAATTGGTAAAATAAAATTTAAGTTGAATTCAGAAAAATTGGAAACAAGTCAGTGGAAACAATCTTTTAATGAAATTGTTTGAATTGCAATTTGTAGAAGTAATGCAATTTTTGTCAAAACACGTAAATCTATTTGCTATGTGTGAAAGAGTGGAGCTGCTTTTATATGAACTTTTAGAGTAAATGATGGGGGAAAATCTTTTTCAATATTAGATTCTTAAGTGATTTTCCATATCAAAGAGAGAGAAATGGAAATAAAATTTAACGTACTTGACCTGAAAACAATTTCTTTATCTCAAAAATTGCTTTGAAAGTATAGAATTGAAATTTAAAGTTAAGTTTTTTACAAAGCCAAAGTATACATATATATTTCTACTGGAAAAAAACGATGCAGTTGGTGTAAAAATGCGATTTTCTTTATAAAGTAATAAAGCTGCTTAGAATAAATAATAGATTAATATGACGATGAAATAAAAATTGTGTCAAACATTTAAGTATTTGACAATATTAAAAAACCTCAAAGACTAATGGTACATAAATAAGGATTTCTTGCAAATGAATTGTTTTCTGCAGTTGTTTTACGAGCAGAACTCATAATATTCTACAACTTACTCGTTCCAATAGGTATTGAATGAACTGGTTTTACAAGTTAATATACCTGGGTAGATATACCTGGTAGTGGTCGCTGTGGCGTAGTGGTAGTGCGTTGGACTGCTACGCAGAGTGGAAAAAATAATTTTTCTACACGGCACCACCTCTTGCCAGGCAATGACAAACCTTCAAGAGTAAAAATTGCTATGAAAAGCTTTTCACTTCGCCGTTCGGATTCGGCATTAAACTGTAGGTCCCTTCCATTCATGTACAAATATAACACGCACAACGCACAACAAGAGTGGATGCGAAAAGCTCGGCCTAGGCCCTCCATGGGCTGTTGTGCCATCAAAATTAAGTAAAGTATACCTGGGTAGATCAATAAATACTCGTGTGTGAAGACAGGTGGCGTTGCTGAGGGAAGTTGGCTTTACCGTCGTGTACTGTCATCTGTCACACGACACCACACTAAATTTCAAACTGATTCATGGGTTAGTTTTTATTTGGAAGAAATTAGTATCACACGTGTTTCGTGTTTCACGATATAATGGAAAAAGAACAATATCGATCCGTAAGTCGCTTTTTATTTTTGGATGGAAAAACATGCGAAGAAATAAAAGCAAAGTTGGATACTGTCTATGGGGACCCTTCACCATCTATGACAACCGTAAGATGTTGGTTCAACGAATTTAAACGTGGTCTTACATCTGTTTTTGATGAGGAGCGCCCACACTGCCCGGCAGATGTGGTTACCGAGGAAATCGTTGAGTTCCGCGACATAATTCTCGTTGATCGCCAAACGATCTGCGCGAAGTACCAGAGCCCGAAGGAGTGTCGTACGGAACGGTAATTAACATTTTACATGATAGGTGAAGCATTAGAAAGGTGTCGGCCCGATGGGTGCCGCGATTGCTTACGGTGGACAACAAGCGGATACGGCTGTCAATGTCGAAGCAGTGTTTGGACCTCTTTAAGCGAAATTCGCAGGCGTTTTTGCGTCGAGTCGTCAGCGTTGATGAAACCTAGATCCATTATTATACGCCAATGATCAAGCGACAGTCAAAACAATGGATTTTTCTTTGCCTTCTTCTGCTCCGAAGAAGGCAAAGACGGCCCCATCGACCGGAAAGGTCATGGCCACGATTTTTTGGGATTCCAAGGGAATAATCTTCATGGACTTTTTGCAGAAAGGAAGAACGATCACGGAGCAGTACTACAGTGAATTATTGGACCGATTCGACACAAAATTGAAGGAGACACGGCCCCATTTTCTAAGAAAAAAGTGCTGCTTCACCACGATAACTCACCAGCACATTCAGCCGGAATTGTCGCGGCCAAATTGCATGAATTGAACTACAAATTGCTGCCGAACCCACCGAACTCGCCCGACTTGGCTCCCTGCGATTTCTTTCTGTTCCCCAACATGAAAACGTGGCTCGGGGGGACAAAATTCAGCTCAAACGAGGAGGTTATCGTCGAGGCAGAAGCGTATTTTGAAGCGTTTGACAAATCGTATTTTTTGGAGGTGTTAAAGAAATGGCAGAAACGTTGGGAAAAGTGTATTGTACTAAAATGAGATTACGTTGAAAAATAGAAAAACAAATTTGTGAAAAACTTGACTCTTCATTCATAATACGGGTACCTATTGATTGACCTCCACTAAAGAAACTCCAACTGATTTGAGAGAAATCAACAGTCGCATATGATATAATACAGCCTCTCATTTTTCTTTTATCCGCCAGGAAGTGCAAAAATAACTTTTCAGCATGTCAATCACACACGAAATTTTAGGAAAGTATAAGGCCCCACAACAAGCAGGTAACACTCTAAATCCTTTATTTTAGCATCTATCGTTTATTATCCAAAGTGTGATTCAAATTGATTTGCGTCAGAGGATGTAGACATATCTATATATATATTATCTATATATATACATATTTGAGTACCGCAAGTATGGAAAAATCTTCTTCTTCTCAAGTTTAAGCATATGCCTATTTTTTATGGGACCTGTTCCGTTTTAAACCCAACTCGTCCAAATGATTTCCACCTTTCACTATTCACACTTTGTATGTGTATTTTGGATACATTAAAACACAAAATATACAAAAGAACTTTATTTATTTTTATGAAAATAAACACACTTTTCTGCTGAAAATGAGCTTAAAGTGCTTTGCCAATGCATTTGCATATGAAACAAAATATACAAATTTTTTTCGTTCGACGAATTTTAGCTACCAAAATTTCATGCCAAAAATAACAAAAGCAGTAAAAATATTCAAATCATAATAAAAAGGAGACTTGTGTACTACCCTCACTCTACTTAATTCTTTATATGGTAGTATACCATACATTTCACTGCTATGGACTGCGGGTACTACAAATCAATTTTCCTCACTTGCGTATAGCCTTTATCCTTCTGCTATTATTACTACATGCCCACACCTAATTTCCGTGCTCGAAAGTTCAATTTTTGAAAAATATGTATATTTGCAAATTTTATTCTCGTCGTCGTCCATTCAAATTTCCTGAATTTTTTTCCACATTCACTCACTATGAGATAAACTTTCATACATACTTTTAAGAAAGCATCAAAAATTGGAAGAATACAAAATGGAAAAAAAATTTATAAAAGGGACAAAAATAAACGAAGCAAAAGCAGCTGTGCCCAGCTCCTCATGCATCACTTACTCCTTTTTTCACATTTACCCCCCCGCCCCCCATTTTTACATATACACTTTCATGGCATTTACTACTACATACTACCATCACTACTGCTCGAAAGACCTTCTTTTGTTATTGCCGTAAAGAGCACGATGATGAGTACAATGGTGCAAAAAGAAATTGCGCTAAGATGCTTATCCTTTTCGAGGAAGAAAAATTCTGTTGCCGCTTCTGCTGCCATTATTATTTTTATTACTTATTTGCATTTAATATATCAGCGAGGGACGAGAATTTCATTCTGACCAGCCGAAGGACTGAAGGACGAGTGTATAAACGGACAGAAACGTTCAACTCATACTTAAACTCAAACACAATTCAATTCAATCCCTGAGAGCGGATGTCGTCTACTTTGCATTTCTTTCTTCTAGTTGTTTCGTGGTGTTTTTTTCCCTTCAGTTTTTACCCGCTGCTTATGTGCCGAAATATTATCCTTAGACTGTACACATACATTTCATACATATTTCAATATTTCTTTTATGCTTCTTTATGTTGTTTTTGGTTAGTATGATATTGAAAAATTCACATCAAAAATTACGGAAATTCTTTTTTGCCATTTTCTTTAGCGTCCATCACTTCACTTTGCTTCTTCTTTAATTTTTTTCCTTCTGCCATAGTTTGAGTATGCAAAAAAGGTCGCCCTGGGTTCGAATTCGTGCTCGTCAGCATTTGGCTCTTGTTTTAAGCATAATAATAAGCAACTTGAACTTTTTCTTCCATTTTTCTCTCATTCCTTAGCTCTCGATATATTTATGCTGCAAATTTGCTTTTCCTACTTAAGTAGTTTTGCTATTTTCATACACTTTTTCCCCTCTTACCATGCACGCTCATGTAATCACTGTCAATGGTGTCTACTCCCTTTACTTTACAGTTTAAGTACTTTTTCTCTGATTTTTATGCTTGATGCTTTGGTTTTCAATTCAATGTCCTTTACAATGCTATTAATAATAAGCTATATAATTTTTTGTTGATGCCTTTGCAATTTTATTTTTAAGTACTTGTTTTGTATTTTTTGCATGCACTTGTCGCATAAGGTTAAGTATTAAAAATTATAATATTTTCTTGTGTGCTAATTTTATGTTATTTTTCTGTATGTTCTTGTAAAATTTACATAATAATGACTTTTTATTACTTACAAACATGTCACTTTTTATTGGTATATGATTAAAGTTGAAATTGTTACGTACCTGTAAGAAAAAAGTAAGAAAAACAAAGAAAAAGTACTTAATTAGCATATTTTTAGGAGTTTATTAAAATCATTTCTAAATAATTGAATTCCAAATATTTAGCTTGTATTGCAATACAGATATTCATAGTGATTACTTAAAAGTATCCTCTCATATTGTTCATTAATACTAAGTATTAAATAAAACTTGACTTCAAAGTATTTCAATATTCTTTGAGTTGCAAATACTTAGCACAACTCCTCACTATGGCAACAATAAATAAAATAATCACTAGTAATAACTAAGTCTGAAAGCATTACTTGGAATGTTAGTTTACTATCATAACTTTCCGAATGTTTGCACAATGCATCGCTCTTGCAGAAGCTCTGGGATGCCAAAGGCTTAAGAAGACTACATGGTTTCATATTAATTTTATCTACATATAGAACAGAAGACAGTATAGAAATTTTAAAGCACATTTTTAGGGTTGAAATGCGGTTTATTTCAGTTTCAGTTTCTAACAAGAAAAATAATATAATAAATAACATAAATCTCAATTCTCAACTCAAACTTTAAAATGACAGAATTAAATTTGAAAATCCCTCTGCAACTGATATGACTATAGCTTCCTAGAAGCCCTAACCTCTCAATTACTAGAATTATTACATAGTGTAGATCCGAAGCCTGTGCATGGTGACCCTACTCTTATCAATCACTTCGGATCTAGACGGGGAAGTCTAAAAATACCACCCCCTTCACATGCCGATTGGACTTGTTTGCTGTCAGGGGAACAGTTCTGCTGCATTTTAGGAGTAACTATGGGCATACCGGATGCTATGGATGCTATGTTATGGCGGACTTTTGTTTTCCTACACTCGTGGAGTTAATATGAGTAAAAGACTATATCATATTAATAACATCGTATCTCAATTGTATTAAAAGAGTATTATGAATCAACGATGTGGCTGCCGCTGCGTAGTTGGTACTGTGCTGGACTGCTATGGGTTCGAATCTCGGCATAGCCGAAAATGAAAAAGTAGAAAAATCGATTTGCGACACGGCACCATCTCTTGGCAGGCAATGGCAAACCACCAAGTGTAAAAATTGCCTAACCACCAAGTGTAAAAATTGCCTTTACACTTCAGTTTTCGTATTCGGCATAAAACTGTTGGTTCCTTTCTTTTAGTATGTATGTAGTTTGTAAGCTCACTTGTTAAAATTGAATAAAACATAGCGTTTGTTCAAGTGCCACTGTTATAATACCCAAATAATTTTTTAAATTGGGTCAGTAGTTTTAGATATTTCCTCAAATACACATACAAACTGGTTCAAATTATTAATAGTAGTAGTATAGGGTGACAATTAATAAGTGCAACAGTTTTGGTAATTTAAAACGAAAAATAGACGGGAGAAAAAGGTAACATAATGCATGAGTATGGTAAAAATATATTAAGCCGGTTTCGAAGTAGCCACCCGTGGCACGAATACAAAGTTTCAAACGTTTGGCAAAATTTTTGGCTATGGGCCGTAGCCTCCATCATTATTCGGTCCCATGTATGACGAAAGGACTGTTTCAGTGACTGGAAATTTTTATGATGTTTAGCACAGCCCAAGACTCTAAAATGGACCATGCGCTATAATCCATCGGATTGAGATACGGCGAATATGGTGGCCAGTCTTGAGATGTGTTAAGATCAGTAAAATGAGCACTGCATCATTCTTGAGAAGTTTTGGCTCTGTCAGCTGGGGCAGAGTTTTGCTGGAACGTTAAATCCAAAATTTCACACATCTTTGCTGATTTTAACTCTTTGTTCCACAAAAATATAAGGCAGATTTAATTGCCGATTTTGGTGTTGCTGAATGACGAACGATGGTCCATGAGCCTCTTTTGTCTAGCTTCTTGCGCTTGTCCAACAATAAACAGCTTTTTATCTGTGAAGACGATTTTTTCCCCCTTCCTGTTTCTGCGGCCTGACGTTTAAGTGGACAACATCTTTGGAGTTGTACGCGCTTGTTTCCATCCGCAAGAAACTGGTCTTTTTGGAGCTAGTAAGCATTGAGGCCAAATTAGTTTTTTGCTATGAGTCGAACTGTTTCATAATTGACGCCAGTCTCGTGAGTAACTTTTCTCATGGAAATCATTGAATTAAGCTACACTCGCTTTTGAACGATTTTGTGATTCCTGAGAATATTGACGGTGCCTATTCCTGGACAATAACCATTATGATCCAGCTCTTTAAATCATTTAACTGCACGAGAAACTGACGAACGAGCAATGCAAAGCTGTCGCGCAATCCCGCAATTGTGTTTGACTAGCTGGCGCAATATTATAATAGCTGACCGATTATTTGGCATCGTGAATGGAAGGGACCTACAGTTTAATGCCGAATCCGAACGGCGAAGTGAAAAGCTTTTCATAGGAAATTTTTATTCTTGTAGGTTTGCCATTGCCTGCCAAGAGGTGGCGCCGTGTAGAAAAATTATTTTTTCTACTTTCTGATTTTGCCTGTGCCGAGATTCGAAAACCGTACACTGCGTAGAAGTCCAACGCACTACTACTACGCCACAGTGACCAGCAACGGTGTTAAAATCTCGGCACAGGCAAAATCATAAACAAGAAAAAAAAGATTTTCTACATGACCCACCCCAGGCAATAGCAAACCTAATAAATAAATTTCTTAAGAATAGCTTTTCACTTTGCCATTAGGATTCGGCATTGAACTGTAGGCCCCTCCATTAAAATTCGTAATGCTTTTGCGAACATAAAGAAGACTTAACACATGCCTTCATAGCTTGAGAAAATTATATAGCTTTAGGTTTTTTTCAAATATTAAATGAAATTCATGTAATTCTGTAATTTTGCATTTTAGAGCAAATTTTTAGGCAACAGTTGTAGGTATTTGTGCATGAAAAACTGAATAACACTTGAATAACAAGTGTTAAGGTAAATAAAATTCCTAATATAATAACTTTCAATGAAAGCATAAAGTTTAAATATGAATTTTTCAAAGCCAATTTTTGAAGCATATTTCAAGGCACAGAGGTAAAACTCTCTTTTGATATATTGACTGTACATATTATAAGTATATGTTGTTAAACACAAATATTATATTTATAATTCCCAGCTTAAATTAAATCCTTTCATAATTTGAGCATCCTTTTTGGACAGAAATCATGATTCTTTTTGATAATTTTGAATTCGTAATATGTACTTACATAAATGCCAACCAAAACTAAAATCGTTGTCACATAAATACTTATATTGTATTGACGAATATAAATATTGAAACTTATTAAAAGTTTGCAAACCACAAACCAACCACATTCTAAAGCATTCTTCTACGTGTTGATTTGTTTAAACCTTCAGTAAATCACTCTGCAATAATAAACACTAAATTTATGTGTTTACCTATAAAATATGCAGTTTTTGCATAAAAATTGTGCATAAATCATAGCGCTAATTAAATATTTCACTTTTTATACGGTAAGCATTATTAAAAAAATATCGTTAGTTTTATTTAAGTATGATACTCGAATGTTCAGACCTTCAATGTAAATGCAAAAAATAAATATGTGAATTACAAAAAAAAAGAAAAAAAGGGTTTTATATATATATATATATGTAATAACTGGGCATTATGAAAAATTGCAATATTTAATATATTAAATTGCATCCGTGTAAACAACGCCTCTGGGACATTTTAATCACAATTGCATTTTGTAATATTATTAATTTTTAATAAAGTGCATAAACATCATTTTACCATTGCAGTTGTTGCTGCTGCTGTAAGTACACAAATGACAGGGATAGCGGAGAAAAATATATAAAAATATAATATATGTATGTACAACAAATGAGTGGAAGCAAAGACAAATGTTCATGTTCAACCACAAAATGTGTGATTTCCGCTTTAAAATATAACTTTTTTCTACTATAAAAAATAAAATTATACAAAATATAAATGGGAATCATAAAAAATTGCCCGAAGCGTCGGCAATAATTAATTAAACGACGCTTAAAAATATGCTAGCCTATATAATGTCTATTGGTATGTGTGTGTGAGTATGTGTGTACACATATCATTATTTAGCATTTTGCAAAATTTATTATCAATGACAGCAACAGTGAAAAATTAATAATAAACTATAAATTGGACAAAAAACCGCAGGCTATTTACAACACACATGCACACACACACACACACACACACACACTTCCATACAATGCATACATACTTTTAAGCATAGTTGAAATTTAGTTTGTTTTTAGTTTTATATGTTCCGGTACCTTTTTTGTGTGCATATTGTGTGTTTTTATTGAATTTTTTCGATAAAATCGCATAAAGTTATTGTGCGCTTGTTCGTAATGTGTGGAAAATGTGCTGATTTGTTGCATAATTTCGTGCATTCACAATTGAGTTATTGTTGCAAATGGCACGGCAGGAATTTCACTTTGATTTATATTTCGTATACACATATTTTTTGCTGGATCCACAAACAAACAAACACAAACTCACACATTGAGAATAAATTTTGATAAGTGTTTTCATAAAGTGAAAATTTCATTTGAAAATTTATTCAACGCCTAAAAGCACATACAATTATTATGACGTGGTATGCTTCTTTCATTTCACATTCTCTCTTTCCGTCTCTCTCTCTCTCTCTCTCTCTCTCACTCCCTCTCTTTTTCTTTCGTTTTCCATTATGCCATACGCTTCATTAGTTACTTTGTACTTTCGTTTCGTTCCAATTCATTTCCTTTCCTGCACATTCCACAAAATCTAAGATGCTTTTATATCTACGTGTTTTTTGGACGTTGTTACGCTACGCTGGTTTCTGTTGAAACTGTAGCAGGAGTAGCAACAGCAGCAATGCGTTGGCAGTGGCAAGTAATCTAACAATCTCATGGAAATTTTAGCTTATAAAAGCATTTTTCAAATGAAAAATACCAATGTTGAATTGTGTATTTCAAAACATTTGTGGAATATTTAATAAGAAAGCAAATTGTGTGAAAAAACAAACGAACTACAATAGACTATTGGAATGCCAGAAACACTCATATAAGAAGAAGGAGATGATGCTCTATGAACTGGAAGAATGTATATTGTAAGGGAGAAAGAAGCAGAGTGCGATTTAATGTTGTTTCGATAGTTAAAGCTAGTTAGATATAAAATATAAAGTTTCAATAAGAGAAAGCATGCCTTACAAATAAGTATAAAAGTATTTTAAACCTGTGCTCCCATCCAGTAGGTTTAAAAATGATGCCTAAAAGCATTATTTCGAAAATTAAGTTTTAGGTAGGTACAAATTATTTGAAATCGTTTGTAAACTTAACGTTTATATAGAAACCAAAGTGAAAGGCAAATATAGTATTATTTAAAGCTATCAAGCATTCAAGGAAATAGATCATCTGAATGTTCACCTAAAAGTATGCTCTAGAAAGTGATATAAAAAGTTTGTAAAGATTAATACTGAAGAATTGCTACATTTCTTCCCACCTGGTTTGAATTTTGGTAGACCTGAAATTTTTTGATATGAACTTTTGTAGAAAAATCAATTTAACTTAAAATGAGACATGAAAACATTTCGAGAATCGAGAAAATGCATATTAATCTAAATCATTTGAAATGGTTAATATGTTCTTGAAGGCTAAAGAGCGAAAATAAAACTTACTGCCTAAAAATATGCTTTAGAAAAATACAAAAAGTATTATGAGCCAAGTACATATTTACTTATAAATTGCTGCCCTGTTTTCGTCTATTAAGTGGAAATTGTAAATGTGATGCTCAAAAAGAGTTGCTAATCTTTAATTTACCGCCTGAAACTATATTAAATATTTAATAATTGTCCAGGAATGTTCTCTTTAAACAGGTTTCCTTACTCAAATTTACTATAAAGCAAACAGAATTTGAATAAAAAAAAAATAATAAATTAAAAAGAAATAAGTTCCTAAAAGTATGCAATATAAATTAAATCTGAATTTTAACAATTTTTTTTGTTATTATTGGTAATATTTTTTATAGAATAAATAAATCTAATAATGCAAGAGAGAAAATGGTATTAACATTTTAAGAAGTAACAATTGATACATAGAAGTATGTTTCAAAAATTAATCATAACTGTTTGTTTTTATATACCGAAAAATGTGCATCATCATCATGAAATATACAAATCACAGTGACTCAAAGGTTTTTAACTCACTAGTTATGCACAGTGTTTGTTTTTAAAGTTTTTGTGCAGAAAATTATTTAAAGTATACTTTCAGGCGTTTGCGAAAACGTAATCATAAAAGAAATTGGTTATTTTTTTACGACTTTTGCAGCATTTTCAAGTTACTTAAGACTAACTCAACAACTCAACAATAAATGAAAGAAAAAAATTTATTAGAGTAGAAGAGGAAGTTGAAAGAAAAAATAAGAAAATTGAGAAGACGCAGTAAGAGTAGTGGCTTAAGAGGCAGGAAGAGAGAATAAGGACCAAAAAAAAAAAGGGAGCAATGGTTGCAATAAAATTACATACATGCAATGGGTATGAGTAGAAAGCATTGTACTTGTTAGCAGTTTAAATGACTTAAGCATGAGAAATCATCATTAAATTGAAAAAAAAGTAGGAGGTGAAAGTGTGGGTGTGGCAAGCCCGGCAAAACGAAATACTAGAAGTGAAATGAAAGTACCTACTCCTGTGACTACTATGTAGTCATAGTAGTTCGAGGAGGAGAAGCAGAGAAGATACTTGAAATGGAAGAGTAGTGGAAAATCGCATTTCAGCTGAGCTGAACTGAGCATAGATGCTGCAGTTGATGCTGCTATTGCTGGGGCTCTGTTGTTGTTGTCGTTGTCGTTTTTGTCGACTGCTGCTTCTGTTATCGACAATGCTGGTTAAGTCAAGTGGAGGTCGTGCGCTCATTCACTTAAGCAGTAGAGACGACAAATATACACAAACGCACATACACACACACACACACACACACACACATATGTATGTGTGCATGCAATATGAACAGTGGGAGCGGAAAGAGTAACAGCACTTATACTGGTGAGCTGGAGACTTTTTATTGTTATTGAACCACACCAGAAAAATACAACATAAAAGAAAGTAGAAGCATGTCGAGTTAAAAATAAAGTACATAAAGTCAATGCTCGTGAAATGACGTAAACGTTAAATGAGAGAAAAAAAACAAGGAATAGAGAAAGAAGAAGAAAAAGATGAAGTGGCATTCGCGAGCAAGTGACATCGATACCATGGGCATGGAACCCATGTTTACATAAGTTTCCGAGTAGAAGAAGAGCGCTCATAAAAAGATAACGACGATGCTGGTGATGCACTCAAGTGTATGATGAATGGACTCAGTGCTGTTGTTGTTATTGTCCCTGTTGTTGTGCACCGTCTTGTCACTGAAGAGATGATGAACAAGTAGCAGCAACAGAACCAAAAGAGTTTAAATATGCGTTTAAATATTGTATCATGCCATCCATCCATAATTTTTGCATTCCCACTTTTTTGTTTTTTTTTAAGTATGTTTATGTATTTATGATAATTTTTTTAAATGCTTTCTGAATTAAGTATTGTTTTTTTTTATTATTATTATTTAAATCAGCAGTGCCTCTATCAGCTTTTTAATATTTTTTTAATAAAGTAGAAATTATGCATGCGCATTCACATGAAATTCATCATTTGTTAAATAAACACATGCAAAATTCATGCAAAAAAATGTTAATGGGAAATTGGTTGCTGATTTGTGTGTGCGTGTCTGTGTATATATGTATGTAAGTGTCTGTTTGTGTAAACACCATACCAATTATTGTTTAGTGAATTATTTTGCTTGTTCAATAATAAAAATACTAAAGGCAGAAAAAAGTAACACTATGGTGCATAAGTTTGTGACACCATCACATTTCCATTAGGTTTGAGTGACTTTATGAAAACTGATGCTTAGAAAATAGGATTAAAATCTTCTTCTTGTAATAATTCAATATTAGAATGTATGTAATCGTGAAACCAACGATTTGTTTTAAGAGAAAATAATACTAATGTACAAATGCTGATGATTTGTAAGTTTTCTCATTAATTTGAAGTTTCAGCAATGAAGCAAAAGCGATTTATGTATAGCTTCATATCAAATAATTACCAGTAATGGCTAAAAATGTGTTTCAAAAAGATTCATTTGATGTTTTTTAATATTGTTCATTCGTTTTGAACATGAAATTATGGAGCGAACACAATTTGTATTAATTTCTCTGCTTCAAAGGTGAAAATAACAATATTGATGCTTAAAAGTATGTGTTAACCAAATTTATTGGTTACTTTCCAAAACCCAGTTACGAAACAAATTAGAAAGAAAATGTAAAAAAACTACTATTGTTGCCTTAATATTTTTGCAAAATTTCATTAAGTGATTTTTAATTTTGTTTTTCTGTTCTGAAGTTGGGAAGTTAGAAATATGAGAATTTGTATTCAATTAGTTTTTGTTTCGTAACTATATTGGTTCTGAAGGTGGGCATGGGAGCCATAAACTTTCGATAGCAATCAGTATGTTGGCCAAAGTAGAGGAAAATTTCAAAAATAAGTATTTTCTAAAAAAAATGTGTGTGAAAAAACTAGCATTTCTGTCTAAAAGTATACTCACAAAAATTCACTGAAAGGTTATCATTATTTTGAGGCTAAACTTGCTAAGTGCACTTGATTGGTTTTAGTTTTACATTTAAAAAGTTCCTTCAAGAAGCAAGTAACTAGCATTGCTGGGTAAAAGTATGCCTCCAAATAGTTTTTCAATAATTTTAGGAATTGTTACTTGTGTCAAAACTGAGTGATTTTCAAAGTTCATCCGAGGCTAAAATTATTTCGAGGCTAAAATTGCAAAGCGAAGTTTTGCATTTAAAAAAAGAAACAATTATGATTTATGTGTAAGAGTATGCTTTGGAAAATTTTACTAAATAATTTTAAATCTTGTTTTGTTATTTCCAAGCTATGGATATAAAGTAAATTTGATTTGTTTTAGTTTTACAAATAAATATTAAAAAAAACGTTTAAAAAACTGTTAAAAAAACGGTTATCATTTGTGCCTAACTGTATGCTAAAAGAGAGACTTTTTCAATCTTCTTTCTTTGTTTTGATACTATAATTGTGAACTGAGTGGTTTCGGCTGACAGCAAAATGTTTTCCTAAAGATAACAACCAAACTTGATACATAAAAATATACTGTAAAGAGTTTTAATAAATGATTTTAAAAAAAATCTATACTGGTTTTAAGAAAAATTTATGTTGTAAAACCAAACTTGACACATAAAAATATGCTGTAAGGAGTTTTAATAAATGATTTTAAAAAAAATCTATACTGGTTTTAGGAAAAATGTATGTTGTAAAATACCTGAATAGATGTATATTTTTTAGTGTACGTGATTAGAAAAAGCAGTCAGGAAAATTGAGTTATAGACACCTGAATTTACGCTTTAAAAATATGTTTAACTTTTAATTCCAAGTCGTTAATTTTTAACAAAATTTGATCTATGGAAAAATGCTCTATCTTCTACTATCTTCTAATGTGTTTATGTTATTTTTCGCAGATTTTGTATTGGTAAGCTAAAGATATTGGTGAAGAATCGTCAAAAGTATGCAAGCTACAAGCATATACAAGCAAGATAAAAAAGAATATATATTGACAAGTTGGAAATTTTATATTCATAAGTAAATAACTCGCAGAAATAATTTAAAATGCTTCCAGAAAGTGAATAAGTTATGCTTTTGAGTTAAAATTTAAGTTAAAGTAAAAAAAAAGAAAAATGTATTAGCCAGTTACAAAGTGTAATCGCTTTCTATAATTAAGCCAAATAAATTCGGAT
This sequence comes from Palloptera scutellata, assembly GCA_958295655.1. Taxonomy (NCBI): domain Eukaryota; kingdom Metazoa; phylum Arthropoda; class Insecta; order Diptera; family Pallopteridae; genus Palloptera; species Palloptera scutellata. The sequence continues at coordinate 48,116,103 of OY282449.1, forward strand.
TGTGTTCATACAATAATTACCCAATGTTGTTGGCACAATCACTGTTGGCGGATTATTTTATTTCACGAAGCATACAACATACCTATATTTAATTGTTTTGTAGGTACTTCATATTTATATTATATTATTATTTCAAATAATAATTACCATTATAATAATTATTGTACTTGATATTAATTGAAAGTTGCTTCGCGCATGCATAAATGAGATTTAATAGCAGCGGATTTGCATTACCATATTTAAGTTAAAAACCAATGCCATACCATTAAATTCCAGTCAATTGCAGGAAAATTTAATATCGTAAGTAAGTTTATATACGAGTAGTAAACAATTTTTCTACTCCCCTAAAATTATGCTTTCAAATATCACTTGCGTACACTTGTACCACTTTGGTTTACGTTTGCTTGCGATAATACCTTTTTTCTAGCTTGATAATTTTCTTTTTTTGCTTTTCATTTTGCGCTCAGTTGAATATATATTTATGTGTTTTTTCTCTGTCCTGTTGGATAATGTCACTTATGTGTCTTCCTTTGCGAAAAGAGCGAAGTATATGAAAACACCTGCTATTTTTACACATGATTTAACCTGTGAGTTGGTAAACAATTTAGCAAACTTGTTTGTAAACACTTAATAACAAGTAGATATAAAAATTCTGTTTTTTTCAAGAACGAGCAAGATTCTTGTTGGCGAAGCTTATTCTTGTTTCAGTGAATTTTTGTTCTTTCAGATAAAGTGTTTCGATAAAAATGTGGAATTGCAATGCTGTGACCGTTAGATATTGAGCATTTATATTTAGTTATATGTTTAGTTAGTCATCAGATTCAGTTGAAGTGATATTTGCCGAATTAGTGGAATACCTTTTGAAAAGAAAATTATTGGGAAAAATAGTTTTAATACTAATTAGATGCTTTGAATTGAGACGTTTACCCTTTTAGAATTATGAAGTAGTTCACCGTGTGCTAACTTCTATAATCTTGCTTGTATAAAAGTTTGCATAACATATTTAAAATGTTAACGTTGCTCAAAAAGGGATATTTAAATATGTGATACTTTTGTTTAAAGAATAATCACTGGATCCAATTTTTTGGTTGTAGCTTGAAGAATGGCACAACAGCCCATGGAGAGCTTTCGCATCTACTGATGTTATGCGTGTTATATTCATACATGAATGGAAAGAGCCTACAGTTTTATGCTGAATCCGAATGGAAAAGTGAAAAGCTGTTCATAGGCAATTTCTACTCTTGTTGCTTGGCAAGAGGTGGTGCCTAGTAGAAAAATAATTTTTGTAATTTTGGATTTTATCTGTTCCGAAATTTGAATCCCGGACTCCGTGTAGTAGGTCAGAGCACTACCAACAACTTGCTCGAAACTATAGCCAAATAAGAAAATGAATAAATAAATAAATCTAGTTTTATCGATGAAGCATTTGCTTATATAATTTCTTGTTCGCAATACACGCAAAATTTTAATTCTTTTGAAGGTTCCCAGATTGTATGAAAAAATTCACCAATTTCTATTTAATAAGGTTTAGTGCTTCCTGTACCCTTAAAAGCGAGTTGAAGGCGGGCACAGGAAGTGTTTGGGTAATTTATAGTAGCTTTTATATTTTTGTTCTTTTCTCTGTGGTTGTTTTCAAATTGTTCAAATGCACCTCTTTAAAGCGGAAAGAAGTAGAAGGAAGGGGGTACCACCTAAACAAATAAAAAATTATGGATTCTGCTCTAAGAACTTTTTTTCAGACACCAAAGATATCGGAGGACATATTTATAAAGAATGTATCGGTACATACGATAGTATCTTTCTTGAACCTTGAAGAGTCAAAATCTTTAAAACAACCAGGATGAACAGAACATAAGGTAAAGTTCGTGTTAGTCGCACAAGCGGGTGATTCCACGTTCGATCCCTGCGCTTCTCCGTCTCAAGTCGATACTCAGCCTCCTTGTGGCGTCACACACCCGTCACTGAGCTAATTAATGTGTATGACGGACCTTGAATGAACGGTTGTGCGTCCAAGCCCGAAAAACATAGCTTTCAAGCTCGTTTTGTATAGTATAAATGGGGTGAGCCAACTACCTTGCACTCGAAATTATTTCTATGGTTTAAGTATGGTACGTGCTAGAATTTTATAGTATAACAATATTCTGTACTTTTTGAAAATTCTGCGTTTTTAATGGAAGTTCTTTCTAATGAATAATATTCATTTTCACCAACTTGACTGGATTCATTTACAATTAAACAGTTTCCAAAATTACTTTATTAAATCACTCATTTTCTAGAAATTTGCAGCGAATTAAATTTAGCCTGGAAATATTATTATTATTCCTCAACGTTTTGTTGCAAAAGTGGATAATATAATATTCAAAAGTAAATAACTCGCAGAAATAATTTAAAATGCTTCCAGCAAGTTAATTAGTTTTGCTTTTGAGTTTAAATTTCACTTAAAAGTGAAAAAGGTATGTGTTTTAATTAAGTTAAACCAACTTATTAGTAGAAATATTGTTTTATGATCCTTATTAATTCGTTTAAAATACCAGGAAGCTTGGATCTTATTGAATATATTTAATATAACTTTTCCTAAATGCATATAATTAATCAATAATACAATTTTATAAAGAAAAATAAAATTTGGATAAATGGTAAGTTTAAATATATTGTATGATCAGAAAAAGTATTCGTGTAAATCAAATTGCATTTACTTTGCACAAAGATTCATAAATAACACTTGCAGCTAAAAAGGAGGTGAATTTAAATTTCATTAAAAGTTAACAGTAGTTAAAAGTATGTCACACATTTCAATTTTCAGTTTAGTTTTTTGCAAGAAATAACTAAGTATGTATGTGTTGCATGAAATGTGTATAATATAGTCGTGCATGTGAAAATCCTTTTTACCACAATTACAAACATGTTAATTTAAACTGTTAACACTTTAATACCAACATACAAATACATACACTTACATGCATTAGTATTAGTAATAGTTGTGTAGTTGAGTTGAGCTCAATTCAACTACATACGCCATATACACACATACATATACATATACATAGGTATATACAATATTGCTTACATACATACATAGGCATGTACGTGTGTGTATGTGTTTGTAAATGTAAATACGTAGAAATGTTAAAGACATAATGAGACGCACGCAAAATTTATGTACTAAACAAGTTTGTATGTACACATTTGTATGTACACACACACATGCAATATGTGAGTGTGTGCGTTGAAAACCGCATACGCTCACATCCATTCAGTTGTGTTCTTGTATACTTTTACACGCACATAAGTAAATGCAAACGAGAAATATTGCTTGTGCTGTGCTTGTTGAGAAGTGTGAGTAGTTTATTTTAAATGATTTTAATTGTTGTGTCAACACGCACACACTGAAAACCCACGTACACACACAAACTTACACCAACAAAATCAACTTACAATTGTTGCAATGTGTGTTCGAGAACAAGTTCGCGCGTAGGTGTGTGTGTGTGTTTTGAAAGTTGTTATGCGTGTAAAGCGGTAACGTGCGCTTTTGCGCCTAAATGCATACTTGAAAAGTTGCCAGCAAAGCTAATGAGCTTTGTTATTATAAAGTGATGGAGTATAAAGTGTAATAAAGAGAAAAGGAGAGAAAATAGCAGAAGTATTTTGCAGAACATTAGTTGGTATTGCCATGATGGGAGTATAGAATGAATAAGTACTAGAAAAACTAATACATAAGTAGTATGAGCTTGCAACGAGTAGTAGGTTAATATGTACGCTAGGCAGTTGGTAAATGGTAAATGTGCTAGAAACAAACTTTGTTTGCGGTTATGTCATTAACAGCACAGTTTGAAGAAGCTATTAGAGGAAACTAAGTAAGTGATATTTACATATAGTCACCCACACACACACACACACTCACACATGTAAATATATTCACTTTCACGTCACATGCACATCGCTTACTTATTTTTTCTATTATTATTAAGTAAATATTGTATTATGTCGTAGCATAGGTTTAGGCTTATGTACATATACTGTTTACACACTTCTTCGTTCATATTATTAGATAAACTGTTTTTCTTTTTCATCTTTTGAATATTTGAAAGAAAAATATTATTTATTATTTTAAAATTTCTTTTTACACAACTTGAATTTCAACGTTAATTACTTTCTGTTTTGAAATTATGTTATTAATTTAAGGGTTTCGTTGTGCATTGTTTATTTGATTTAAAATATAATAAAATTATCTAAATGGAATTGTATTTATTTTGCGAGTATTTTGATTTTTTATAATTTTATTTTTATTATACCGCATAATTCTATTATTGACATTTTAAATGTAAATAATAATATTAATAATTAAAAAAAAAAAATACAGCAAAAAAGCACATTAATCATTTAAATAAATATGATATTTGAGTTTTCGCAATAAATTACTGAACTAAAGTAATAGATTAGCATAAAAAAGTTTGAAAAACACATTTGCATAGTTTCAGGTGGTGAAAAATCATGCATATTTATTCATTAATTTTCATTCGATTTATTCCCTACCCAGTTTAAAATTACTTATATCATTATCAATGCTGTTAAATCTAGCAATGAATTTTTGAACTATTGGTTTAAAAACGATTTTGATGATATGGTTATGCCACGTATTTAGAATGACATTTTTTATTTAGAAACCTGTAAATAAAGTTTTAGAAGTAAAAAATTCTTATTTGCCTAGTAAAGAATATATAGAAAATTGCAAGGCAAGGAATCGTGCTGTCTCGGATGCTATTCGGTATCGTACTCGCCATCGTTATACGTCGATTAAGAGGCATCACTTGGGGTCAACATAGACGATTAGAGGTAAATAATGAGCATTAGTACAAAAACTAAAATAATTAAACTAAAATAATTGGTCCCACTAATTTACAAGAATTCGTAATTGATGGTACAGAGTTCGAGGAGGTGTAGCTTTGCCTCTCATCAATGTTTGGTAGCTAGGAAGATTTTGTGAGTAAAAAAGTAAAGCAAACTTATGGTATGCTCTTCACATTTATTTATATCAACTGAATGCATTTATTTCAAACACAAATAATTACAGCGCTAGTATGATAAAAATGCAAAACTCAGGATCATATTCGCAGTCACGGTCTTCAAGACCTTGAGAATAGATGCCAGCATAAAATCGTTAAGTTATATTGGTCGAAATAATTCTGGATGCCTTATTTGGGAAAGAACAGCAGAGACTAAAAACCAGTAGTTTAGAAAAAGAAAATGGAGACCGCACGCACAACAGATTACACACCACATGTCCAAATCGATTTGGTAGAAATATCACAAATGGAAAACAAAGTCAGAAAGTACAAAGAGAATTTCTCTAACTCAACTTCATCACAAGGAAGGTCAGATTATGTTATAATGGAGGCAAAAGCCTCACATAAACTTTGCAATCCATAGTTCAAAATTGTTGTTTTAGAGTATTTAGTCAAGTATGACAGTGAAATTAAATAAAAATAAAAGAGGATCAATTCCTTTTTTGAGGCCAGTATCTGTGGCCTTTCATTCCCGAGTTTAATTGCTCCCTTGCCATTTCAAACCCTTTCGTATAATTTAAAATTTATTTTGGACTAGTATTATTTAATTGGTGCTGCGATATTTAGAGACTATCGAGCAAAAATCGACGTCACTTTCATTTCTTATTATCCCCTGGCGACCCATGACTGAGGGAATTTTAAACGATTCCTACTAGTTTAGAATTGATTGCAGGTTTATTCGGATATTCTGAAGTGACTTGATTGCTGATTGACCATCTGAATAAATGAATAAATCTTAATGTTTAAAGGACCCTCTGTAGATTACCAGTTACCAGTAAATTAGCTTGGAAAATGCTGCAATTTGTAACATTTTGAGTATTTACACTAGGGGTAAAAAAGTTCTGCAGCTACCACTTTAGCCTTTCGTATATAGTTTGTCAGGAATCTGCCATTGAGATTCACTTGCAATTGTTGCGGGATAACCTAATTTTGTGACTTTATTTCTTTACTTTCTGCTGGCCGAGGTTATAGTGGTGACAGAGCATATTGCACCTGAACATTCGGTTTAATTAAGTTAGTGCCATTTTTATAGTAAAAAAAATAAATTTCGGTATAATAAATAGATTTTTTATTTTGTTAATGATTAACAATCGAGGTTAAATACATTTTGTTTAATTTAGGAACTTGATAAGTTGGCGGAAGTTTACTACAAAACAAATTTTTCTGATTGTCTAAATACAGTTCTCCCAAAGACGAATTCGCATTTTTCCTGGATGCATATTTTAAATGCATGACCCAGCATGAACAGTTAATCTTTCTACTTCAGTCCGTGTGCTGGTGAGTTCTAAGGTTTATAAGAAAAGTTCGAGACTTTTTGGTTTACTTGTACTTGTACTTATACATATGTGCTAATTAACCTATGGTTAAATAAGTGTGGTGCTGGGGACACCTAAATCTTTCAAAGGAGAAACATAACATTCCCATTATGTGTTTTATAGTGCTTAAAAATACATATATGTAATAATTCCTTTGCATTTATGAAAATGTAGTATATACAAGTATTCGAAAATAATATAAATATGTCATAAGTACGAGTACTTACCTATGTAAATGTTAATGTACATTTATAGTACATATTTACGTAAATACATTCATGTTCTATGTATGTACGTATGTATGTATGTATGTAAATGTGAGAGTATGAGAATTCACTTATAAGCGTTTTTCAGCTTTTTTTCTCGTTGTATGGCATATTTGCATAGTTAAAATAGTTACCAAACCAAATACTTATGCAAATTGTAGGAGAGAGATGGAACGGGGGAGAAGAAAATAAGCAAAAATACTAATAATAAATAAATAACAATTGTTAGAAAATAAAATATATAGCATTACAATAACACCATATGAACACGAATATGATATAACGAAAAATAATTTCATTAAAAATATTTACGCCCACATACCATACAACGACATACTATGAAAATATTCCATTTAATATTGCGTTAATTTAGAAATTTTGAGCATTTGATATTTCGTAGCTATGCATATCTACATATAAAATCATATATTTTTAATATAATTATGATAACGATTATTTTCTGTGTGTGTGTGTGTGTGTGTGTGTGCGTGTGTGTGTATCTCTGTGTGAATTCATGTATGTATTTGTTATTATTCATTATTGTTTTTCTACGCTGCTTATTGCCTAACGATTTATGCATGCATGATTTTAAGCCAGTGTTGCCAAGGTGATTATTTACATTGTTTTAGTTAGATAACTCTGTACACAGTTCTGCAGTTAGTTCTGAGTTAATTAAAATATGATTGCATTTCAATTTGTCTGTGTATTTACTTGTACTTATATTTGTCGTTGTTGTTGTCAAACATCAAATTTCAGTATATTTTGTTTGCTTTCTGTTTTAATACAGGGTGTTTTTTTTTAGAAGCGTGGTTTTCAGGAAGAAATAAAACGCATATAATTTAATGTTATTGCCAAGAATTTAGCTTTATTATAAAGATAAGGATTTTCCAATATGTTTTAAAAACGATTTCGGGCAAGTGGCCGAGAGGCCCAATTTTCGACCACTATTTGCAGCAATTGGGGCTGGGCCGTATGTCAGTAATAACGCGCCGAATATTCTCTTCCAAGGCGTCAATCGTCTCGGGCTTATCTGCGTAGACAAGTGACTTCACATAACCCTACAATAAATCGCACGATCTTGTCCACGCCACATTCCCACGACGCGAGATAATGCGCTCACCAAAAGTCCTTCCTTCAATAAATTGATTGTTTCGTTGGCTGTATGGCTTTAAGGCATGTAGCGCCGTCTTGCTGGAACCAAAGGTAGTCCACATCAACATCCTCCAATTCAGTCGGGCACGAAAAAGTCATTAATCATGGCTCTATAGCGTTCCCCATTGACTGTAACATTATGACCGGCTTCATCTCTGAAGAAATATGAACCAATGATTTCCTCATAGAGCCCATAGAGCACACCAAACAGTGACTTTTTGAGGATGTAACGGCGTCACAACAATGGCTTATGGATTATGATCACTTTGTTTATTAACGTACCCATTCAACCAAAAGTGAGCTTCATCGCTGAACAAAATTTTCTTGTGATAATCGGGATCGGTGGCCATCTCGTTTTGGGCCCATTCACCGAACGTGCGACGCGCTTGATATTCGTTCGGCTTCAATTCTTGAAATGGCAAACCAAACTGAGCATAAATCAAGTGACAGCTGTCAAAAAGACCAACTCCGAAAAAAGTATTGCCAGATTGAAAACCATATTTATAAGAAAAACACCCTTTACAAACAATTTTTAATAAATTATGTTGAAGTTTATGCATGAACAAGTATAGAAATTTCCATATAAATTTTTTGTTTTATTTTGCGAAAAATTATCGTAAATAAATTATTAAAAATAAAAAATGTAAATGTGCAATATTGTTATGTATTGTTATGTTCCATGGGAAATTATGAATTAAATCCGAAATAAATGAAAATATATAAACCTATTATTTTCAAGCCTAAATATATGCAGCTGTGTGCTTTATTTTTAGAAAGTTGCCATCTGATACAATCGATAATTATCTTCCAGTTAAGTATTTGAGGATTTTCAGCTTGTCGTCAGTGATTCAATCATTCACTAAAGCAAAACTTTTATTTAAGTTTTTAATGAAATTTAAAAAAATCTTTAAGGTATTCATTATGTAATCCAGAGATGTTTGTATGCAACTGGATGTATCACTTTGTCTTGCAATAAATATTTATTAGTATCTGATTATATTATTATGATTATATAAGTAAATATTACCCCAACTTTATTCAAGAGAGAGAGAGATAGGAATGATACTTTATCGACTCCAAAAAGTCTGCTATAATAATTTCTTTTCTTTTAATTTGTTGTACAAATTTAATTTACTAACAAACAACATTGCTATGAATTTTCATGAAAGTAGAGAACAAATTATTGCATACTTTTTCACTGAAAATCTAGTAAGTAGTAATAAAATGAAATATTTGGAAAGTAAAATTTTATCTACTATGACGAAATTATAAAATAAACATTAAATATCAAATTTCCACAAATCTAATAAATGAATAAAAAAAACAAAGCTACGCATTTTCTATGAACTCCTGCCTCCTGCCCATCGAAAACTGTTGCACGAACATTTATCAATGCCTAAAATTTTGTGCAAATAAATTTCTTAGGCTTTTATATTGTACATAAAAACTTTGTGTAATTTTGATACCTATAAAAATTTGAGTAATTGTTTTATATGGAAACGCCAAAGCGGAGCAGCTTCTTCTAAAACCTAGATAAAATCATAAATCATATTTGTTTTAGCAAGGCACAGCATAGTTTTAGGTACATTAAGAAACACCCGTTGTCTTCACATAAAACCCTATTAAAATGTAAAATTAAACCAAGACAAAATAATATTTATTAAAACAACTTGGCAGCTCTTTTGTTTTCCATTTCTCAAAGGTATAAAATACATATTTACAAGCATAACATGAAAAAACAAATTACATTGACAGCTAACACGAGGAGTTTTGTTTACAAAAGGAGACAGGGAACAGTATCAGTAGTAATAGTAGCAACTGAAAGTGATAGATGAGGGAATGGGGCAAAGAGGCACATGCATAAGATTCAAGAAATATTTGTAGTGATGCTGTGAATCTGATTAATGAGCCTGCTGCAGGTATCTGGTGTGTCTAACTATAGTGTGAGGTGAGGCGGTATAACTATAAAATATTTATACGTATCCATAAATGTGTATCTCGGTAAATGAGTTTGTTTGTAAGGAAGTACATATGTATTTATACAGCATGACAAAATAGAAACAATCGCCATTAGTGTCATGAGTTACCATCAATCATTTGCATGAAGCAGCAGCATAAGCTTATGAGTAGCAGAATTTTCAATATTGTTGTGAGAAAAGGGCGGGGACAAAAAGGCTTTACTAGTCGAGAGGTAACGATTAAAATTAAACTTAAGTAAGAAGTTGTTGAAGTTAGACTTTTTTGAGTGGATTTTTTGCTAAATTGTGTTGCTTAAACATTAGCGCAAGAAAGTTCCTTTTATTTTCCTATATGCTATATTCTCCTATAATGCTGCATTGTTTTATGGCTGGCTCTCGTTTTCTGTTTCTGTTTTTCTAGCTTGCCATTGTCAGCTGTTGCAACTAATGTTAAGTTGTGATAAAATGAAAAGCAACAATTATAATATTATACCTACTCAGATGCTTATGATGTCGTCTGGTACAATTTATTTTCTTTGTTTTTTCTTCGTATTCTTTTTCTTTCAAAGCTTTAAGGTATTTACAGAAGGACAATGATGTGCCGGCAATCTTTAGGTTTGTCAACTGTGAAAAGCGAGTTGCTTTTTGTGCGGAAAATGTCAGAAAGGGTTGGAGCTCTTTTCCAAGTGAGATTAGATAGAATTTTGTGTGGTGCTGCAGGTGTTAATGAAGTGTTTATTGTCTCTCTGATTGTCTTGGTTAATAAATATACTTGGAATGGAGTTTGTATTTTTGAATGTAATTGTAAGCTTTGTCATCATCATTTATTATGAAGGCTTTCATTGTGTTGTTGAGACTTTTAGGAATTCATATTACCTTTGAATAAGTGACATACAATAGATTAATTTGAGATAGCAATGAGACTTTTCATTTGATAACAAACATTTTAGATAGTTGATTATTGTTGCCAGCTGAGCATGAAGATTATGTGTCGAAGGTGAAGTAAATTTTCTGCATTTTCAATTAGAAATCAAAATTGCTATTAAGTAGTTCTGAAACTGAAACTAGTGATAGTGCCACAACAACCACAATTAAATTTTATCTTATTAATTAGTTGTGGCTACAAATTGCTTCATTGTTGCATGTTTTACAAAGTAAAACTATTTAGCCCTTTTAAGGCCTGCAAAAGAGAGCCACAACGCTGTATTCTGTCACCTAATTATTCTACTTTACCATAAGGTCGTGAACAATGTGTTGTGGTCCTCTTTACAAACTCCAGTTAATATTAGCATCTCATGGTAAATGTCTGGTTTTCGAAAACATCTCTACATGCAACTCTCCTTGTTTTATGGGATAGGCAGAAATTTCATGGTGAATTTGATTTCTTAGATTTGAAAGTAATTGGGATTCCATTCTGTAGTCGAATTATATATTTTGGCTACCAAATATTTTACAGGGTGTTTTTTTAGAAGTGTGGGTTTCAAGAAGAAATAAAAGGCATATAATTTAATGTTATGGCCAAGAATTTAGCTTTATTATAAAGATAAGGATTTGCTATTATGTTTTTAAAACGATTTCGGGCAAGTGACCGCCGCGGCTGGGGCGAATAAATTCCAGCCGAGAGGCCCAATTTTGGACCACTTTTTGTAGCAATTGGGGCTGGGCCGTATGCCAGTAATAACGCTCTGAATATTTTCTTCCAAGGCGTCAATCGTCTCGGGCTCATCTGCGTAGACAAGCGACTTCACATAACCCCACAAAAAACAAAAAATTGTCCAGCGGTGTTAAATCGCACGATCTTGTCCACGCCACATTCCCACGACGCGAGATAATGCGCTCACCAAAAGTCCTTCCTTCAATAAATTGATTGTTTCGTTGGCTGTATGGCTTTAAGGCATGTAGCGCCGTCTTGCTGGAACCAAAGGTAGTCCACATCAACATCCTCCAATTCAGTCGGGCACGAAAATGTCATTAATCATGGCTCTATAGCGTTCCCCATTGACTGTAACATTATGACCGGCTTCATCTTTGAAGAAATATGGACCAATGATTCCCTCTGCATATAGCACACCAAATATTGACTTTTTGAGGATGTAACGGCGTCACAACAATGGCTTGTGGATTATGATCACTCCGAATGCGACAATTTTGCTTATTAACGTACCCATTCAACCAAAAGTGAGCTTCATCGCTGAACAAAATTTTCTTCTGAAAATCGGGTACGGTGGCCATCTCGTTTTGGGCCCATTCACCGAACGTGCGACGCGCTTAATGGTCGTTCGGTTTCAGTTCATGCACGAGTTGGATTTTGTAAGATCGAAAACCAAGATCCTTCCGCAAAATATTCCATAAAGTGGATGGGCACAGGTCCAATTGTTGCGTGCGATGGCGGATGGACTCACTCGGGTCTTCTTCGATACTCTGCTCCACAGCAGCAATGGCGTCTTCGGTGCGCACTGTACGGCATCTCAGAGGATGCGCAATATCCACTAGAGTAAACGTGGTGCGAAACCGATCCATAGTTGCTCGAATTACCGACTCTGCTGGGCGATTATGTCGACCGAATATTGGAAGCAACGCGCGATGCGTCGCGCGAACCGAACCATTATTTTGTTAATAAATTTGCACGATTTGTAAAAGTTGTTCAGGAGTAAGCCTATTCATTATGAAATGGCAACCAAACTGAGCATAAATCAAATGACAGCTGTCAAAAAGACCAACTCCGAAAAATGTATTGAAAACCACAATTCTAAAAAAACACCCTTTAGAAGTTGTAGTATCTTTCTTCTTGGATCTCGTATCTATTATTGTAACTTATGCATTTGAAAGTAAAATCAATTTTACTCTACAAGTTCATTAAAATTTGTTGTATGCCAACGAATATCAAAATATTTTTCAATCGAATTTTCCAGAATCGACTTCAGTCCTCATCGCGAACTCCCTTTTATGTCTTCTATCGACTGAAAACGGATGCCCCGAAGTGTTAATTTGAGTTTTGGAAAGAGAAAAAAGTTTAAAAATCGTTCACAATGATAGCCTTGTGAAATGAATCCATGAGTTGTCTTTCCACAAACTTGGCGTTTTACGTCGAATTTGCTCTCTCAAACGCAGCATAACGCCATAATGGTAACACTTCGGACCAAAGCGAAGCAAATCCCCCACCACTGTACCACTTACATAAAATTCCATTTGCAATACAAAATTTGAGACAAATTCTTTGCTTGAAATTCTAAAGCGAATTGGAGAAAATACAATACATAACATTGAAATATTCTCTTAAAAAACTGTGATTAGAATTGCCAGCATTGGGGAAAAGCCATGCCCAAACAAGTAAAATATTCAAAAGGCAATATCAAAGGAAATACCATAGTGTAGTAAATAGAACCAAGTACGGTATACAAAGTTAAAAAAGCTTTAAGATAATTAAAAACTTTAATCATTGGGCAAAAACCACGCCTATCTGCCATTCAGGTGAAACCGTCAAAGAACAATACCCATATTCACACTTTGGTGTAAATGGTCTTGTATCATTGGTAAATGCAAAGTAATTCTGCTATCACAACAAAAAATAAACACCTATGTGGGTAAAATATGTATATTATAAAATTTTGGATTTACAATGATGCAAGACCATTTACACTAAACAATGAATACCGCTAATATAAAACGAACTACTGATACAAATATAAAAATGTTAGTATATTGAGTTAGTCTGATAAAACAAATATTTCATGCCAAAGCCAACGTTGAATGTAAAAAGGATGAGAAGGATATATAAAGTTTGGCCGTGACCGAATTTTGCTTTCCGACTAGTATGAATTAAGTTTTTAGTTACTATGGTGCAATTTCATTTGAATGTTTTTGATATATATACTACTGTGGGCAAAAGTTAGTAAGACTTTTTAATTTAAATTTCGCGCGGAAACCCATTCATCAAAATATTATTTTTTTAAGGTTGGTATGACTGTCGGTGACATCTTTGCCAAATGTCACATCAAAATAATCATTAGTGTTTAGTATACGCTTGTCTTTCTGAAGTACAAAAAGTGCATTCGGCAATTTTCACAATGAGTGAAATTATTCAACAAAGAAGTTCCATTAAATTTTGTGTGCGGAATCAAATTTCTGGTCCCGAAACGTTCAGAATGTTGCAAAAGGCCTTCGGTGATAATTGTATGTCGCGAGCAAGTGTTTTTGATTGGTACAAATTGTTCAAAGATGGTCGAGAACGCGTTGACGACGAACCACGTCCAGGACGGCCATCAACATCAACTGATGATCAACACGTCAATAAAATCAAGGAATTGGTGCGGTGCTCGAGAATCGACGATTAACAGTCAGAGACCTTACTGGCATCGTTGGAATATCGGAAGGATCAGTGAAAACCATTTTAAAACATCATTTGGGCCTAAGAAGAGTGAATGCACGATTGGTTCCAAAATCACACTCACACTGCATTTTGCCAAAAATTCGACTGATATCGTTCCGCAACCACCCTATTCGACTGACCTAGCACCGTGTGACTTTTGGCTATTTTCTAAACTCAAAAAACCGCTTCGTGGACACCGTTACCGTTTTGAGTCAATTGAAGACATTAAACATGAATCGCTAAGCGCATTGAAGGCTATTCCGGAAATTGACTTTAACAACTGTTTCGAGAAATGGAAAAAACGTTGGCACAAGTGTATTGGGGCCGGGGGGATTACTTTGAAGGGGACGAAATAGATTTGGAAGAATGATTAAAAAAATTTTAAATTATGAACAAAGTCTTACTACTTTTTGCCCACAGTAGTTGATCTCATGTGCAAAAAAGATTCCAATATTTTACTTTGATCCTTCAAAATTTCACTCGGTAAGTGATATAAACTAAAGCTGCTTTAAGAAATTGACTTTAATCACTTTTTTTCCCCGTTTTCCCTGTTTTCATGATGTTTTTTCTTTTTATAGATAATTTAAAATATTTACCCACATTATTGAGCTAAAGTCTCCAAATATTAGTATCCTTCGAACCAGCAAATAATTTTCTGCTTTCAATAGCGCAACAAAAACAACTTAGTTGCTGATATATGCAGCTACTAGCAGCATTACGTTAAAAGTTTTTTGTATCATAAAAGCTTAAAAATATAAGGAAAAAAATAAAAATTTTCTTATCTCACTCAAGTGTAATAAATTATATTTTTGAAGTTTGTTGAAGCTGCAGCAGCAACAACAACAGCGGCAACAGTGGTAAACTTTAGGCAGGTAACGCTCTCTGCTGTCAGATGTAACCAAGCCAAGTTTGTTGTTGCTTTCTTTAAATGTAAAAGTGTTTTTGAATGCGTGTACTCGTATACGTAAATATAATATTTTCTTCTTCATTTTACTTTTTAGCTAAATATCTACCTACTTCTTTTTAAGTGGATGGGGAGAATACGTTAAATTTATTTTTGAGACTTATAAACAGACACACAGACAGACAGACAGAGAGACAGTGAGACAGGCAGCCAAGAGACTTTTACTTTGCTCTGGTTGCTGCTTCTTCCACTGTTAAACTGCATTGTTATTGTCTGCTATTGCTGCTATTTTGTTTACTTGCTTGGAAAAACTTTTTCGGTACTTAAAAAAGGAACTTTTCAGTACTACACGGCAACAACAACAACAACAACAACAGCAGCAAGATGATAAATGCGTAGCATGAGGTTGCTAACTTTCCAGCAGTTACGAACCAATTCAGCTACCATTATAGCTTCGCCTACTTCCTTGGCAGCTTCCTCTGCTATTTCCCCCTCAGTTTCCTCCAACAGCTTCCTTTACTATTCTTTTGCTGCTATTTCTTCAGTTTTGCCAGCGCTGTTGTTATTTTTTGGGCCTGTACATGAGACCTTTAATTATTTTGTGATAAATGATGACATTTTTGTTGCACTTTGCTGAAGTTTCTGACGCAAAGGTTTGGGTTTTATGGCCTTCTTCTGCTTACCTCAAGTTTAAAGGGTTTCCTTCACCCAGTAGCCAGAACCAGCTCCAGCTCCAGATAGCTCAGTTGCAATAAAAGTTTTTTCCGAAAGCACAACACAGGAAGGTGACGGTAGCGGTAATATCTACTAACAAGTTTCTTTACCATTTTTCAGTGGTAAGCGTTGGAGAAGGGGATAGAGAGAACCGATGGCAAGAGTGAGGGAGAGAGCAAGAGAAAAAATTAGGAGGAGCAGGAGAGGAAAGGTTTCTGCGATAGTGAGAAAGTAAGTGTGTTCTGTTTTATTTCTTATTTTTAGGTATGAACGTAAAAAGGAAATGGAAAATGAAAGTTTATAATTTCGTTAAATGAAAAGTTTTTAATTGCATTTTTTTTGTAGGTATTTTCTCATTCGTTCTTCAAAGCAAAGTTTTGAAGGTAAGAAAAGTAATAATGATGATGGTTTTCTGGTTTTATTTTCTGGAGAAATATCACAAGCTGTCAGAAGAAAAACCAAAAAGTAAATAAGTATTTAGTAATAATTTCACTAGTTAATTTTTGTTTTGCGTTTTTTTCTTGTCTTGTTTTTGAAGTAAAATTGAGAAATTTGCGGTCGCTGTGGCATAGAAGTTTGTGGAATTTCGTTGAATTTCGAAACCACAGTAGTGTCAAGCAGTTTGTAAATGGCGCTCCTCACTCTCTCTCACTTTTTCTCTCTCTCTCACTCTGTCTGCTTGCAAACGTTTGGTAAACTTTCAAGATTATAACTGTTACAAAGGGATTTGAATTAATTTGTTTAAGGGGAGGGGTTAATGAATTGCGAATAAATAGTTTATAGTGACTCCAGCCAGTTGCATTTGTAAGAGCGAACAAATCCTATTTTGTGATCACTCATGTAAAATAAGGTAATAATACTAAGTTTACCTAATCACTACGAAATTTAAAATCAAATCTCTTCTGAAAAAATGATCTGATAGCTGCCAAATTTTTAATGTGTTT
Organism: Palloptera scutellata; assembly: GCA_958295655.1. Classification (NCBI taxonomy): domain Eukaryota; kingdom Metazoa; phylum Arthropoda; class Insecta; order Diptera; family Pallopteridae; genus Palloptera; species Palloptera scutellata. Next base: position 48,132,789 of record OY282449.1, read on the forward strand.
GCACATTGTTTGCACATTTCTTAGAAGTACATACGAGTATGTAGTTTAATAATTACGTCCACCTTCTCTTCATACTTACGACCTTTGCAAACGTTTAAAGGACAACGATAATAAGATACACACTTGGAATGTCCGAGTACTTTACAGAGAAGGTGGCTCTATGTAGTTGGAAAATGTTCGAATATCGAAAGAGGTCCTTCTGATATGTCAGAAAGCTGTCACAATTAATACGTATCGATATTGGCTTTGTGGCTTTCAAGAGACTACCCCAACTTGTCTTGCGTTTCACGCCATTAAAAGATCTATAAGCTAGCTTCCAACATTTTGATATTCTAAAGACCACTTGACTGTCCGCTGATCAAAAAACGTGAAATCAAATTGATCAGATTGAGATAATGGAAGATACGCTTCTTAGAACAATGAAGGTTGGCATCTTCTGTAATCACGCTTCTGTGAGGTTTTATTGTGGTCAAATCATTGACACGTACCACTACTTGGTTACATTCAATGTCAACACACGTCGTAAAAGATGAAAATGCTGAAAGCGCAATAGACAAAGCCTTCGTTTAACACTTCAACTCATAAACTTGAAATTTACATATACTTGTATATGATGTTGACCTAAATGGAAGATAAGAGATAAGGGGAGAACCAGAAAATTTAAAATTTTTCCGTATCCATTATATGCAATTATCAGGAGTTAGAACCCCGCTATCTTCAAGTTAAAGTATCTATAAATAGTGCAATGTTTTACATCTTGGATCTACTTAAGTCAACATGTCGAGCCAACAAGAACAGCGCCGCAAATTAATACAGGACATTTACTTGACCGATAAGACGAAGTCTAGACTAAAGCATTGCAAGGGGAAGCACACCAAGTTTTGCGGCGGTTTATAACGTCATAAACAATTGGAACGCGGTAAACTCCATCTTCAGAACCGAAGGGTCAGGCAGAAAAAAGGGTCGAAATAACATAGTACGTATTGGGCTAATCGCACGAGGTCTACTCGAGATATTGCAGTTACAGCTGGTACATCGCAATCAACTGTAATGCGATATAAGCGAACTCAAGGATTAAGGACCTACAAACAGCAATAAGTACCTGTATGACAGAAAGTACCTGAATGACAATTACCTAACTAAATTCGATTCGCGTGATTCTCGATGATGAGACCTACTGTAAGACGGACTTCAACCAGTTGCTTGGCAATGTCTATTTCACAACAAAGAATAGGTATGCAACAGTCAGAAAATATTCTGAAGTATAATATAACAAATTTCCAAAACGCTTCATGGTTTGGCAAGCTAACTGCAACATCCGGTATACGAAGCAAGGCGTTCACTACGACAAGAACAATTAACTCCAGGATTTATATAGAAGAATGGCTGCAAAAATGCCTTCTACCATTTATTGGGCAGCACAAAGGAACCGTTTTGCTTTGACCGGACCTAGTCACAAGTCATTACTCCAGGTCAACTATGGAATGGTATAAAGAAAATAATGTCACAGTGGTCCCAAAAGAGACAAATCCTCCCAACTGCCCGGAACTTCGGCCTATTGAAAGATATTGGGCTACAATGAAGCGAACCCGAAGAAAAACAAAGAAAGTTTGCAAAAATTATGTAGAATTCCGAAATCGATGGAATAAAGCCTATGCAGCAGTCACCGAAAGTACTGTCCAGTCCTAACTTAGAACGTTAAGAAAATTGTTAAACAATTTTGCAACCGCTTACAATATTTGAATCAATTTTTCTGAGAATTATACTTTGAAAAATGCTGAACTTTAATAAACTGAACTTTATTTGAGTGAAATCGGACTGTTGGTTGGTTTTTAATGTCTCCGTAAAAATTATCCTGTCTTGTTCTTGTGGGTCTTGTTCACCCCTTACTTCTCAAGATCTAGCAAGCGCATAAAAATCCAGCTGATTTATTTACTGGAATATTTTGATGTTGAGTAATTGGAAGAAAATGCTCTAGCAAGAAATGTGAAGAGATCACCTAATATAAATTGGAAAAAAACAGGTACAGGGAACTTGATTTCACTAGGCTTTACCAATTGGAGTTAGCACGAGCGTAGCACAGACGAATGGCGAAGTTTTATATAGGCTGCTGAAACTGATTATCAGTTGTATGTAGTGTCAAAGATGTAAGAACTTTTTCGCCCTATCTAATTGAGAGAGTACAAAATATATGTTGCACTCTCTTTTACTGTAGTAGTATTGGTATGGAACTGCCATATTCGAATTTTGTGTATACTTATACATTGTTGTGAATTAAAAGCATTATGAGACAGGAAATGTCAATTTACGATGATGGCAACACTTAAAAGAAATGTGAATAAAAAGCAAAACAGAAGTACTGATCTTGTATGAAGACGCTGTTTGTGGGTGAGAGCCACAGTCTCTTTGTAAAACAGTAAACAGTTTGAAGCACTCGGTCGATGAATCCGTGTTAACCTTCGCATTTACCACTGGGGTGTAGCATATCTCACAAAAACAGTTAATGTAGTATTTTTACTAAGCATTTTTAATACATACTGAGTAAAGATTTTATAAAGTTTTAGTTTGAATTTTATTTGAAAAGTAAAAATGCATGTCATCCTTGAGATAATACCATTAAGTAACATTTTATTAAGTTGCACTCTGTTATTTAAATTACAATGTAATAACGAGGCTTAACTCATGAAAATAAGAACTTAAATTTCTACTCATAAATTTTTCACCTTCCTCAGCTATATTTATTTCTAAAGTAAGTAATTCCCCTCTCGTGGATAAATACATTTCCTTAAAAGCATCTAAAGGGCATTCACCATTTTAATATAAGGAATTTTCTATCTTTTATTACTTTTTTTTTAATAATTTCCCCATTCCCTAAATACCTTTGCACATCAAATACTTTCTGCATTGTAAATATTTGATATTTAGGGTGAATTATGCAGATATGTTCTGTAAATAACCGACAAACAATTTTGCAAAATTTCTAGATAGCATTATGAGGGAGAGGTGAAGTCGGCAGGTGTGGCAGGATCATGAAAATGATGCGTCTACTTTGTCCATTGCAGAGCAGCGCTTGTCAGTTATTTTTACGCGTAACTATACTAAGCTCCCAATACAAACCAACATATTCACACACCCACAGAAAGAAAGAGAGAAAGAGAGGGTGGGAGCAAAGATACCAATACACAAGACATGCAAGAATATATTTACAAAGTATTTTCATTGCTTCCTTCCTGACACCTTGAAATGTGAATGAATGCAATATGTAATAACAGCAACGAAAACAACAACAACCTGCATACACGCATCCACACAAGACACAAGCTATGGTAAGGTTTAGCGTTCTTACTTTCTTACTCTTTTTCTGTATATTTTTTATTTTGTTTTGTCGCACTGTCGTCTCTGGGTTGCCTGACTTCTTCTGCCTGCATATGCCATATCATCTATCTACGCCATAAATAAAGTTGAAAAATTCTTCTGTGAAAAATAAATATTTCACAAAAAATTCTGACACTTTTGCTAAATAATTTCCTCGCACTTTTGCACACATACATACACATGTATATGTAGGTACATAAACAACTCCTCTAGCTACCAACCGTGTACAATTCGATAGTAACTTCTCCTACTCCTTTTTCTTCCTCTTCAACTGGAATCACCCTTCAGTTCAGGGGGAGGTTACACAACCTCCTCCCCAAATCGAGACTGTCGGGTTTTTTTTTGGTTAGTTGCATCTAACATATACAACTACTTGTACATATGCTGGTGTTTAGGTATACATATACATATCTATGTATATATGTATATTTGTATGTGCGTGTGCGTGTGCGTGTGTGTGTGTGCCTCGCGGGTTTGTTGTCTTTTCTGCGAGACCTCGTTCTTACCTTCTTGTGTCGTGCTCAGGACTCACCTTTTACTTTTTGTTGCTTTACATATTGTGCATACGTGTGTGTATGTGTGCCTATATCTATTTATTGTGTGTTGTGTCTATGTATGTACGTGCTTTGTTTACCTGTGTGCATGAGTGTGTTTTTATGCATTATTCCTTTGCGTCAAATATGAGAAACATGCAAACTTTTCTTGCATAGCTAGAAAAACATTTTGCGCTTCGTAACTCTTCATATTCTTCATTATAGACGCAGGTCGTCGCTGGAAAAAAGGTCGTCGTCGTCGTCTTCGTTCAAATTGTGGGCGCGTTAGTGTCGCACACCCTTTACCTTCTACTTTTATCTTCTTCCCTTTACCTCCACTACCTTCCTTGGGTATTTGCCTTGCATTTTCTTATTTTCGTTTTTCTCTAATGTTGCAATTCATGCTATGCTAAAATTATTCAAAAAATTCCTTAATGTGCAACATTGCTAGAATAGCAGTAGGAACAACAACAAACAACTGCAACAACAAAAATGCCAAAGGTGATTTCAAGTGCATACACACTATGCTTGTTTGTTTGTATGTTTGTTGGTATGTATGTATGTATGCAATGGAGCTTGCTTATATTTAACCCAACTCATTCTAAAAGTTTTTGCTATTACGTCTCCCTCCCCCCACCAGCACAGTTCCCAGTCTTATACCTACACTATGTAGCTAGGTATATTTTCTTCTTGTTTTCTTCGTTTTTTGTTGTTGAATATAACAAAGTGCAAAGTAATTTTCTATGTTATGTCGTCTGCAATATTTTATGCTGCGTCTTCATCTTTTGCATTTTTGTTCCTGTTCTTTTTGTTGTTGATCTTGTTATTATTGTTATTTTTTGTACATGGCAGGTGGGCGTGTAAATAAATTTGCCGGTATATAAGATATGCATATATTAATATACCAGGTACGTACACACATACTCGTACATTTGTATACATATGCGATAGAATTTGATGGAAAAATTTTACCAGTTGCATGCATACAATTTAATGGATGTAGTTTGTATATTGCTACGTCACCCCGTCTTTCATGACATATACACTCGAACACATGTGAATATACAAATATGTATATAATAAATAAGCCCAGTGGGAAATCATAACGTCTTAGAACAAATCACTGTTACAATTGATTTTGTGTTTTTATTCAACTCCAGACAGAAATTCGATAATATGAACGAAGGCGATTTTGAAGTATCTACATATATAGAATTTATAGTTTAAAATGTTTCTTACTGTGCTAGAAGTCTATGTAGAAGTTAGATTAGCTGTATAATTTGATTTGTGGAAATAACGCTTCGGCATATGTCAAGCTAAAAATATTGTTTAAAAATATATATAATATTGTTTTATCGAGGTAGCTGTAAAATTGCAAGTACCAGCACCGATAGGAGTATTGATGCATAGTAAGAATGGAAAAGCTCAAGTACCAGTATTTTTTCAAGTATCCGTACTACTAAATACTTTTATTTTTTAATATTAAAAAGTATTTACTATAGAAAAGTCAATACTGAGTACTGGCACTTGAAAAAATCAAGTGTTTTGAAGTTATTTCAAGTATTTCAGTTGAGAGAACGTGTACAAAAACTCAATTAAACTTAAGTATAAGTTAAGTATAAGTCGCTGTGGCGTAGTGGTAGTGCGTTGGACTGCTACGCAGAGTGTCCGGATTCGAATCTCGGCACAGGCAAAATCAAAAAGTAGAAAAAATAATATTTTTACACGCCACCACCTCTTCGCAGGCAATGGCAAACCTACAAGAGTAAAAATTGCTATGAAAAGCTTTTCACTTCGCCGTTCGGATTCGGCTTTAAACTGTAGGTCCCCTCCATTCATGTACAAATATAACACGCACAACATGAGTGGATGCAAAAAGCTCGGCCTAGGCCCTCCATGGGCTGTTGTGCCATTAAAAGTAAAAGTAAGTAAAGTAATATATTTTAAAGTATTTTCAAGTTTTCTTAAGAATTCACAAGTATTTAATTAAGTGTGCTAAAGTATTTTCAACTTTTTCCATAATTTTCAAGTAAGTTCCTCAATTACCTAAGATAATTCAAAATTTATTGAAGGTGCAACAATTATTGTACTAATCCAAAAAAAAAAAATGTTTTTGTTAAAGTTTATTCTGACGGAAGCTGATACCGCCAGTTCATGTGTTCATCAGAACTACACGAACAGCAAGCGGAACTCACGCATTCCACGTAGACACGGTGTTCCACCGCACTAAGCGTTACAGAATTTGAAGCAAACGCTCATAACTACTTCTCCCTTCCATCTATCAATCTTCCTTCCAATCAACACAATGCTCTATTTTCATAGAGATCCTGTGAATACACTCTGTGAGTTTAGAGTATCAAAAGAAAAAAAGAAAAAAAGTAAGTAAATCAAGAGTATTCTGGTATTTTAAAATTTAGTACAAAGCATTTTCTAGAACTTATAAGTATGTGTAAATATTTTCAAATATCTTCCAGTATTTTTAAGTCTTTGCTCGAATTATGGTAAAATTCTAATACTTAGTACAGGTACTTGAAAATCTCATGTATTTCGAAGAATTTTCAAGTTACAAGTAATATCCAGAAGTTTATAGTTTTTTCAATTATTTTCAGTTCCGATATATTTTCAAACCTTGCTACTAAAAACTGGCATGAGCATGTCAGAATAGCAGGTACGGGCTTCATGTAAGATATTTCCAACTGGGTAATATTCTATTTACTACTTTTCGTAAATAAGGGGAAGGGCTGACCGTTGGGATTTTAAGGAAGAAGGAAGGAAAAAGTGTTGCATTTGTCTTGAAAGAATATTGACATAAGATGTTTTATGGAATACCAAAAAACCAATTTTACATTAAGTAGTAATAAAGTAATTTACTAAAGTAGCAACCAATGTTTTCAAATATCTACATACTATAGTTAAGAGAACATTAGAGATCTCAAGTGCATTTGAAAACTAAATATCTGACAAAGTCACATACACATTTGAATGAAAACTTTCTTATTATTAAAGTTTTTTTTAAAAAAAGGACGAAAAAAAAAAGTAAAATATTTTCTTAGTTTCCACGTTCTCATTGAATAAAGTGAGAGAGAGAGAGTGGTCGCTGTGGCGTAGTGGTAATGCGTTGGACTGCTACGCAGAGTGTCAGGGGTTGAAATCTCGGCACAGGCAAAAAAAAAAATTTTGAAAAAATAATTTTTCTGCACGGCACAGCCTCTTGGCAGGAAATGGCAAACCTACAAGAGTAAAAATTGCCTTGAAAAGGTTTTTACTTCGCCGTTCGGATTCGGCATTAAACTGTAGGTCCCTTCCATTCATGTACAAATATAACACGCACAACATTAGTGGATACGAAAAGCTCGGCCTAGGCCCTCCATGGGCTGTTGTGCCATTAAAAGTAAAGTATAGTAAGAGAGAGAATAGCCGAAGATTTTTGATATGATTGAAGATATGAAACGACTGACACTTGCATAGAGCTCTTCCGAAATCAGTACACAATATCGTTTGAAAAATTTAGGGGTTGAAGTAGCTTTCAGTTGAAAGAGTTTAACGCTAAACAGCTGCACTTAAGAAATGAATTTAAAATGATTTCAAAATGTATTAAAAAAAATTGTTTTAAAATTACATTTTCGTGCGGTAAAAATACTACTTAATAAAAAATCTCCCTCAATTTAGTAAATACTCTGAGATCTTAATGCAAGGGTAGTGTAAACAAATTCCAAAGAGTGCTTAGATTTAACCCTTTCAATATGAAAATAAATAAATCCCCGTATAATATTTTGAAATCATTATGCTTTAAATTAGAAATTCGCTTGAATAGAATACAAAATTTTTCAGAAAGCTTTTGCTTTAAATCACTTATCTTTCTGTTCGTGATGATTTTTTTTTTTTCTTAACAAAAAAGTATTAATAAAAGAGAGATGGAGATGAGATTTCTGCATTCAAAAGGGAATTAAAACATTTTCCATGTAGAGATAAAACTTTCTGCTGGTTTACCACAAAAATAATGTTGTTCAAATTACACGACACCAAAATATAAAAAAGAAAAATACCACATACACAAACACGCACACATCCACACATGCACACATATGCATATTTCACTCGACGACACTTTGGTTGGCTTGGTTTGGATATTTTTTGTTTGTTTTGTTTTTCCTGGAAAATTTTGGCTAGAACAACTCGAAAACTCTGTGTGAAAAATTCGTATACCAAAATGCCAGCATGCAAACAATTTTACAGTTGCTGTTGTTGTTATTGTTTTTGCATACATTCGTTTCGCTGATGCCAAGAACATACCAAAAAATGTATGAAAAAATTCAGTCTTTCAGAAAAAAAAAAAAACACATGTGGTGAAAGCATTTGCCAATAGTAAAAGTGTTCGCTGCAATATATGGAGAAGAGTTGCTTGCTTTTGCTGATATGTATGCAACAGGCAAGGCAACCAAAGCAGCAGCAGCACTGTAGATGGACACACTTGCGACATTTCATTGGAAGCAACAACAAGTAAAATAGTAAGTATAAAGAATGAAGTACAAAAATGTTGCAATGAAAATGTGAAAATTAAAGAAATATTTGTGGCGTGGTGGCGTCGGTGGTGTTGGCAGTAGTGGTGATGGTGGCGGTATGAAATGTCAAATGAAAGCACTAAAAGTGAAAAATTAAAAATATTTTTTAGAAAAATATGGACGCAATTATAGTGGTTGAAACAGCTGTTGTAAAATAGAAAATTAATGCAATATACTTTAAGGCGTATATTTATTGTAAATTATTTTATTATACATATATACTATATAAGAACGAGTATAAATATGAGAAGATAGGTTATCAGGTTGGGAAGAGTTGGGATGGTTAAAGGTTAAAGAACACCATGCTGAGTTTTAAAAGAGTTTGGAGTATTTCAGATTTTCAATTGTTCAGAAAATGCTGGAATGTACGAGTATATCAAATGTTTATTATATATATTACATGTTTACGTATTAAATGAGATGGTTGTACTTATTTAGAGAATGTGGGTATAAGTAGCTTAGTGAAGTCTGTCTGGAGGAAAAACTGATACATTTCTTGAAAAACGCGACGGTAAGTTCGAAGCTTTCTGATATCACGATCATAAACAATAATATCCCTGGACCTTAGCGTAACATACACAAATACTGAGACAAATGACAAAACTAGAAATTCATACTGTAGCTTATCATTACATGGGCATAGATAGTGCAAATGGTTTCGCCCTTGTAAGAAATCCTTCATTTGTAATGAAATGGGTAGTTGTAGAACATTCACATCTAATACCTTGATAATTTCATATAAGGAGACAGGGATAAAAAAAGTCTTGGATTGCAGGTAATGTCTTATTTATGAGTGTTAAGATTTAGTTTAAATTATTCTTTTTGAGAATATTTTCAATACTTCTGCATTATTATTTACATTATTTTTAGATTTTGAGCAGTAGAAATCAGACATTTTGCGTTTCTAGTACAGTCAAATATGATGATGTAGGACTATTCTACCCCCCCACAGAATGACCTCACTGAGGAATCTCAGTAAGAAACTTTCCTTAAGTAACTTTCCTGCACTATGCCAAAATTTTTCATTTGCCATCCTAGTTTAAAGTTCCTTGAAAGGAAATCTGTAATGAATCTCAATTGGTCTAGGAGGCTGTCCTATTGATTTTTCATCTTAGTTCATCTTTAACAGTGTTTAATAGTGTATTTCTTGACTGCTGCCTCCTTCCCCAGATTATCGTTTCCATATATTCCTCGGTATCCGGGTTATAGTTCCCTTTACCTAATTCATTCAGTAGCTCAATGCTTGCAGTTATCTCAAAGCAGTCTGGTGTGCTGTTTGCAGCTTGGCTATCCTTGAAAATTGCTATATTTGGACTTGAACAATTTCGTTCGAGGTTAAATTGTGCACTAGTTTCATGGCAAAAATCCATGCTAGGAGTCCACACCATAGGCTCACAGTGTTTGGTTGTAGGTCATATTCTTTAATAATATTAAGTATCTAATTTTCTCTAAATTTTATCTAAATTTCCAAGATAAAAGTAATATAAATCTGACTACTTTCACGCACATTATTTATAAAAATCTCTGGTATAAAATTTGTGTTCAAATTCCTTTATTCCCTTTTAGATTTAAGCTCCTTTCTTTCTTCGACCAATTTCTGCATATAATTTCCTATTTGAAGTTTTCTCATGATTTATTACTTTCACACTTCTCTCAATTTCTTCCTTCTGCCTCAAATAACAACTACAACAGAAACAACAATAATAACAGCAATGGCAATGAAGAGGTAAAACTTAAAAAAAAACAACACCAGCAACTACAAATACCTTCATACAAATTTAAATTGCAAAAGCATTTTCCAACCCAATTTAAAAAAAAAGCGGCGACATTTTTGGCAAATTTATTTATTTGTCACATGTCTTTGGTTGGCAACACTTTTTTCCAACGTACATACGGCTGTATCTATGTAAAGTGCTCACTTGCTTTCTTCTCTTCTCTTCGTGTTTTTTGCAAAACAGTTACTGTAAGTGTTGTTGTTATTTGTCATTCTTGTTGTTGTCTGCATATGATTTATTGCTTCAAAATGCATACATGTTGATTGTTGTTTTTAGTTTGTTTGTTTGTTTGTAGGTGCTCGTACATATTTTCATAGCTATGCCATATTCGTTTGTTATTGCGTTACACACAAAGCAACAGCAATGCAGAAAAGAGCAATCGAAGAGAGAGAGCGAGGGAGAGAGAGAGAGAGAGAGAGAGAGTGAGTTATAGAGGGAGAGTTATAGTCTGTGCACAGACGAGAATAAGTGCTCACCAAAACGCAAATTTGTCTATTTAATCAAAAATGTTGGCAACGCTATTTGTGTATTTATGTCTATCTGAATGTGTGTGTATGTGAGTGTTTCTGTGTGTGTGTGTCAAAATTCTGCTGTTGACATTTACCACCAACACTATGTCACAGCGGCAGCAACAACAATATTCTAACCAAATAACAAATAACAACAACAACAGCAGCATACGTCAACAACACAATGTCCTTTTTTTGTCCTTGTGCTGTTTACTTGCTCTATTGCTGTTGGTGTTGGTTGCTTTGGTTGTTCTGGTGCAGTTCAAAAGTTCAAGCAAAATTGCATGCTACAAACTGAAAAAAAGCAGCCAACATTGATAGCGTTGCAAACTGAAGCTAGTGAAGTGAAGGTGGAATGGGTGGTCATGTGTGTTGAGTGAGGGTGGTGGCTTGGAATAAGAAAAATTGCACTCACATTTACTGCGCCCCAATACAATTGTGTGTTGCAAAATAAAAATTACAAACAAAAACAACTATTTCAAATTTAAGTTTTTTGTTTTGGTATTTGCACCATAAATTATATTTTCCATATAAACAAACACACACACATACTCATACATTTACGTATATCGACATATGTATGTGTATGGACAAAGTTTAGAAGGATGAAGCGTGTGTGGCATTTGAATAGATTTGTAAAAATTTTTTGCTTTTGTTTTTTCCCTGCATTTCTTTTTGTTGCATAAAAGAAGAAGAAAGCACAAGTTTTTCCGTTTAATTTTGCTTTTTTTCGATAGCATACATTTCGGCATGCAAACGTGACATTTATAAAGAAGTTTTGCTGAAAAATTGTGATAAAATAGTTTTGTAAATTGTGCAATTTTGTTTTATGTTTCATTTTGTTTTATTTCTTGTTGTAAAATTCATATTTAAAATTTTGAGAAATTTCCGCTTAAGTATTGTAGCTTCACTTTTCTTTAAGTTGATTAAAGATAAATTTATGTAGTTTGTTAAGAGAGCGAAATGGAAGAGCTTCAAGTTGTATGCCGCACTATTAATAAATATGAGGGATTGAGTTCTTTTTGAGGTCTGTGACATTTCCAGATTTATTTTTATTTTTATAGATACATTAAACACTCAGGGTGTACCCCTATGAATGCAAAGCATTGTGTTGAATGGGAGGAAGAGTGATAGGTGGGAGAAAGAAGGGGGGGTGGAAATGCAGAGAGGAAATGCAATCCCACAGGACACCGATAAAGACATAGACAGCCATTGTGGCAAGTGTTATGTCTTTACCACAATGAACTTCAGTTTTATCAGTGTCAACTATAACCGCATGTAGCGCCAAAGGCCAAGCTTTTCGAATCCACTCATGTTGTGCGTGTTATATTTGTATATGAACGAAGATTTGGTATACTCTTACGGGAATATTTTTAAAAGGTATATCAAATTAGTTCAATCTTTGTACACAGTATTCTAAAGTAATACATGGGGTTTGCATGCGCCTACTGTAGTCCTAATAAATACACAAGCTAATGACATCATTGCATCCATATCCATAGAATATGCTATATGCTATGCAAATATTGACCACAATTATGGACAGTTATAGATACACGTTTCGACCGATTCGAAAAAGGCGAAAAAGGTGAACTGTCTCGCAGTCGAATTCAAGATTTAGATAATAGTAGGGAGATAGACTTAGCCCAATGACTTGCCCGAGATTAAGGAATGATTTCTCTACAGGCAGACCTTAATGGAATAAAAGAGTAAAAATTTGCTATGAAAAGCTTTTCACTGCGCCCTTCGCATTTGGCATAAAACTGTAAGTCTCTTCCATTCATGTACAAATAGAAAGAGTGTTAACAAAATAATATTTTGTCTAAATGATAAATAGAGAGTCTAATGCGATTATACAAAATCAGGAAGAATATTTTCAATAAACTTTTAGAATTAAATCATTCTCTTCATAATTTTTTTTATAGATCCATTTTTCAAATCGTTCTCAACACAGTGTACCATTACACACATCATCAAACCATAAAAATATATTCACTTCAACTTTAATACATCGGATATAATCTGTAGAAACTGGCACTGACACACACAAGGACACAACACACACACACACATGCACACAATACAAGCACAAACTTGAAAGTGTTAATTAAAAATTGTTTCACAGTTTTACTGCGAAACTGAAATTGAAATCCTCTACACTTTTCTTTTATTTTTTTGCTCATCTTGTGTTACTTTTTTTCTCTTTGTTGAACAAACAAACACAAATACATTCGCGTAAAATATTTCTTTCACTTCTGAGAGGAGTGAGGTCGTTTTTGTTTGGTTTTGTTTTGTTGTTTTTCTTAAATTTAAAACCCTCAAGTACTTATATTTATCTTAGAATTTCTTCTAAATAAGACAGCAGAGTATCAGCAAGAGCAACAGCAACATTCTCGTTACACAATTTGATATCATTTTGCAAAAGTGCAATTGCTTGGCTATATACAAACACGCGCTGTTATATTTCAACAACACGCTATGTCTTTGTATGTAGTGTTGATGTACGTGTGAGGCTGTTAATGAGTAAAACATGCACAGACACAATCGCACACACACACACACACACACAGCAAGGACATTGAAATGAAAGTAGTAGGAACCGAAGAAAAACAAACATGGATCTACAATAATTGTACATTCTTGGCTCAATTGCCAAAGAAACATTCGCAATGGGAAGAAGATGGCAAGCTGAGCTAAGTGAAGTTAACCAAACCAAACGCAGAAAATTCAAAATACGATTTTTAATGTGAATTGTGCTGCGAAGAAAGACAACAAGCAGCCCAAGCAGCATCAGCACCAGCGTCAACAACAACTTGCACGACATCGGCAACATATCTGTTGTTGTTTTTGTATTAATTTTTTTGCACTGCTCTTATCTTCTTCTTTTTTTTTTGTTTCTGTTGAAGAAAAAGGATATGAAAGAAGTATCCTTTTACTTATATTACAAGTACATCGCATGCTTGTTTTTTTTTGGTTTTACTCGAAATCTCATATCCTTTTTCGCATACAAACCTTTCCGCTTTTTCCAACTTCCTGTTATCCTTTCAGCTTCTTCTTGTTTTTTCTTCTACCTATTCTTTTTTGCTTAGCTTTGTTTTTTTACGGCATATTGTTTTGTTTAAAATTACATCAGCTAAAATTTTTTGTTGTTTTTCTATCTTTAGCTGAAGATGTTGTTGTTGCTCAATTCAACTCAATTTTATTTCTTTTTTGTCTGCCTTAATAATATTTATTTTTTGAATTTTTTCAAGTAATATTCTGTTCTGCGATGTTTAGTTATGTTCTAATTGAAAGAATTTTTCTTCGCCGTTATTGTTGTCGTATTTGTTATTGTCTGCTTGTTCTATTTGTGTATGTGTGTGGGTGTAATGGTAGGTGTGCCTTTGTGCGTATGTTTACATACAAAGTGTTTGTTTTATGGCGTTGCGTTGTAGATAAACAATTGGCTTTTCCATTCGGTATACAATGATAAACACAGATATATATTTGCTGGCATTCATACATACACACATATAATATATACTTACTCGTATACTTATATAAGCTCGATTTACATATGTGTTTATAAATGTATGTACAATCATATTACATATTTATGCATATATTTATGTAATAATAAAATTGTTTTGTTTATTTTATAAGCAAACTTTACACTTCTGTCAGTTGAAAGGGTTTGATTGTTGTTGTTGTTGTTTTTATATACACACCTATACATACATGCGAGTATATACATATACATATTTACATATACATTTGCCTACTTTTCAATTTTCTAAATTGAAAATTGAGTTTGTTTTTACTTTGGGAGAAATATGTGAAACATTTATTTACGGTTTAATTTTCGTTTGAAAAGGTTTATGCCTTCAACTTTAATATTGCATAATTTTAGGCCTTTTAGAAAAATTAAAGCACTGTGCAATTTAAATTTAACTCTTTCAGGGCAATGCCGGGATAAAACTACGTAGAAGTACTGATAAAGAAATATTTCAAATCTTTGAATTAAAATTTTTCCCAGTGCAGTTTACTGTAAAAATGGGAGACAAATTTATCCTACTTAATCGATAAAGGAAATATAAAAATGAATATTTCTTTCTATACAGCTAAATTTGTTTCAAAAAAATTGCCCACTAATACTGTATTTTTAAGTTGACAAGACAAGATAGTGATTTTCAATTTTGTCAAAATTTCGATATTATTTTAATTTCGAATTAAAATGTTGTTTCTTTCTTTATTTTAATGGCACAACAGCCCATGGTGGGCCTAGGCCGAGCTTTTCGCATCCACTCATGTTGTGCGTGCTATATTTGCACATGACCGGAAGTTACCTACAGTTTTATGCCGAATCCGAATGGCGAAGTGAAAAGCTTTTCACAAGCAAGTTTTACTCTTGTAGGTTTGCCATTGCCTGCCAAGAGAAAAATTGTTTTTCTACTTTTATTTTTTAGCCTGTGCCAAGGTTTGAACTTCAGACACTATGCGTAACAGGCCAATGCACTACGAACTATACCACAGGGACCACGAATTAAAATGTTAATAGAAAGATTTAGGAAAGCCTTGAAACAAAAAGATTACAATCTGATTCTAATATAAATTTATAAAAATTTTTCCTACGGCTCTTATACCATTGACTTTCAATACAACCCAAAACTCTGGGGAAAACCTGAGAAAAACAGGTCGGCAACCACCAGCTAAAGTCTGGTTTTGGTATACCGGCGAGCGCTCATTCGACTTTGCCAAATGACAGTGTTCAACGCCACCACCGAAACTACTGAGCTACCCGCTATATTTGATACAAAATGTAGTTTAGGAAAAGGTTATTTCCTATAATGCAACTCCTTCAATCTTGTGCCGGAGAAAATAATTCCATCGAGAAGAGAAGGTACTTCGCAATTGAACGACGCGAATCGAACCGGAACGTCTTAATGGAGAACCTAGATCGAGGTCCTATGAAGAACCTAGGTCGACTTTTTCCCACCTATTCATATTGTGCCATGTTTGCAAAGCAATGGTTAACCCGGTTCCAAACGCCAAAAGAGAGATTTGAAGAGATTTTCTTCTACAATTTTTACTCTTGAAGGTGTGCCATTCCTGGGTAGAAGTTTAGCATACTACCAACTACGTCACAACGATTACTATTACTACAGGTATAAAATTGGTATGGGCGCTCTATATTTCCACGTGAATAAACATTTATGCTAATTCAGCAATTAAATGTATTTTTAAAACTAACGTGTATTTTTCACTGTCCTGTCATATTCATATTCAATTTCTCACCTTAAATATATTCAACGTTTACACTATTGCATTTATTTTCTACACTTAATTACTTAAAAATTCTCAACACGTTTAAGCTTTTAACTCACACACCCAAAACGCAATACAAGAGCAGCACGGGGGCAGAACACAACAACAAATACTAAGAGAACAAAACATTGCACTTTTGTGTGAAGCACTATTCAACGACAACAACAAGAAAAACAACGAAAACGCAATAAAATGAAGCAAGAACCAGCAGGAACCAACAAAAACAATAATAGTAACTCGAGGAAAAAAAATATTTATTAATTGTTATTTATTTTTGCCAACTAGTTTTTCTTCTTGAAGCGCTCCAACAGCTACATTTTTCAACCATCAACAATTCCTCGTGCTATTTCCTCTTTCTTAAATTTGCTACGCTTGTTGTTGTTGTTGTTGCAGTTCTTTGGCTTATTTTTGTTGTTGTGCTTTCCTCAGAAACCTCATTTTCTTTTTGCACTGTCTCTGTCGTTTTTCCTCAACTGCTGTTGCTCACTCTTCTCTTCCGATACTGTTCTGCCTTACACTTACACTTGCTTGCCATTTCGGTTACTCTCTCTGCCTCTCTCTTTTCTGTTACTATTGCTGCTGCATCATTTTTTCTTTTGTTTAATATTGTTGTTTTACTCTTTTGTTGTTGTTGTTGTTGTAGGTTTTTGTATTTTTCTTTGTCACTTCCCTAATGGGATTTCTGTTGCTGTATAACAACAGAAGCAACAATAACGGCAACAAGCACTGATACTAGTACTATTCAGCTACTAGTATTGGTACTAGTTTTCTGTAGCACCTAACTTCTACTACTACTACTACGTACTGTGTTCATACATTTACTACGACTTCCACAACTATCTTCCTATCTTGGGCACTTGAGTTGCATTTGTAATTGCATTTACAGTTATACAGTATTGTTGTTGTTGCTTTTCTATACTCCTTGTTTTGACTGAACAACAATTGCTGTTTGCTGTTGTTGTCGGTATTGTTGTTGTGCACTTGAATGCGCTCTTCAAAGTTTGCTTCGAGACAAATTGATGGTGTTCTTTGCTGTTGCCGTTTTCGTTCTATTAGAATGACTACTTACTATTGCCACTACCTTATTTTTCTAGCAAATTCTTTTATTTTCTTACTTTTTTTATTTTTTATTTTCTATTTTGTTCGCAAGGCAACAATTCATTCATTCGTTGCAACTGATGTCTGCAATTAATTATCGAAAGTGGGCGCGGTTAGTTGCTGTTGAAGTGAATCTAGGAGGTAGGTGGACTTTGGGTATGTACATAGTGTAGTAGTGCTGGCGATATTCGTTACTTGTCGTGTGTGCTGAATGGTGATGGTGGTAATCAATGTAAAACGTTTGGAAATTTATTTTGTTTGCTATAGCGCTGGCATTCGGTAATTGAAGAAATCGCCTCAAGAAATAGAAGAATGTAGTAGAAGTAGTAGGAAGTAGTAAATGAATTGCATGAAAATGTTGCACACACGCTTACTGCTGCACCAAGTAAACACAGATGTGTATTTTTACTTAAATTGTGCAGTCGATATGTGCCGAGTAGAAAGAAAGAGATAGTAGATAAGTAATTGAAAAAGAAAAGAAATGGAAATACTTAAGGTTTTGCAATTAAATTTAGGTTTGGCGTGTGTATGAAGACAAATTATTAAAGCGCACTTTTAGGTGATTAAGCAATTTGTATTGCGTTTACGCTGCAGTGGCGGAAATTTCATTTTAATGCAACTTACTGTGTAGTTTTTCTTTTCGTTTCTGTTCTTTCTGTTTGTTTAATGACAATTTAATTACAAGAAAGGAAACTCACCTGAAAAGAAATAAGAAAAAGAGGTAATTGCATTATTAAATTACTCAATTAAAAAACTTAAAGTACATATAGTAAATAATATCGTGTAACTACTTAGATATATGCATTTGAGGTGTTCACAAGTATGCAATGGTTTTCTTTCGCAATGAGATTTAACCAAGAGCACATTAGTCAGTACCTACGATTTTGCCTGCATTTGATTAATTAATTTGATTTGTATTAATTTGATTAATTGATTCGTATGATTGCGGATACCACGTGAGTTTACATTAATTATAAATTTTGGTTGATTAAAAAAAAAAAACAATTGTATGTATAAGTAATAAATTTATGAAATCAATCATTTATATTTCGTTCACTTGGCAAAATTTATATTACTTTATGTGGGGCCCAGAATTAACTGGAAATTTTTGACTTACTTATGTGATGTAATTTAACTAATGTGTTTTCTCTAATCAGCGTTTCCAATGTATGTAATTCATATCTAAGTATATTGATTTCGTACAAATATTTTATTATGCTTATTCCTTATCTTTAGCATAGCTACTTTACTTACAGTTACTTCAATTCTATTTGAAAATGAATTCACAGATTTTACCAGGTGGTAACATTTAAGATGTTACCACCCGAATCTGAAAGGTAGGAGGGATTATCGCCAGCCACAATAACATCTTTCTAAATATTAAGTCAGTATTACGCTAAGGAGTATGTGAATACAAAAAGAAGCTTTCAGGTATTTAAAACCCAATACTTACTTACTTACTTTTAATGGCACAACAACCCATGGAGGGCCTAGGCCGAGCTTTTCACATCCACTCATGTTGTGCGTGTTATATTTGTACATGAATGGAAGGGACCTACAGTTTAATGCCGAATCCGAACGGCGAAGTGAAAAGCTTTTCATAGCAATTTTTTACTCTTGTAGGTTTGCCATTGCCTGCCAAGAGGTGGTGCCGGGTAGAAAAATTATCTTTTCTACTTTTTGATTTTGCATGTACCACTCTGCGTAGCAGTCCAACGCACTACCACTACACCACAGCGACCCAATACATCATGGTTAAACTATGAATTATGTCACAGTATTGCATAATATAGGGCGAGGAGTTTTCGCCAAATTAAAGTGGAAGCTGATTGGTATTGAAATATAAATGAGAGGGAGTCTGTGCGATTAAATTATCGATTTGAATAACACATAAATGAAGTAAAAAGTCAAGAAGGAAGGCGGAAGTCAGTTTAAACATTTTACCGAAGGAGGAGAATACGTTTACATTTCCTTACAAATTAGAATAATGAGAATGACGATAATCTGGCTAGACAGGTTCTTCACAGAACATATTTCCGTCGGAGCAAGTCCCTTCTGCTTTGAATTCGTGAAGGAAGCAATTTTTTCACATGTCTTTCAACAATCCATCAAACTCCACGTCAATATCAATGTAGCCCCAATATAATCTCTTACTTTACTTTTAATGGCACAACAGCCCATGGAGGGCCTAGGCCTAACTTTTCACATCCACTCATGTTGTGCGTGTTATATTTGTACATGAATGGAAGGGACCTACAGTTTAATGCCGAATCCGAACGGCGAAGTGAAAACCTTTTCATAGGCAATTTTTACTCTTGCCAGGTTTGCCATTTCCTGCCAAGAGGTGGTGCCGTGTAGAAAAATTATTTTTTCTACTTTTTGATTTTGATTTTGCCTGTGCCGAGATTCGAACCTCGGACACTCTGCGTAGCAGTCCAACGCACTACCACTACACCACAGCGACCACAATATAATCTCACCAAAACTAAAAAGCTTTGATGTTTTCAGACTGAAAATTACACAATTAACAGCATTACATTCAGAACACTAGGTAATGGGATCGCATGCAGCGAGACTGATTTCTGGCGTAGTTGTTATGACATCGAAAAGATCGAAAACGTTTTGTGCGACTGTCCGGCTCTAACAAGATACAAACTCAAAACCTGTAAGGGTCAACCTAAAATTTCAGTGAGAACCTTCATACATCTCATCTAGTGCGATGGATAAGGGTATAAGTTTTCGTACCAAAGTATAGTACTTTCCTACATGCCTAAAGTTTATATAAGCCCCCCCCCCCCAAATAAAAGCTGTTCACTTCCAACAAGAAGGCATTTCTGATAAGCGGGAAACTTACATAACACTTTTATAACTTTTACCATTCTTAGCAGAAAGTATTTATGGGGCAGCATGAACAAGCTATACTCTATCTTTTATAAGATATTCCTAGTGACTGCAAAAGCCTACGATAGCGGTCACTTGGACAGTAGGGGAAAAGATCAACGTCCTTAAATGATCGGCATTGTTATCCACAGGAAAGTAGAGGAGTTATTTCTCATTTGTGGCAGAAAACATTTTAATTGTCGATCAGAAAAAGAGGGATTGACTGCGTGGAGCTTGAACAAGAAAGACGTACTTTATTAAAATTTTTGCTGTCATTATAAAGAAAATGTGAATTGCTGGACCAGGAATAACCAAGCGACCAGGAACATAAAGTGCTGGGTGGATTGCTGCTGCATGTTGTATCACCAGGGAAAATACACAGAACATACCTTATGTTACTTGTGGGATTACCGGACATCACAGGATTCAGGGCATGCAACAGGAGATCAACATAAATACTCTGTTAAGAGTGAAACATCTGTTAAGAGTGAAATAAACAACCATATACCAGTAGTAGTGTTAAAATTGTTAAAGTTCAAATTCGGTTTTATGTCAGTGTAAAAGAAAAAAAATTAAGAGACAAAATGTTAAGCGTATAATTTAAAAAAATATAAGTCATATAAGCATAAAAAATAAAGTGTTGAAGCTTAGCTACAAAAATGTTGCTTATATCTATACTTAAATCTAATTATGACAGCGAGCGCGAGTATCACAGGTGCAACACTTATCAAACCACACGTAGCATGCAACATCATCGTCGTTGGGCCCATCGTCGGATCGGTGAAGTAGCAATTTAACGTGAGTAAGTTAAATAAAAAAAATTATAAAGATACTTATATATTTAGTGTTAACATGATTTAAAAATATATTTATATAGTATGACATTTTTTTTTTGTGGCTGTTTAATCATACCAACACGCATATCTCTCGATCATTTATTTATCTTTACTTTTAATTATAACTGCTCTCGCTAAAGTAATATTCACCACGTTCTCACAGATTTACCGTTTTTATTTTATTTTTATATTCTAACCGCATATTACTAGCCCAATAGGAAAATTTATCAATAGGTGATTTATTAGGAATTTTAATTATAAATAATTTTACTAGTATAGTATTTTAAAACTACATAAAATCTTCGTAAATACTTAGTAATATTTTAATGAAATGAAATATCTACAAAATAAAATAGTTAGTATGAGTTTGTATAAATAAACATAAGTAATAATGAAATTTTAAAATAGTAATTTGGTAGTCGCTGTGGTGTAGTGGTAGTGCGTTGGACTGCTACGCAGAGTGTCCGGGGTTCGAATCTCGGCACAAGCAAAATCAGAAAGTAGAAAAAATAATTTTTCTACACGGCACCACCTCTTGGCAGGCAATGGCAAACCTACAAGAGTAAAAATTGCCTATGAAAGGCTTTTCACTTCGCAGTTCGGATTCGGCATTAAACTATAGGTCCCTTCCATTCATGTACAAATATAACACGCACAACATGAGTGGATGCGAAAAGCTCGGCCTAGGCCCTCCATGGGCTGTTGTGCCATTAAAAGTAAAAGTAAAAGTAAGTACTTATTATTTGATGAAATGTGAGGGTGAACAGTAGATAAGTTAAGCAATGGGATATCGACAGTATGGTAATACATCGATGTCAGGTAGGGTGGGTACAGATTTCAAGGGACTATCAGCTTTCCCTCTCTAAATTTTAGTTTCTTATCTATTTGTTTGTTGTAGTTAAATATGTACGTGTTCAATAGTTTTCTTATGGAGAGTACTTTTTAGGATTTTTCTTACTGTTTGAGCTGCACACAAATAAAATTTAATGTAACTCTTCGCATCATGTCATTGAGGCTAACCCACTCCCATTTTCCCTGAGCTAAGACTGAAGCATTGCTAGGTATGCAGCGACCGCCTTATATTATGTGAGCCTTGAAGAAGGTGGAAGTTCGTTACAAACCTTTGCCAAATTATCCCTCTGCGATATAGTTCATTATATGGTTTTGATAACCTGTTTCAATGAATTGCAATTCAATGTTTCAATTATTGCTCAGTATTCAGATAATTTGAAAAGCATCGTCCTACACTAACCTAACCTTACTGTTAAAAAGAATCTTACCAAAATTGGATTTGTCAAATATTATTTTAAAAAAATTGTTTAACATTTTTTATCTACCAACTCCACAATATCGGTGGGTTTGCCTAATTTACTACTCTATACTTAATCAGTTTTTCGTATCAAATTAGAAATAATGTTAATTTTAAATAAAAGTTAGCAATGTACATAGTTTCTGTTGCTGTTTCAATATGTTACTTAGGTAATGTCTGTTGTACAGAAGACAACTAATTAAGTAGAAGGTATTTATTACAACACCATAATAATATGCAACAATTTTTCTTACAGCATATATGTTCATAAATACGTAATAACTTATTTTCCAACATTATATGTCAACATCACACATTCTTTTTCTTTCGCTAAGCCTATATACACACATATTTGTATATACGGTAAAATATTAAATTCCAACACAAACAATACAACTAGAAACAACAACAGCAAGCAGAAGAATAATAAACCAAATAAACAGAGAAAAATAAAAGAATAAAGAAAAAAAAAAAAGTTATGACTTCAATTAATCATCATAACAAACAATAAAATATTTTATGAAAGCATATATCTAGGCGATGGCAAAATGGTAGTTCATTGATATATGTATGTACCTCAAACATACGCACACACATACATGAATAAATTCACACCCTCGCTCATATACTTAACACATTTGAAGATCGCCCGACCGTGGGTTAGCCATCAAATACGAAATTGCCTACATATGAGAAGTAAACAAAGCAAAATACAAAAAAAAATTAAATAAAAGGGGAAAGAAAAACAAATTAAAACATTCCTGGTTGAATACAAAAATAAGCAAAGCAATGATGACGCCGACAATCGCAAGCATAGAAATATTTCTTCTTGTGTTTTTCTACTTTATATTTATTTGTACTACTCCTACCAACAAGAAAAAAAAAATGAATATTGTCTCTCAGCAAAACAAAAAATGGAAAGCGAACACACAAACGAGGCTGGTTGAACAAAATCAAAAGGACATTCATGCAACAAGCGAACGTACGGTGGCAGCGAAGCAACAGTGGCACTCAAGCTTGCTTCAATTCAACAAAAATTTGTGTTTGTTTACAAAAATGACGATGACGATGACGACGAGCAAACGAACAAACGAGTACAAGTGCGATTCCAAAGAGACTTTCAAGCATAGCATGGCTGCAAATTTGTATGCAGAAACAAAAACATGCAAACGCAGAACAAAAAAGAAAAGAAAAAAACTGTTGCATACTAACAGGCGGCGTATACTCATTATTTTTTCAAGCGAACTGTTGCTCATTTCGTGGACATATGCCAGATCAAAACGGTATGCGGCTAAGTAAATGGAATCAACCAAGACAACAAACGGAATACAAAAGCAATAGAAAAAAATCCTAAATGAAACGAAATTCCACACAAAAGTTGTGTAAATATTTGCACAAAACTTGAAGCAATTGTTTGAATGCATTTTGAGTGGTACACAGAGGAAGTTGAGGGGAATGCGATGAATGGAAGGGCAGTGAAGCGAAAGCAGTATAAATGAAGAGCGGTAGTGTGTGGTAATCCTTGATGAGACTTTAATATATAAAGCTCAAGATGTATGCGGACACTTCCCTCAAGAAGAAATGAAAAGCTAGAATTTCGGCAATTTATTTGAGGGAAAGGGAAATTTACCATTGATTTGCAAGTCATTGCTGTCAATTTTCATTATTTGTAGCATATTTTTTGGCTTAATAAATAACTTGAGATTTTCTGATTAATAGAAGAGTTTTGTGAAAAAGTGCATTGCATGACTGTGCATATGTCAAAAAAGTCGTTGGGAACTAATATTGAAGCAAAATTTTAGCTGGAAGATTTAAGGACATGTAGCAGTTCCAGCTTAAGCGCCATTTTCCAATTACTAAGTTCAAAAGTAGCTGATATATACGTTTTGGCTAACCAACTAGTGTTTTTTGCTGGCCTATAAACATATGTATGTACTACAAGAATATTATTTTTTTGTGTATAAGTAAAAAAAAACAAAACGCAATAAAAGTAAAGAGAAAAAAAGAAATTATTTGTCAGTTCTTTTAATGTATCAATTAAAAATTATTAACTTTAATAATATGTGAAGGCATGTTTCGGTACTAACTTTTGTTGTGTTTTCTCGCGCTCTTCATGACGTTTTCCTGCCTTTCTTCTTGCACCACATACTCGTTCAGTTGCGGTACCATTCAAGCTTTTACATTGTGGTTGCAACCATCAACACATCTCCAATTCATGTCGGTTTCTGTGCATGCTGTATGAATGTGCGTTTTATTATAATATAAAATTAAATTTTCTTCATTGCGTGCATGTTTGCTAAAGGATAGCAGCAACGCTATCATCAAGAGCACCAGCACCAGCACCATCGTCATGCTAACGCCAACGTTAAGCTTTCATATTCGGTCCGAGAAGCATATTGAAGACTCCAGTACAAAAGATTCTCTGTCCGTTTTATGAACTTAACGTGTCTTTCTGTATGTCTGTCTCTCTGTCACTTTGTCTGCCTCTCTGTCACTTTGATATATATGTAATGTTTGCTTTTATCATAGCATACTTCTAGGAGGGTGGTGTGAGCAATTATATTATATGGCAGCGATATATATCGGTGAATATATGTATGAATGTGTGTGTGTATGTATGTGTGTGTGTGTGTGCCTGTGCCTGTGTGTATGAGGGGAATTATCATCAACAGCAGGACTTGCATCTTAATGGAAATGGATTCAATGGCAATTAACATAAGCAAATACATATGGATGAACAGCAGTAACAACAATAACAACAGCAGCCCTTTATGACCACCTACATATGCATGCATATACACATTCCGTACATACACTTACATATTGTGCTATCAAAAGGTGGGCGGCTGTTAGTATGAGTGACTGAGAGAGTGTAGTTATCTTTGTGTGTGGTAATGTATGAGATGTACTTGTAATGAGTATAAGGGTTTTTATTGTTTCCAAGCAAACACATCGAAACACACACAAACATAAAACTCAAACAGCATCACAAGCACACACATGCACGACATCATATATATGTACATACTACATATGTATATATATGCATAGTGTAAGTGTAGAAAGAGTAGAGTATAGTAAGAAAAATGGCTCTTTTAATTTAAATGCAAACACGTTTGTGTTTGCTCTATACGGGGATTTATGTGATAATCGTTTAAGTGAAAATTTAATTGCATACTTTATGGATGGGTTTTTAAAAGATTTCACATAGGCTTAGTGCAGCAGCAGAAAACAGCAAGTAGGAGTATACAATGTGTGTATGTGTATGCATGTGGTATGGTATAATATAAAGAAAATTTATGTAAAAGATAAGTAATGTTACAACTTGGGTAAAAGCGCGTGTGTGAAGCACCTAAAAATAGGCAATAAATATTAAGAGAAAGTCGTAACGACACACACACACACACAGACATATGTGTGTAGTTACTGAAAGAAAGAAAGTCACACTGTCTCATCCAACATACAATTTTATGTTTAATAATATAAAGTAGCATTTAAGAGATACAAAGTATACACGATTTTATTTTTGTAGCATATTTTTAGGCTTGGTGTTCTCAAGCATATGTTTAACTTTTAAAGTAGAATATCAAACAGCAGCTAAGCAAGGCTATGCTTGAGATATTTTTATACTATTGCTACTGCTTTCAAGTGCAAGTTTAATTTTTAAAATAAGGAGTCAAAAATATTAGTTATGCTATTTTTGAATCGTACATATTATTAGGCTTAACGATTTCGTGCTTTTTAATAAAAATATTAGGTTTTCTTTAGTGCCATTTATAGAATATATAGTACAAATAAAAAAAAAATTCGTGAAGGTTTTCTGCGCTAGCTACTATTTGCATTACAAAATTCTTGCTCTTGCTCTTGCTCATTCTCCTACTCCTACTGTTATGCAATAATAATTGTGCAAATATTTGTAATTACTTAATATTGTAATAATCTTTTACATTTTCAACCCTAAGGCAAATGCAAACACATTGGCATGCTCTCATACTACTCGTAATATACACAATACTCGAACACACATTCCTAAATACTTGCACAAACTCTTCTCAAGAATGAGAGATTCCTCAAATTGAAGGCAAAGATTTTATATAAATTCATATTCACCCACACATATAAACCCATACTATATCTACATACATAAATGACGACAAACTTCCCAAAAAGCACACTACACGCATACACATACTGTAATTATACATTAGAGAAATTATTGTAAATATCCCTTAGGACATGCTATGCAAAAATGGAAAACTGTTACATGTCAGTACAGCTTGCTGCTGTTGCTGTTGCTGTTGCTACTGCCGCTGCACACAAACACTGGAGCTACAGCTCCAGCTGGGGTTTTGTTATTAATATATTATTAATGTTTACTTGGGTCAATTTTACATGCGCAGCTCTAAATATTAAACGTTGTTTAATTTCTCTATCCCCGTTCAAACAAGAAATTTAAAATTTTTCTTTTGTTTTTTTTTTTCTTTTTTTTGTTGCATGTTAAATACAGCAAAAACAAAAACAGCGCAACAAAATTGAAAGAGCATACGGGAAGTTGGGCATACGGGAGAGTTTCTGTGTTTGATTGTTGTTTTTAATACTGTGTTAAACACGGAGTAGCGTGTTTCCTGCACAACGAAATATTTTTTAATTAAAATATAGTAGTATACTTTTAGGAAGCGGCAGCGGTCACAAATGGTACATAAATGTTGTGTAGCTACGTAGTAGTAGACTTAATAATATTATATGTTCTGAGAAAAACGTGTGAGGGAGAAAGAGATGGGAAAAAGAAAAAGCAAAGAAATGATGCTGGGATTACATGAAGATAAATATTTGTAATGTAAATTTTAGATTTTAATAAAGTAATTTGTAATTTTGCAAGGGTAAATTTTTGGATGCGCTGTTAGGAAATGTGGATACCGTCGGTATGTACTTGTATTTTGTATTTATTACGAAATGAGAAAATGAAAGTTACAATACATATTACAAGGTCAATATTTGTTTGGTGCATTCTACTAATATTCACTTTAATATGTATAGGTATATACCATAAAATGGATGATTTTCAAGAATAAATATTGGTTAGGAATTTCATTTTTGCAGAGGCTATTTTTATATGTGTGGATAGTTTTCATGCTTAGAACCAGAACCATTCTTGCAGAGTTAGGTAGCTAACAAATCATTAAGAATAGTTTTGCAGAGGCATGCCGCAGTAGGGAGTTCCAATGGTAGCTATGGCTTGAAGGATATCGACTAGATCATTGCCCAATTTAATCAAACAGGGATACGAGTTGTATCATAGGTTTACAAATCTAATCAGTTCAGGGTACTAACTATGAAGGTAGCTTTAGACACCTTCACCAAACCTTAATATTTGTGTTCCGACTGATGATTTTCACTACGAAAAATAAAATACATTATTATTTACTGAATTCCAGGTACTGGAAACTCAGAATCAAACGTATTGTTATGCATACTGAACATGAAGCGACACAATTAGATATAATAAATTCTGATAGAGTCACCAAAGATAGGAAGTGTCAGTTGCACCCTCCAAATTTATTAGTTATTAAGGCAGATACATCGGACAAAATGTCGAACCAATAGGCTTTTAATGCTTTCCATTTCAAATAAAATACCCTAAACTTAACAATTCCATCTTCCAAATGTGTTCATCCGTATAGGTTTTCGAAGTCATCTGTCATAGGAAAAAATTCAGGATAACGAGAAGATGAATTTACTAGACTCCGATCGATCTTAGACATTGCACAGGCGCAATAAGTACTCAAGCATTAACTTTGGGAGCCAGTAGAGAGACCTAACCTCCACAAGGTGGATTTATGGTAAGTACATGTATGCAAGTACAAGTAAAAATCATAATGAAAATGTGGCATCAAAACGGATCTTTACAGAACGAAAATTAATGCTGAAGCTTGAAAATTGCGTAACTCAATTGTAATACTTCAAATGGGAAAAATAGTAAAAATTATTATTTTTCTGCCCCCTGTGGGCATTTAAAACACATGCATATTGTCACATCTGACCGAGCAGCCAACATGCAACAACAACAATAACAAAAAAAAAAAAAAAATAGTCATTAATTAATATATTATTATGTTTGACTTACTGCGGCATTAAAATTACCATAATTTTTGTATATAATCCATGCATTTATTTTATATAAAGCAGGAGAAGAAAAACATATACAACTAAGCATACATTAAAATGAAAAAAAAAAAACACCAGGCATATTAATGCA
The DNA here is from genome assembly GCA_958295655.1 of Palloptera scutellata. Classification (NCBI taxonomy): domain Eukaryota; kingdom Metazoa; phylum Arthropoda; class Insecta; order Diptera; family Pallopteridae; genus Palloptera; species Palloptera scutellata. Next base: position 48,161,226 of record OY282449.1, read on the forward strand.
GCGGCACATAATTTATTGCATACATTTAGGCGAGCATCAACAGCTTTTAATCCACCTACGTTGACAGCAGAAACAAAACAAAAAAACAACAACAGGTGTACTTATTTACACATACTTACATAGTAGAACGGAGAGCGAGAATAATGAGCAGCAATACAAGCGAGAACAAGCGAAAAGGTGAGAAAGCGAGCTAGTGACCAACTAACAACACATTCGACTGCAACAAAAACAACGGCAACCAACTAAATTAAAATCAAACGCTAATCCACGCTTAATTTAATTATACTAAAATAAAATGTCACTAACTCAATTAAATTTTAATTCCACTATACACAAACACACACACACACACATACACTCAAATATAAACATGCACATAGCAAGATAGATAGTGAGAGAGAAGCGCCGGAGAGTTGGAGCAGAGTGACGACATGTCACGGAAATGAAAAAATATAAATTTTCATTTACAATTTCAATCAGCGGTAATCCTAGAAGAGCTATGTAGCTGCTGTGAATAATTTTGTGTATGTACGAGTGTTTTGTAATTTCTATAGCCTAACTGCAGGCGCTGTTGCAAGTGTGTTACGTAGAAAAATATAATATAAGAGCAAAGAGAAAAAAAGACAGAAAATGTTGAAACCAAACAATTTAAGCACGTACTACATTTAAGAGTGCTGTGTGTGACGAGCGAGGGATAGGGAGGGGGTGGGAGGTGAGAACTAATGTTGAACGCTTAAGCTTAAAACTGTCTGACAGCCATTTCATGAGACAATATATTCTTATCAGCATGAGTATGCTGTGCTGAGTGTGTGTTGTGCGCTGGTCGAACTCACTCACTCACTCACGCTCTGCCATCCTGTTGGCATGGCCTAGCCCATCCGAGGCACTATGTACATACATATGTATGTGTATGACTATTGTAGCTGAAGCTGAAGCTACTATAGCAATAATTCTCAATTTAAAATTGAATGAATAAATGCGCGGCGAGCGAGCGTGCTATATAGTAAACAAGAGTGAGTAAAGCGAGGAGTGAATAAAGAATTAAACAAACAAAACAGGCGTTTTCGCAGCAAGATAGAAACAAATGGCAAATACATAGACACACACACTAAAATGAGCGACTCAGCTCCAGCAGTGAGTCCTTTCTAAATCCCTTGTCGATTAAGTAAATGCCTTTGCCATTTTGTACTTGTATCTCGGCTACTGTCGCTGTCACTGTCACTGTTGCAGAAACATGGAATGGAAAAGTACGCAGTACATTGCAGATCATTTGGATTAAAAGATTTAAAACTTTGTTGTTTGTTATTATTGTTGTTTGTTGGTTACTTTGTTTTTGTGGAGTCGTCCTGCTCTTTTCGGAAGAAGCTAGCATTTAAGCAAATGCATTGCTTTTATTTTTCTTGAAGGAAAATCGAAATTTCAAGTCTCTATGGACTTATCTTTTCAAATTAATTTTATAAATACATACATACTTACATATAAACTCTCATATATCTCTCTCTATATAGTACATATAAATATTTGCCTAATTTTCAGCAATTTGTCAGTTGACATAAACATTTACAAAAAGAGTGGCTGTGCATCATAATTGACACAATTTTTTTGTGAATTACGAAAAAAAAAAATGTTTACATGTTATTATTAGCCGATATAAGTCAAAATCAGTTCATTTGGCCATAGCTTATAATAAAAGCTACTTGGAACTTTTGCAAAACTTTAGGCAATAGCAAAATATAAAAATTTTTATTTGGAATTTGGCTGTATGAGAAATCGTAGTGCAATGCAGTTTACTCAAATGCCTAAAAAGTAGTTCACTTTAAATTTGTGTATACCTAAAAGTATGCATTGAATTTTGTTTTCATTTTTTGTTAAGCGCTTATTTTGAGTGCTGTCAGTTTGTTTACTTTGATCAGCTGAGCTGTAGTAGTAGTTTGTAACGCAGCACATGCTATACAAATGTATGTTTAAAATAATTTTTTAATAAGAAATTATAAAATGTTTGCAAATTTCAGAAAACGTAGAAACGTTTTTCAAATAATGACAGTATACTTAAAATTGAGTAAATGTTTACTGTTTGCGCCCAAATCTATGCTGCAAATATTTGACTAAGTTACCTTTTGATATTATTTTCGAAAAAAGGTGTCAGTTTTAGCTTAATATTGTTTGGTAGGGCAAGTTTAAAAAAAATATACAAATATCTTTATTACCAATTTGCTATGCCTACATATGTACATAAATACCTACTTTTAGGCGCTGCAAATTATTTAATGGTTTACATATATTTTTCAATTTATATGCTCAAATTGTATAACTGTATAAGCTTTTAAATTAGCTTATTTCCGATATAAAGGGTTCTTTTTTTTCGCTACTTTGTTGATCCTTGACATGTGTCAAAGTAAAAAATGTTCAGTTTGCTTTGCCATTTCATCATGAATAAACTTACGCCTGAACAACGTTTACAAATTATTGAAATTTACTGCCAAAATTCGTGTTCTGTGAAAAATGTGTTTCGCAAGCTACGTCGTAAAATTGTCTTCAGCGATGAGGCTCATTTTTGGCTCAATGGATACGTGAATAAGCAGAATTACCGTATTTGGAGTGAAGACCAGGCAGACGCAGTTTTGTAGCTACCAATGTATCCCGAAAAACTCACTGTTGGGTGCGGTTTATGGGCAGGCGGCATCATTTGGCCGTACTTCTTCAAAGACGATGAAGGCTGCAACATTATGGTCAATGGTGAAAGGTACCGTTCGATTATAACACTTTTTTTTACAGAAAATGCTAGAATTGAACTCGGCCGACATGTGGTTCCAACAGGACGATGCCACACTGCACGCGAAACCATGCATCACTTGAGAGGCGAATTTGGTGAGCAGTTAATCTCACGTTTTGGTGCAGTCAATTGGCTACCAAGATCGTGTGATTTGACCCCGTTAAACTATTTTTTGTGGGGCTATGTTAAGCCTCTTTTCTACAGGGACAAGCCAAATACAATTGCTGCTTTGGAAGCTAACATTGAACGCGTCATTGGTGAGATTCCTGCCAAAATTGAACCTTCAGAATGGACCACTTTTATCTTTAAAAAGTAAATGCCAGGAATTGATATTTATCGATGCAAATAATGATTTCATTCACTTTTGTAAAATTTCTGTGTTTGTTTTTTGAATTTTCAAAAACCAAGCTCTTAAAAAATCAATTTTTAGTTTTAAAAATTAAATTTGTTCAATATTATGTTTGAACTTATAGTTGCTCAAAAGTATTAAAATTTGTGTTATGCTATTCTGCAGGCAATTTAACCACTTCACCTGTTGGTTTTTTTTTTTCTCAAAATCAGTTTCAATGTCTTCAATATTTAATGCAAATAATAAAAAATATAAGAACTAAATTTATTCGGAACAGGATCTTTAATCCTTACGGTTTCCCTGAGACATAAAATCACAAACAAATTCCTATGTGGGACACATAATCACAGAAAGGGCTAAATATGTATTTTTTTTAGCTATATTTATAACTGCAGGATGTGGGAGATTTAATGTTTGTTTTGGGATTTTCTAAATTAAATTTGCTCTAAAGTATGCAAACTTTTTTATTTAGTTCTTGATCAATTTTACCCAGAACAATACTATGAAAAGATTTTAACAAAATTGTAATTATATTTAAACGAATTTACAGTTCTAAAATCTAGATAAGACAGTAGAATGAAATTCCTGAGTAAGCTATATTCCCCCGTGTCCGAAATCTTTAAGAGGGGTGTGATTTTGAGGGTTTCCGTAAGGAAAAATTTTGGAGAGTTTTGGAAATAATTTCTATTGAAATTACCTTATTTCTCCATATAGTTTTTAAAAAGTTGCGGGACAGGAACGAGGTCCGAAAATTCTTTGAAAGAATAAGACGCCTGACTCTTGGTTTGAAGACCGGGGCCTCTTCCTGCAAGGATGAAGATGGAAATCTGGTGACAGATATCCAGGGCATAATGAGATTATGGAGGGAGCACTTTTCGCAGCTGCTTAATGGCGAAGACGGCAATAATCCCGCCACTGCGGAACCCACTCCGGAAACCCCAATCACTGACGGCGTTGAAGTACCGCCGCCTGACTATGAGGAGGTCTTAACAGCCATTGCTCGGCTGAAAAACAATAAGGCTGCAGGTGCAGATGGCCTGCCTGCTGAGTTGTTTAAGACCGGAGGCGAAGAGCTCAAAAAACGCATGCATGAGCTTCTATGCAGAATATGGTCAGATGAAAGCATGCCAAGTGATTGGAATCTCAGCGTACTCTGCCCAATCCATAAGAAGGGTGATTCCACGATCTGCGCCAACTACCGTGGGATCAGCCTTCTTAATATTGCATATAAGGTTCTATCGAGCGTACTGTGCGAAAGACTGAAGCCCATCGTCAACAAACTGATTGGACCTTATCAGTGTGGCTTCAGGCCTGGTAAATCCACCATCGACCAGATATTCACACTACGCCAAATCCTGGAAAAGACCCGAGAAAAACAGATCGACACCCATCATCTATTTGTCGATTATAAAGCCGCCTTCGACAGCACGATTAGGGATCACTTGTACGCCGCAATGTCTGATTTTGGTATCCCTGCAAAGCTCATTCGTCTTTGCAAAATGACACTGACCAACACCACCAGCGCAGTGAAAATTGGGACAGACCTCTCCGCACCATTTGATACCAAAAGAGGTTTCAGACAAGGTGACTCCCTATCGTGCGACTTCTTTAACCTAATGCTGGAGAAAATAATTCGAGCTGCGAACATCGACATCTCTGGCACTATCTTCTACAAGAGTGTCATGCTGCTAGCATACGCTGATGATATTGACATCATTGGCAAAAACGCTCGAGCAGTCAGTGCAGCATTCTCCAACCTGGAAAGGGAGTCTCGTCGTGTGGGTCTAGTGGTGAACGAGGACAAAACGAAATACCTTGTGTCAACAAACAAAGAGTCACGGCGTCTTGGACAAAATGTCACTGTTGACAACTACACTTTTGAAGTCGTCAAGGATTTCGTTTATTTAGGATCCAGCATAAACACCAACAATAATGTCAGCCTTGAGATCAAGCGGAGACTAACTCTTGCCAACAGGTGTTACTACGGGCTCAGTAGGCAATTGAGAAGTAGAGCCCTCTCTCGACCGACGAAAATAACGCTCTATAAGTCCCTCATCCTTCCCGTCCTAATGTATGGCGCAGAGACGTGGACATTGACCATCAATGATGAGAGACTGTTAGGAGCGTTCGAGAGGAAGATACTCCGTAAGATCTACGGTCCAGTATGCGTGGATGACGTGTTTCGAATAAGATGGAACAATGAGCTGTATGAGCTGTACGCCGACACTGACATAGTCAAGCGTATAAAACTCCAGCGGCTTCGCTGGCTGGGTCATGTTGAGCGAATGGAAGAAAGCGCTCCGGCTAGAAAGGTGTTTTATTCGAACCACGGTGGAGGATCACGCAGAAGGGGACGTCCTAATCTCCGTTGGAAAGACCAGGTGCAGGGCAACCTGACTGCACTTGGCCTTATCAACTGGCGCCAGCGCGCGCATAGCAGAAGTGACTGGCGAAGCTTTGTGGAGGCGGCCAAGACCGATCATCGGTTGTAGCGCCAGCTAAGTAAGTAAGTAAGTTTTTAAAAAGTTTTGGCCAGCTATAGTCTTTAAAAAATAAGCGGACGTATAAGATTATAATTTATTAATGAAGATGAATTAGATTAGAGGAGATTTTTATTCAGATGAAATTTCTATTCCAAATGCAATTAATTAAATTAGTTGAAAGCCAGAACATGTAGAAATTTTAAGAAATTATTACTTTTTGGGAAAAATTTATATACATATGTAGTTTTGATGAATTTTCGAAATTACTGTCCGCTGAATCGCATAGATGTTCAAAATTGGTTAAAATGTATGGATCTTGAAGTCTAAGCTTTATTGGAATATGTATTATAATATCAAGAAGTCATTTAGTTGAACCTGTTGTTTTCCTTACCCAAAAGTATGCTCAACATATTTTTTAACTTTGAAATTTAATTTTAAAAACATTGTTAAAAACCAAAACTTCATTACTTCTTTTGTTTCGAATTCTAATGGTCATGGTAAAGGTTTTTAAACACCTTTAACAACAATTCCATTTTTTAAATAAATATTTTCCAAATATATTTAGTAAATTTTAAGAAAGTCTTAATACATAAATAATATACTTAATGTTGCTATAATGATTTTCCATCTAAAGTGGCTCACATATCTCTTCCTACATGTCCTCTTAAATATATTCCTAATTTAAGTAATTTCCTTAATGCCCCTCGGTTAGTATAACAAAAATCTCCAATCTCCAGCTATGAATGAATGAAGGAAGTATATACTATACCCACATGCCATATATCCTTCCGGTTTTCCGGCTAAAAAATCTATTCTATTTTTTTTTATTTAATATATTTTTTTTTTAGCAAGGACATTACAGAAGAACTTTGCGAGTGTGTGATATTTGTGTTGCAAGCTTTAAGCAACGATAGCGCACACACTATATATTTAATGTTATTTCACATGAAATGCAACACTTCTAGCATGTCTCACTCCCTCGATTGTTTGCTTCTTTATTTTTGGGAAAACACTCACCAATACCGACTCTTGCACACACATACCATATTCAAACTAAAATAGTTTTACGCTAACCCTAAAAGTATGCTCTTTGCTATATGTGTCTTTTATATGATTGCCTGTGTATGTGCTTATGTATGTTTGTATATGTATTTCGTAAAAGTTAAACGCAACTTTTGCACATGTTTAACATTGCAAAAATGCTGCAGGCTATTTGTGTTTGTATTAGACGGAAGAGCTTGATGTCGTTGCTATTTCACATATATGGTTTAACATTCATACAACCATATGTGTGTATTTTTGTGCATGTGTATGTGTGTGATAACTAATCCTGTATTGTTGAAAAATGTTTTTCTGCTTTTCTATCCTAAGGAAATTTTTAATCTCTAAGCATGTTTTCAACTGTGTTGAAAAATTTCTATGTTAGCTTGTTTTTCTAGTATTATCCTGCCCTACCAGAACTATACCCTGCTAACGTTTGGCATTTCCCAAAAATTTTCTAATCTAAATCAGTAATTTTCCTCCCGCACACACACATTCTCAACTATTATTAGCAGCAAAATGTTTTTCCGGTGCATGTCCTTAAAAATTTGTTTTTGATCAAGTTAATTTTTTTTTTCTAAGTTGCTTTGAAACTACCGTAATTCGTTTCATCTAATGCTAAGGTTTCCTGTTTTTTTTACCATTTCAAATTTATATTTATTTATTTTTTCTTTTTTTGTTTTTGCTAAGGGTAAAATCAAGTTTTGTTTGCATATGTTTAGGAGCAATGACTTTTGTTGAAGCGCAAAAGTAGCAGAGTATTAAATCTAACGTTTCTATTAGCACTCTACAGCTTTGTTTCTATATAAATTTTGTCTAATATTCATAAATTCTTAATTAACAATCATTTGAGGCACTTTACTAAAATGCTGATGCTGAAATTTTTTCTTACATTTTTAAGCTTTTGCTATTCAAAACATAGCTAGCAGCAAGTCAGCAAGTGAGAAAATTGCTTGGAAACATTTTTAATAATACATTTTTTTATTGCTATATTTTGTGCGTGCATGAAAAATAAAGATAGTCTGTTTTTTTTGCATAGTTTCTATTAAAATTTGAAAGATGAATTAAATTTGTAAACATTGAAATATGTTTATGAAAATAAAGCTAAACTGGAAATGGGGAAAAAATTTATTAGATAAAATCACTGTCATAGGTTTAAGCTTGACTTGGAAGATGACACCTTTCGTAAATTTAATTTCTTGTACAATTACATTGAGGTATGATCAAGCTAATGTGTAGAAGAGGTACAGATTCTTTTAGCTTACATACTTACTTCTAATGGCACAACAGCCCATGGAGGCCTAGGCCGTGCTTTTCGCATCCACTCATGTTGTGCGTGTTGTATATTTTATACATGACTGGAAGGGACCTACAGTTTAATGCCGAATCCGAACGGCGCAGTGAAAAGCTTTTCATAGGCAATTTTTACTCTTGTAGGTTTGCCATTGCCTGCCAAGAGGTGGTGCCGTGTAGAAAAATTATTTTTTCCGCTTTTTGATTTTGCCTGTGCCGAGATTCGAACCCTGGACACTCTACGTGGTAGTCCAACGCACTACCACTACGCCACAACGAGTGGTAGTTTAGCTAGTAAACTGTAAACTTAAATATTTAAGGTTATGCGAAAAACAAGTAAAAAAAAGCTGGTGCATAATCGTACTCATTTCAAAATCAAGAAAATTATTAAATCTTTCAATTTCATGCAGATTAAACTTTGTTGCTTTATAGGTACGAGAAGCTACAAAAACCTTTTTTACAAAATCATGAAATACTTTAAGGTATAACGTGTGCCATAAGACCTTGAATAAGAATATGAGTTCTCACAATTATTATGTGTTGTTTAAATTTCAAAAAAATTAAATAAATAAAATCGAAATTTATTGCATATTTTTTGGGGTGTCTAAAATATTTGAATCTACCAATTCCTTAGCTACATATATTTTCTAAAGAATTTTTTTTTGTTAATTTTCTTTGGCTCTCTATACCAAAACACTCACCCATACACACACATGCACAAACAAACAATGCCCCTTTTTCTTTTCCTAATTTATTCTATTTCTTTTTATTTGTTTACTTTAACTTTTGTGCTGCACCCTTTCTCCTTTTTGAATAAAGCTTAAAAGACAACACCCTAATTACAAAAACAACATTCGTTTTCATTATTTAGAAGAAACTTCGTACTTGAAGTATTATATTCAACGTCATTTCTGGCATTTTGACCTCTTCACAAAACTATTTGTGTAAATTTCCTGCAGATTATGCATTTTGGTTTTTGTTTGCTTGCTTTTGCTTCACTTATAATGTAAAAATTGTATAAATTTATGTATGCATATACATATATATGAGATTGTATAAGTATGTGTGTGGGTGTGTGTGTGTGTGTAAATAAAGTCATTAGCAAGTTTATTAGTGTGTAGCTAAAATAGTGTAAGTAAGCAATTATTTTTATTATTCTCGTTATATTCATAGAAAAAAAGCATTGTTAATGTTCTGGGATATTGAAGATAATGAATATTTGTTGATATCGCAAAATATATCGCATACTTATGGCAGTTTTATTGAAATAATTTTTGACTAATTTTTAAATATTTGAAAATACTTGATATGAAAAGTATTTTGTAATGGAAATAACAATTTATTGTCATATACTTGGCAACCAAAGAACATTTTCAAATCTCATCTTTCGTAGAGTAATAGTAAAACTTTTTTCATTTTAGTGGGTTCTGTTTTTTCTTGTAAATAGTGCTGCAAAAAGATAAGAATAAAACTGATTTAAAATACGAATTAATGTGACTTTAACTCTAAAAATTAGTACATGTTATAACATGAAAAACTTTATAAAGAGTGAATAAAAAAGTTTACACTGTACTAAATAAAAAGAAGTCATTGTATGCTTTTTGGCGTCAAGAAATTACCCTTAAAAAAATTAAAAATCTCATATTTCTTAAGTAATGCCACAAGACAAATTTCTTCCTTTCTTGGCTCTGATTCTCCACCACGATTGAAAAGTATCTTAAATTCTCTTACTAACAGCGTAGATCCCTTTTCAAGTATCGATAATGACATGCCCAAACATTTCCGTTAGTCATTATCATCAAAGTCATTATTCTTACCGTCACCCATACTCTAGCACTACGCTAGAGAGTGAGTGAGTTTTCACCCAACAACAATAAGGAAGCTTACTGCTTAAGCACATCTATTTAAGAATTTGACATAAATACAATTATAGATTTTCTTTCTTTCATTGGTTGCGCTGCAAAATGAAGATGAAAATAATAAAATTGACATAAAATGATGTCAACCTCAAGCAGGGGTGATGGTGGTGGTAATTCTGGCTATGCTGAAAAGGTAGTTTGCTGACGGTGGTGAGGATGAATATGAAGATGTGGGTGCTGTTACTGATGCTGATGTAACGAAGCGCAAAAGAAAATCGTCTGAAATGAGAGTTGAGTCGAATTCGCGTCATCGAAACGGAAACGGTGCCATTAAAGTAAAAGAAAAATGCTGTACCGTTGAGAATTTCACGATTTTTTCCCTTTATTTTTTGTTTTTGTTCTCATTGTCATCGTTGTCGTCGTCTTATTTCTTTCTCAAGTTTTGAAGTAATGATGACAAACAAACAAGTACTTCGATGTGTTTTTGTATGTGTGTGTGTGTGTGTGTGTGGGAAAACAAGGAATAAAAATAAACAAAAAGAAATGAAAGGCGAAAATCGAGAATGGAAAATAAAACGAATTGTCAAAGCGCCTTAAAGTATGCAACGCAAAAGTTTAGTTGAGCTCAGTTGAGTTTGAGGGTTCGCTAGCTGCAAAAGCGACAACAACTCTGACAGTCAGTTGTTTTTGTACTTTTTTATTTGTGCTACTTCGGCTACGATTGCTGTTGCTCATCAGCGAGTTTGTTGTTGCCACTGTCATAGCTTTTGTCGTTGTTGTTGTTGTTGGCGTTTCAGTTGCTGAAATAATAATATCGATTCGAAATCGCAAAATACCATGCCGGAATTCGTTAATAAAATTTTATTGAAATTGTAGACAAGCGAAAATATTCTTTAGAGAAATTGCAGTAACAGCAGCAGCACCATCATCACCACGAACAACATTGCAGCAAAACAAACAGGGAAAACAGAAAAAGAAGAAGAAGTGAAGGAACACAATTTTGGTAAAAAGAATTTAAAGAATTCTTCTTGGACTTTCGTTGGTATGTTTCTGTTTGTTGCCTTTGAAGATGTGGCAAAACGATTCCATTCGATTCGAAAAAGAGATTGTCATCATTGGCACGTAACTATGACGCGCCGACATGAAAAGGGTGGTGGCTGCAATAGCAACAGGAGCTTGAGGAGCAATAGCAGCAACAACAGCAGTCGATTTACTGTTGATGGAAACGGAAATAAATGAAATGAGGTAAAACATGTTTTGCTGCCATATACGAAATTGACGAAATTGTTACCGAATATGTTTGAAATTTAAAGAATGCTTTTTTCACATGCCTTAAAGTATGCTATGCATTTTTGTGATTTTCTAAATTTAATAAACGTTGACAAAACTATTTGTACTACTTCTTTTTTCTTCCTAGACTTTATGCTGTACCTTAGCAAAAGTCTAGAAGGTAAGCAAAAGAAAACGTAATACTGTAAAGGGAATAAAACCATTTACTTCAAAAAAATATGCTACTCAAACTGGCATTCAAGCTAGTCAACTTTATAGATACATGTGAGTAGAGAATACATGTACCTTCGCCTTCCGCTTACAAAAAGAAAAAGAAGAACAAAAAAGAAGAATGAAACGGAATCGTGGTATACTAAAATACGTTTTCATTCACAATGTGCAACGTGCGCTTTGCGTCAAGTTGCACATCAAGTTAAAAGCAGCTGAACGTATACCAAAATAAGTCCCTCAAGTAAAACAAAATATACTAAAAACAAACAAACAAACACACGCATAGAGAAACAACAAACATATACACACGAGCAGACACATACTGCTTTGTATGTTCGTTCGTTTATGAACGCCTGAAGGTATACACTAACATTTTTTTAAGTAACATACGAGTACATACATACAAAAAAATACTACTATTTTCACTAGGTATTTTGTTCAAGTTATATTTTTCAAAGCACACATTGAAGCAAACATGCTCTGGTGTTGTGAAAGAAGCTTCGCAAAAATTCAAGAAAAATTGACGATATCGAATGAACTGTATGCAGCTAGTTTCTATGTAGAGAAAAATCTTAAGGTATTGTAAGACATTTTGTTTTCCTGGCTCTATATTTTTTTTTTTTTTTTTAAATGACGACAAAGTTTTCTTAAAATACACAAGAGATTTTTGTAAATTTTAAAAATGCAACTAAAAGCTACTAGAAGCATTTTTTCGTTTTCGCTTATTGCTATGAAATTTTTCTACCATAGTTTAAGGCGTTACCCAAAATATGCTCGTTATGCGTTTGTACATACATATATGGCACTCATACCTATTATAATTCCAATGTTTAAATGTCAGCAGTTTTCAGTGGAAAGCTTTTCATAGGCAATTTTTCCTCTCTTAGGTTTGCCATTGCCTGCCAAGAGGTGGTGCTGTGTAAGGAAATGTTTTTTTTTACTTTTTAATTTTGTCTGTGTCGAAATTTTTAAAAATGTATTTATTTTTTTACCATTTCCATGAAGAAAACACTTACGGGTGCAAAAGTATGCCGAAAAGTACGCAATATATTTTTGGTTAAAATTTGTTCATTTCTCGTATCGAATGTTTTGTTTTGTTAAATTGTAAATTTTATGAATTTTTTTGTTAGTATTCGAATAAAAATTTTCCATTTAAAAGTTTTTTAGGATTTGTTATACGATGTTCAAAACAATTTAACAAAAACGCTTGTCACTTTACTTGTTAGACATATCCTTAAGTATGCATCTCCTTTCTGGAATCCCCACAGTTCATATAATTGCTACATAAGTAAAATTGAGTCAGTTCAAAAATAATTTCTTATTTTTGCACTGAGAAGTTTTTGTTAGAAACCTCTTTCGAATCTTCCACCGTATGAACATCGGTTAAAACATATTAATCTACCAACATCAATAAGCAGAAGAAAAGGTCTGAATATAAACTTTTTTTAAAGTTTTTGAATGGCACTTTATGATCTTCACATTTGCTTAAAGAAATTTACTTTAATATACCCTGAAGAAGCTCGCGTTATTTTATTCCTAATAATCTTGGCATATGCAGAACAAAACTATGTTCAATGTTATCCTTTTCATGGAATATGTAGAGATTTTAATGATCACTATAATCTATTCAGCATTTCTGATTCTTTGGAATACATCAAAACAAACTTAGTTTTTATACTAAATCGATAAACAACTGAGGATTTTATATCTGTAGTTGCAAGGAATATCAATTCATATTTTTTGTGTTTCGTCGATCACCGATCGTCATGCGGATGCGCCTTTCGGTTGCGTTGGACGGGAGTAGGATAAGTAAGGATTCGATTCGGAAAAAATATATCCCAATAAATTAATAATTATCTCTTTCTTCTATTCAATACGAGGAAATATTTATTTCTAGTATATTTTTCCAATTTATATAATAGTTATTTTTTTTTATTGTAAGATTTATTAATTGCACACCCACTGTCAATTTCTTTGATGCCTAAAAGTATGGAATGAAGGTTCGTTGCAGCTCCATGTTTAACTTTTGTATTTCCTTGTAATTTTTGTTATATTTCTAAACCTAAGATTTAGTAATGTTATAAGTGGTGCCAAAAGGTATGCATTGTAATTATACGAAGACTTTTTCATTTCATGTGGTAAAACAATGTCTATAAATAGTGCAACAAATCGATCTTGAAGATTTGGTAATTGTGGAAAAATGTTATCTTTTTGCCACCTAAAAATACACAGTACTTTTATATTACTATTCCCCATTTTTAATGGAAATATTTCAGCTCCTTAAAATTTAGTTCTGTTTCTTTTTTTTTTATTATTCACACTTATAAAAGTGTTTTTTGTTAGATATCAATTTGGTTTTCATATACTCAAACCACAAGCCAAGAAATATGAGTAAGGATTTTTATACGCGTAAATGATTTAAATTTCAAAACATTAAAGAGTGTGTGTAATCGTGACCCTCATTCATATTTTTCCATGCTAGTGTTTTGAGATTTTCTTTATCGTACTTTTTGCACCAATATTTTCATTCAGTTTTACATTTTTCGTTTGTGTGTGTGTGTTTTCCATTGTTACTGAAATGTGTGTCTGCATTTTGGCTTACGAATTCATTTAAGTTTTACGCTCATCATTTGCCACTACTGCTTATACGAGTACGTGTTCATACATATTTCTAGATTGAAAACAGCAAAACTGTAGAAAATTAAAATCAACGTTGCAGCAGCAGCAGCAGCAGCAGCAGGAGTTGCAAAATTTTATGCACCTTATGTTTTTTGTTTTCGTTTCTTTTTTGTTGTAGCTGGCAAATACATATGCAAAAAACAGAAACTACTCAACCGAAATGTTATGAATGCTATATACGTATTATATTAAGTTGAGACGAATACACACACACACACACACATACACACAAACAGTGAATTGAAGTATATATGGTACATATGTAGCAAACAAACAAAGTTCATACGTTTTTTGTTTGTTCGTTTGTTTGCAGCTACTCTTTTGAAACTTTTGCACGAGCACGTCCGCTGAAAACGAGATGCCATCAACAACTTGAACAGTTCTCATCATCATTGCCAATGCCAATCGACATCAACATCATCGACATCGACATCGAACTCATCATCTACATCATTGAAGCCGGATGCATTTGCAACTGTTTGCTTACAGTTTTTTCTATACTTTTTTGTTTTTAAAAATCAAGCAGGTCTCAGTCGAAGAAAGGAGCAAACCCTGCCTGAAGATGCAACACTGCCTCTCCATGTATTATATGTATGTATGTCTGGAAGAAGTGCGTGTTTCTCATTTGTCTTGAAGTAGTTTATTAAAATTGCATACTGCTGCTGCTGCTGTTGCTGTTTCCTGTGTTTGTCTTGTCTTTTATATATAAGTAGGTATATATAGGTACTCGTACATATTTTCTGGAGCATACGAGCAAAAGAACAACAAACTGTATATTTTAAAAATGTTTTAGTACTATTCCTACTTAACATACATACACATAGACACAAAGTGTGTAGCCTTAATAGTGGTAGTAGTTCCATAATATTCTGGTAGTAGAAGTATGCAGTAACGAGTAGGTTTGCGTGGCAGTTTCTCGCTTTTTTGTCAATTTAATGATTTTTGCAAATGGCGTCAGCATCGTTGTAGTTTGCCGGAAGTTTTCCACTTTTAACTGCAATGACTTTTTTATGAGTTGAATGTACGCGAACTAGCAGACGATGTGTTCGTTTTTATTTTTACTTTTGGTTCTTGTTGGCTTCTTGTTCTATTGCTTGCACCAGCGAAGCGAGTGCCTGTGTGCCGTGACCCCCTGGGGGTTTCCAAAACTAACTATGTTTCCGGGATTTCATCTTTGGATTTTTACGCGCTTTCATTTTTATTACATGCTTCTCTGCTCTGCTTACTTGTCTTAAGAAAAGTGTGAATACTGTCGTTGACGCTGTGTTCGTTTCTTTTTATTGCTCATCAGTTTTTTTTTCGTCTTGTTGTGTTTGGTGTGTGCTTTTAGTTTTATGGCAAAGTTGCTCATAAAATCTGAAAATTATTTTTTTTACCATTGCTTGTTCTTGTTGTTTTTCTCTGCAGATTTTGTTTTTGCACTTGCTTGTCTTATTAAAAATAAAGTTTAAAAAGAATACTATAGTCAAGCTCATTTAGAAGTTTGCTGTGAAGTTTATATGTGTAAGAAAATGTATGTATGTAAGTAGCTCTAGCGACATTAAAGCTGAAGCTGACCTGTTGTGTGCCAGTATACTCGGGAAAAAGTATTAAAATTGAAAAAAGTATTAAATTCTGCAAGAATGTATTAAGTCTATAAAAATAGTAAATACAATTAAAGCAGCAACAAAGTTTATTAGCAAAAGGGAAATGTAGTCTTAATTAAATATAACTTTAATTATATACGAATTTGTAAAATTCCATAGCAATCATATGCAGTGCTAAGTTCAAAATATCAATAAATTTCAGCTTTAAGGCAATAATACAAAATGAGAATGTAGCAAATATCATAAAATAATAGAACTGAAATTTAATTTTTATTTAACATATTTTAAAGTTTCATTTTTTGGCTTGAAAACTTTTAGAAAATTGAGAATATGGTAGAACTGATTCCACTTAACTTAATTCCACTAAACAGCCAGTTCACTAATTCACGGGGAATCTAATATTATACGTGTGTGTATGAATGAATTGAATATGTTATTTGTTCATGCAAGGATTTATTAATAAAAATTAAAAAAATTTAAAGCTATTTTTATTTACCGATTTTTAATACGCATGAAAAACTATTTATATCTCAAATCTGGTAAACTAATGTGGCACCTAAATATATATGTACTTTGCTAAAATGTTACACCATCAATCAGCAAACCTCTACCTACTTCGATATTTTATTAGCTTTCATTCGAAATTTACATGCAACAAAACAACTTTAACTAAATCAGGCGGAATAAAAATCTTTGTATCACACCCAAGCACAACACAAAGAACTTGTATGCGTATGTGGGAAGCATACATATACTATTTGTGAAAGTATGTTTTTTTATATGTACATATATGTAGCATACATTTACGCGCACAAACCATCAATTTCAATTTTCCTCTTGGACTGTTTTCAAATAGAATGCCATGTGCAATTTTCGTTTTCTAATCTCAAATCTGGTAAACTAATTTTCGTAATACCTTGACAGTGAAATTGGCACGAACCTCTCAGACTCATACTACATACTCATTGCTGTTACTGCTATTTGTTACATACTTTTTGGAGCATATTGAATGTATACTATTTGGAGTATGCATGAACAGTAACTGAAGTGATGATGATGACGCTGTTGCCAATATACGGTTACGGAATCGGGTGATGGGTGTAGATATGTATGAGAGAGAGAGAGAGAGAGAGACAGGGAGCAAAAGAGAGAGGCTGAAGGTGAGAAAGTAACAAAAGGTTGAACGTTTATATATGTATGTATGTAGTATGTATGCATGTTGGTGTACGCTTTTATATATGTACTTGTATATGTTCAGCGTAAGTTTCTATTTGTCTACCTGTACACGTGCACAGTAAAAAATTGTTATTACAATCACGTCTCGTGAGGAATTGGTTTTTGGCTGGTTAAAGTAATTCTTTTTTTTTTGCACTAACATACCCTTAGGGGTTTTTATCCTAGCTGTTTGCATGGATGTGTGCAGGTGAGGTAGTGTAGTATGCGCTGTTAAGTTACGAATTATTTTCGGTTAACATAAAAATCAACACAAATCTACATTAGTAGGGAAATTAAAGTGATATATGTGAAGGATATACTTATGTATAATGTGTAAGCAAAGTTGTAGCAGGAAATTAAAGATGATTTGAAGGGGCCGAATACAATTTAGTTTTTGGAATAGCAACTGTGCGCAATAGCAAAATGCTTTAGAAATTTCAGCTACTTATTAGCTTTAATTTAATTTAATTTTATTTCTTGTTTTTGTATTTGTATTTGCTGCTTTCTTCACACATTTTTTTAGGCTTACATGAGCAAATAAAGTTTTATTGCTGCCATGTAGAAAAAAAGAAGCTTTGCAGTAAATATCTTCAGCAATGAAAAACTTAACGTATAGAGTTAGCTTGCATCTTCTTACATTTTGAGTAGATATTTGAAGAAAATATTAAACACACTTGTTATTTATAATACTTAAAAGTATGTAGGCCTTACAATTTATAATACCATAACTTGTGCTTTATTTGTAATTGATTATAACTTCAGCAATAATGTTTATTTAAATGAAGGTGAAATTTTTTAAAGTGGTCGCTGTGGCTTAGTGGTAGTGCGTTGGACTACTACGCAGAGTGTCCGGGGTTCGAATCTCGGCACAGGCAAAATCAAAAAAAGTAGAAAAAATAATTTTTCTACACCTCTTGTCAGGCAATGGCAAACCTACAAGAGTAAAAATTGCCTATGAAAAGCTTTTCACTTCGCCGTTCGAATTCGGCATTAAATTGTAGGTCCCTTCCATTCATGTACAAATATAACACGCACAACATGAGTGGATGCGAAAAGCTCGGCCTAAGCCCTCCATGGGCTGTTGTGCCATTAAAAGTAAAGTAAGATGAAACCAAGATGAATATATTGGTGATAAAGCGAATGTTTGGCGCCCAGAAGATTTGGTTTGGAATCCAACGTGCGCCAGTACTAACTAAGACACGGAAGCGCTTCAATAATCATCTGCGGTTGCTGCTCTTAGAGAAGAGTTGGACTAATCTTGATTGTTATTGATATTACCGTGAGGCGGCGAATAAAATTTGCTGTTAATACGGAAATTCCAATAGGTTAATGACCCTAACCTAGTTTCGATTATGCTAAATTGAAACTTCTGCTTTTTCTTTTAATGGCACAACACCCCATAAGCTTTCGGCATCCATTCATGTCGAGTGTGTTATATTTGTACATGAATGGAAGGGGCCTGGTTATGCCGAATCCGAACGGCAAGGTAAAAAGCTTCTAAGCCTGCCAAAATGTGGTGCTGTGAAGAAAAATAGGTTTTCTACTGTTTGATTTTGCCTGTACCCGTGCAGACAGACCATGAAATTTAATATATAAGAAATTCTGATGATTTGACCAATAAAGTATTTAACAATAAGAACTTTGCATGGTTCTTAAATATTTTCCAATTTGCAAAAGCTCTAACACACATTTTAAAAATTTTCAGAATACGCGAGAAACATTTTGTGAATTAAATTTTTTTATTTATGTACTTCATTATTTTTACTATGGCTGTTAAAATATTGTTAGTTAAGATTAAAAAAGGCGTAAGTTTTTTGGTGGATGGGTCCAATTTTGTTAGGGATTTTGCAAACCCGTAATTTTTATTTCTATATTAATATATAAAATATGTTATTTTAATTTGATTTGATCTACATTGGAAATGTTTATTTACAGGGGAATGTCGCCAGGGTTGAACCTTTGGATATTTGCTTATAACCGACATGTTAAGTTAAATTTGATAAAGCAATTGATATCGTTAGAAGGGTCTTGGGAAAACCATTATTTTGGCCACACATTGAAAATTTATAGTTAAAGGAATTATAAAGAAAAAAAAAAGCTGTCAGGATTGAACTACTACTACAAAATATTTGATTATTGAAAATGGCCTCGATGTGAAATAAAAACAATTTGCTGTTGTATTTGTTTTTATTGAATTTAAAAATAGTTGACACGGAAATGTGGCATGAAATATTATTAGAATGAACATCGTTCAAATTAGATTTAGCTATCGCTTATGACGCGATGAGCACTTATGCATTTTAGTTTTGAGTTTTATGTTTTAAAATTAACAATTTTTGTGTTTTCTGACAAAGCTAAAACAACAAATTTTTATTAATAGAAACTTGTTATGCTGTTAAATTTTTCCCTTGGAATTTTGTGATTTCTTCACAACACAACACTTCTAGTTATATCACTTATAGTACTTTGATCTCCGAGGCTTCTTTTGAGGGTTCATTGTGGGATATTTTAACGTGGTGAGAAGGCCGCCGTACATATTAGTTAGCTCACTGACGGATGTCAGATTGCTATCCAGGGGACGCATCGAGCAGGCTGTGTGTCGACTTGAGATATAGAAGCACAAGCATCGAACATGGAAGCACCTGCGACTGTCGCGAACTTTACCTTGTGTCTTACGCCCTCGGCGTCGACTTCGAAATGACACTGAAAGATTGCTGCCATCGTTAAAAGTTTTCCAGCACACACGCGTATGTGATGATAGTACAAAAATTTTGAAGTAATGCTCTGGCTCAACCCTGACATCGACTCAACCAGAACACATTATCCTACACCAGAAAATTCAGCTTTAACAATTATATAGCACGAACACGTAATATTTATAATATATTGTAGGTAATGAAATACATATGTATGGATGGATGTAGCTTTACTTGAATTCTCCTGATGTAAAAATTTTAATTTAATTGAAGTTATAAATTTTCTATTAGAAATTTTTAGCATTCTCGTTAATTGAAATTTGTTAAACACAATTGGAACTGAAAATTTAATATAAAAATTTCACCTAAAATACTGTTTTTTTTTTCATGCCTAAAGCCAGATGTAGGTAGGTCCCTTCCATTCATGTGCAAATAGAACACGCACAACATTAGTAGATGCGAAAAACTTGGCCTTTGGCGCTACATGCGGTCATAGTCTACACTGATAAACTGAAGTTCATTGTGGTGAAGGCATAATACTTGCCACAATGGCTGCCTATCTCTATCGGTGTCCTGTGTGATCACGTTCACTCTCTCATTCTCCCTCCTTCTGCCTCTCACCTATCCATCTTCCTTCCATTCAACACAATGCTCTGCATTCATAGGGGTTGAATGTATCAATAAAAAAAAAACATTTGCACGAAGCTAACACCCTGTAGTGAAACCAACTGGTTTAAAATTAGCCGATAAACTGGTTTACTGAACACCACAACTAGTCTTTAACATTATATTTTCCTAGGCACCAGCCAATTGTTCAGGCTTGCTTACTTTTGAACTAAGTAGCTGGTGGATAGATATTTTGGAAATAGTTTGTGGTTGTACTATCATTAATTACTATATTAAATAAAAAACCATAAATTTCATTTTAAAAAAAAGTTGAAAATTGAGAAAAAAAAAATATTTTTAATTTCGAAGAACTTAAAAAAGGTTAAACTTAAGACATATTTCATTTTCTTATTCATTAGTGATCATTTTAACGTTTCAAAATCGTTATAGATGAGAATTACACTAAAATATTTTCACCTAATAATATTATAAAAGTGGTTGATCACTGTATTGGTTTTCAACCACTTGTCCGTACAGGGTAGGGTTTGTCCATACAGGGTAGGCACACAAAACCGTGCAAAAGCATTCAGTTTCATAGAAAAGTTGAAGGAGGGAAAATGGATATTGTACTTAAAACTCTGCCTTGAGTAATCCGAATCATGATTATGGTAATTATTTTGGGCTAATTGTCTAAATATGTAGTAAATATTAAGGTAAATATGTATAATTGAGAAACTTTAGTTGAATATTTCATAGTATTAATGATATTTTTAAATCAGTAGAAATGAAAGGAATATCGTAAGCAACGAAAATCATAAAATATATTTGTGTTTTCCAAAACCCAAAAAAAAAACTTAAAAATCTCGGATAATTTTCAAGTATTTTCGTGCTAATATTTCTTTTACATTTCCACGTATATATTCCCATCAAACGAATTTACCTTCATTATGCAACCAAAATATTGTGGAACATATGTTGTGCTGTTATTTTTCTTCTTCTCCGAAAATGAAATTTAAATTTCAAATTAATTTCCAGGTTTTCGCATTTATATACCCTCACCCCTCTCCACAGGTACGCCTCCAGTTCCCGCTTCTACTTTATGCCTCATGGGCGGTTATGGCAAAATAGGTGGTTCACATAAAATCCCTCCCCCCCTCATCCACACTCCCACACATAACGTAATATATTCAATCTGACAGCATTTTGCACCGCAATGAAAAAACAAGCAGAAAATCACGTTCATAGTTGTTGGCGCTGACTGACTCCGGCTCTGGCGTTGTCTCTCACAACAACACCAACAATAAAAACACAATCTACAGCATATGATATAGGTGCATGAAAATAACAAACGAAACAACAGTCAAAATTTTATGCGCTCTGTAAAACTGTGCTTCGTATTCAATTCCCCGAAAAATATGCACGCATTTTTTCCTTCTTTTTGATTCTCATTTCTCTGGCAGTAATCTCGCTATGGCAACGAACGAGCGAGCGGGCATCCATGGAGTGCCATATGGTATAATTTCAACAGCTAGAATAACAACAGCTACAATATCAGAGCATCAATTATTTTTGCTTTTGTTTTCTATGTACCTTTGTACATGTGCCGCTAGAGCAGAGAAACGTCAATTTGCGTCAAGACACATTTTAATATGACTTGACAAAAGTGTTGTTGTTGTTGTTGGCGCCCAATAAGGGGCGAGCGATTGCGTCTGCATGTGATGGTTATGGTGGCAGCGGCTGTTACCGCTATAATGAAGACATAATATTTTCTTTTGCTTTTCTTTACTTTTCCTTATATTTCGCTGTGTTATTTTGTGTTTAGCGTAGCGTGCTTGCATATTTTTGGGCGCCCACGCATTTAAAAACTTATGCGTACGTGTGTATCCAATGTTTCTTCTTACACTATTTCAGATAGGTTTTTCAGTTCTTTTCTATTTTAATTTATGCCATTGCTTTTGGTTGATCTCGTTATTGTTGTTGCTGATGCTGTTGCTGCTGCTGCTGCTGTTGCCATATATGTATTATATTTGTGCTCTCACACTCAATCGAAATGAAAGTGTGAGCTCGCTGGCTGACTGCATCCAGTAGAATGAGTGAAAATTCGTTGTGGCAAGTGATGGAGTGATGTAGTGATGGAGATTGGTATCGGTGTTGTGTGTGTATGTGCAGCGTCGGAAGAGCTTTGAGACGGCTATGACAGCGGTTGCTACTCTAGCTCTGGCAGTCGCTCCTCGGAGGTATGACTATGACGACTACAACTACGACGATACCAGGTGTATACAATGGCATCATGATGGTGTTGTTGATTGTGTTATTCTTTTGTTTGTTTGTTTATCGGTGTTGGTGTGTATGTGTGTGCATAGGAGAATTTGTGAGTTTTATTTCTTTTAAAATTTCCCATTGTTATTTCTAGTGTTTGTCGTTGATGTGGTGGTTTCTCGTCGTTGTTTTTGTTTTTGTTGTTGTTGGCTGTTGTGTCGCACTGATGGCATATTGATGCTCTTGTTCATCGCCTCACAGTATGTTTTATTGTTTGTGTATTCACAAATGCACAGACACACATAAACGTGCACATATACTTACTCAAGATGCAAACATACAAATTTGCTTTGTCATTATTTTTGTAGTTTTCACATACCCACAATTTAATGCATACTTTTCGGAATTTTTTAAAGTAGGAAATAAATTTTTAGTCATATTTAAATAGTAAAGTGAATTTTGATTTTTAATGTAAAATAAATGGAGTTCTGTCGTGATTTAGTTCAGTGGTGGAATAGGCTTGACAAGTCGTCAGTGATACATTTATTATGAAGCCTAATTTTAGGAACTTTTAGGTTTTGCAAGTTTTCGTTTCAAAGAGAGGATTTTAAGTATATTTAAATATGTACATAAGTTCATTTCCATTTAGGAAATCATGCAAATATACAATTTCACATACTCACAAACCTCACCCTAAGTACTTATGGTACTTATGGTACTTATTCTTTTAATGGAACAACAGCGCATGGAGGGTTTAGGTGGAGCTCATGTTGTGCTTATTATATTTGTACATGAATGAATGGGTCCTACAGTTTAATGCCGAATCCGAATGGCGGAGTGAAAAGTTTTCTTAGGAAATTTTTACTCTTGTAGGTTTGCCATTGCCTGCCAAGAGGTGGTGCCGTGTATAAAAATTATTTTTTCTACCTTTTGATCTTGCTTGTTCCGAGATTGGAACCCCGAACGCTCTGTGTACCAGGCGAACGCACTACCAACTACGCAACGGCGACCACTAAGCTTAAGTACACCCTCCTAAAATATACATGAATAAAATTTATTTTACAGGAACTTATCTTAATTAATATTCGCTGCAATAAATTCACTTATTTACAGCTTAAAAAAAGCTATGAGTTTTTTTCTATAAATATTTTGTATGCATTCATTTTTAGCTAACGCCAAACGATTTTGTGCTTCGACTGTTTGCTTAGTGCTAACATAGAAGCTAAAGCTGTAAAAAATTTTATTTCAGCTAATGCAAATGCACAAAATGTTAAGTGAATACGAAATTAATGTTTACAACACTGAAGCAGTAACATCACGATTTCACCATTTCTCCTTTCTCTCTTTATTTATGTACTGTTTTGTTAGTTATTTTCTCTAACGAATTCTAGTTCTTGATGGTGTTGGCGAATGAACAGAAAGCTTACACCACAAGTTATTTCTTTTTTATAAGTTGTGTTTATTTTATATTTCAGTCTCTCTACCTACACGATGTCAAGGCTTGGTGTGTGTGTGTGTGCGCTCGCACTTTATGACCACGTCACACCACAAAAGGAATTATAACATGTTGAGTGCCAAGAGATTAACAGAGAATTTCATCAAAAACAAAAGAGAGAAGCTTTCAAACCAAGTTAGTGTGCACTGATGGTGATGGCGTTGTTCATTTTGTTGTTGGTGGTGCTATATTGCTAGGGTGATATGCAATGCAAAAAATACATTTTTCAGACAACCAACAACAAATCATAGAAAAAAGTATTAGTAAATTCCATTTTAATGAGTGGCGATGATGCAAAAACACACAATAACAGCAACAACAACAACAAGATGCTAAGCGGCTTATGGTTTTTGTAATCAAAAAATTTTTAAAAGCTTTTCTAATTTTTTTATATCATTTTTCTTTTCGTGTTTTTTCATGTTTTTAAAATGTACTATGTAAATTTTGATGAAATAAAAGAAATATATTTATTCTTACGCCTAAGTGAATACATACAGTGAATGCAGCAGTAGCAGCAGCAGCAGCAGCAGCATACATTTTTAACTATTTCAAACTAATGGTAAAGTTGTAGCTTATAGTAGTCTATTGCTGCTCCATTATACAATACTAAATACTTATACATACTCTGTACTCGCATATTGTTAAGTGCTACTTAAAAGTTCATAAAAGTGTATGCAACAAAATAAAACAAAATATTAAATATTTAATAAAAGGTAACTCTGCCTAGCATAACTCCTGTGAGGTGAGCAAACGAAGCTTAATCGAATGTTGTTGGAAAGAATATGTGTTTTTGTACTCGCTGAATACTGATTGCACTTTAATTTTAAGAAGATCATTCATAAAAATATGCACTCATATCTTTTTGTCTTTATATTCATACTCGCATAAGCTGCTTTTAAATGGAATATTCATTCCTTTAAGCTTTATATTTGTGGTATTTGTTTTTATAACTACCATTTTTTTTATCGATTTACTTTATCGATTTTGAATACATGTGGAAAACATTATTGAAGGCAATAGGCAGATTCAGGGTAAGTGCCTCTGCTCAAACTAAAATCAGATCGGTTGGGCCGGGGGCTGACAAATCACCCACCTAGTTTGCATGTTTTTCAATTGTCTGCAGGTGTAGGAAATTCTGAGTGTGAGTTTTTAATACTTTGGACAGACGTACAGTCAACGATTTTCTCGCATTAGATATTGGTTTTCCTTTGAATGGCTTTTGAGTTTTAGTTATTGCAAGATATTGTATTCTGTAAACCGAAAGGATAATCTGATCATTAATTCCAGCCTTAATATATGCAATTAATATTGTAAAAAGTATTTTGTTTGGTTCATATTCTCAACTTATACCAAGTTGCCTGATTTCTTTCTTTACTGTCCGGCTTCACCTTTTTCTGCCTTTTTGGGTTAGAGCGATTCTTGCATACTATTGTATCGCAATCTGTGGTCCTATGCCCAGCTCAACTGGTTCCTTGAAGGTAAAATGGGGATGAAACACCCCAATTATGAGAAACAAAGTTACCCGAATGTCGAACCGCACCTATAAAGGGTGTTTCAGTTACACTATGACAAATTTCTAGAGAAGATTGGCGAGTTTATTCAATGCGAAATTTTTATACGAGGATGTCGGTGCAATATACTATTTGAAAGTTTTAGCCAAATTAAAAATAAATAATTTTCAGAGACTTTCATAAAAAAGCACATGAAATACTATCAAATTTAACTAAATTTTTTTTTCCAATATTCGAAAGCCCTGAATGCAGTTTTTAAAAGCATTACATGAAAAATCGCTGGGGGAATGTAATCGAGCCCAATCGCTTTACTGCACTTATGCAAGCTATTTGAAAACGGGAATTAACTTTGGCGATTGTTTTTATTGAAGCATCATCAAAATTGCTTCAGCTTGATATATGAGCCGATTCATATCAAAACAGCCTAAGTCTATCATAGTATATCGAGTATTTCGTGCAATTCAGCTTCTTGCTTTTTCAGTGTGTATTGCATCAAAAGTTCTGAAACCTGAAACACCATAAATTATTTTATGAAATATTTATATAAAACCAGTGAAATATAAGCTTTTAATACCTTTTTTTTTAGCAATTCATGCTTGCAATACCACGTTTTTCAATAACTTCCATCAAGCAGCTCATTTAAAAACAAATTTAACTTATTTGCTTAAATTTTATTTGAATTTAATTAGCTTCTGTTGAATATATTTTATGGAATTAAAAAAAATATATCATACTAATTGCCTCTCTCGTTGAATATATAAAATTAACAAAAAAAAAAACAAAAAAGGAAAAAAGAATTTTGAAAAAAAAAAACATCTCAAGTTACACACCAAAACAAAATAGTACCAGTATATTGCCTAAATGTATGTAATTAATTTTACATGCACCAAAAAGAAGCAAATTAGAACTGCAACAATTTTATTACAATACCAAACATTCATTTGCAGAACACAAATGAATATAAGAAACCAAAAAATAAAGAATTAACAACGAAAAAATGAATGTATTACTATTATGCAACAAAAGAGCAACGTACGCAAAATGAGTTCAAAATCTCCCCATGGAGC
Organism: Palloptera scutellata; assembly: GCA_958295655.1. Lineage (NCBI taxonomy): Eukaryota > Metazoa > Arthropoda > Insecta > Diptera > Pallopteridae > Palloptera > Palloptera scutellata. The sequence goes on from OY282449.1 coordinate 48,187,638, forward strand.
ATTTTAATTTTCATTTCTTTTGCCTTCAACTGTTTGCTAGTGTTACTACTGCTGCTGCTGCTGCTGCTATGTGCACCCACTCATCGTAACGCTCAAGCTCCAACGCTCATTTTTGCATTCTTTAGCGCACAGCTCAGTTTAGAGCTCAGCCGTCGTTGCCGTCGTCATTCATGCTGAGGCGGAACACCACACCCCAGTGTTGGCTGAACTTTGTTCCTTTCCTTATTTGTAATTTTAATTTGCTCTGCGCGCATACCATGGATAGCGAATAATTAATAAAACAAAAAGTTCAAATAAAGAATAAAAAAAAGCAAACAAAATATATAAGTATATTGTAATAAAAAACATTCTAACATACAATGTGTGTACGATAATATGTAAGTAGTGGTAGTAGCATATCAAGTGTGTTGCATTCGTTGTATAATGATAAAAGGACGAGGTAGGAGGAGAAGAAGGAGGTGAATGTGGAGGCAGCGGCAGCGGCAGCGGCAGCTTGCAGAAAAACAAGCGTAAGCACATATACACATAGTTCAAAGTAGAGCAACACTCGCAGGTAATTAGTGTTGCTGTTTGTTGTTGCTGCCTTTTTTACTTTCTCTCTTCAGTACGTTTAGTACCTACTACTTTTCTTTTTGGTTTCGTGTGCAAGCTGCCATTACAAGTTTCTGCTTTCATTTCATTCCCTTACGCTGATGCCTGCCGCCAGGCAATATTGCCATTAAAATGCTTAATTTTCTACGCTCTAAAGTAATGGCAAAAATGAAAAGCAGCTAAAGAAAAAAAAAAAAAAAATTTATATTTATATACGTACGTATGCAGTAGAAAGCAACGCAGAGAAGAGTAGCAAGTTTCACTTCATCATAGCTCATCTTGAAAATTGCCCAGGTGAAAAATTGCAGCTGTCGCTGAAGGCGCACATAGAAGCGGGCATGGACGCAAGCAGGTATTCAGTTAGTATGTAGTGAGGCAAGTGCGGCACTGAAGCATAAATTAGAGTAGATGGAGGAGACTTTGAAATTTAGGGTGATAAAGCAGCTGGCTGGTAAACGGTTGAGGTTGAGGAGGTAGTTAGCTGGGAAAGACGAACTGCTTGTTGTGAAGTGAGTGTGGAGATTCTGCCAGTGTTGCTGACTGGCAATTGGTAGTTACAAAATCTGTAACTGTAGCAGCAGCAGCAACATTTGAGCCGAAGAATTTCTAATTTTTTCTTTTATTTTTTTCTTTACGTTCCTTGTAGTCACAGAAATGTCTAAAATTAATCTTATGTTGTGTTGCAGAAATTGTGGAAGGCAGTCATTCATTTTGTGTTGGTAGGCGCAGTAAATGAAGAACTTTTAATAAAATAGCTCAGAGATAGAGGAATGAATGTGAGTAATCAGCGAATTCTTAATGGCAAAATTATAGACATTTTTTCACCGTATAATTTCTTTCTGAATAGGTAGATATAAATTAAAAAATAGCTTAGCATATTTTAAGGCGTATGGTGTATTTATTATATTGAATTGAGCTAGTTAAAATTTCGATCCAAAATAATTCTTTAATCAAATTGAAATCTTGAGAGTACGAAATATGTTGAACGTAATACATATTGCATACTTTAGGGTGAAAAAAATTGAAGGAAAATGAAATGATATTGCATGATTTATAACCTTTATGTGCATTACGAATGTTATACAATTATGAATAAGTTAATATATAGAAAGGTGCCAATTGTGAATTTAAACTTTTCATTGCATTCTTTAAGGCAGAAATAATGGTTGAGTGTGCCTTCAAAGGTGTGCCTATTGAGCGTACGTAGAAAGTTGAATGAAACAAGTGTAATTTGAATGAATATCTGTCACCTCAAATTATATATATATATTTTAATTTACTTTTAGGTGACAAAAGGGATAAACATATAAAAAACACTTTTCATTACAGATTAAATGAAACATATAACATATCTAGCATCTGCATGATGGCGCAAGAGTGGGACCTTCTAATTCTAATTCAACACTTTAAATAAAACATTTGTCGCTGTAACACGTTGAACCCACAAACACAACGCTCCCTTTTAACATGCTCCAACCACGGAAGCATTCATGCCAGCACAATTTTTTAAGGCTTACTTATCAGTAAAAGCACATGAAAATAAAAGAAAGGGGAAAAGGGAAACATGCTTAATTCCATTAAGCTTTTTGTAGTAGACCTTCATTTAGCAATAAGGTAAAATCTAAATTTTACCACATGTAAACATATGAGTGTGCTGCGACACACACACAAGCACAAATTAAGTAATTAAAAAGCTGATAAGCAAATGAAAGAAACAACAGCGACGACAAGCAAAACTGAGATGAGTTGTGATGATGAGATAGGGTTTCCAAAAAGAAGTGTATTGAAAAGGGTTTTCAGAGATAACAGAGTAGATGAAAAAAGCAATGAAATAAATGTCACTATGTAATTTAGGGTATGCCTAAAGCTATGCTTTAATATTATTCAAAAGTAAAGCATATGCCTGAAAACAGAAACCTTTATTGAAAATAGAAGTACGAACACTTTGTATGTACTCGAAAATGTTTGCGAGGTAAGAGAATTACGTTGTTCAGCTGTTGTGAGTGTAGTATATATGCGAGCCTGTTGTATGAGTGTGTGTATGCCTGTTTATATGGCGCACATGTGTAGCTACATATGTGCATATTTTTACAACGGAAATGTTGTTGTTTCAATTCCGGTGCAATTTTATATGCTGTTTCTTGTTGTTGTTTGTACTCACTGCTGTTCATTCGTGTTGATGATTGAGCAAATTTCTTCACTGATTTTTCACTTTCTACTCTTCTCGAATGCTATTGCATTTCGAAATTATTGCTCTCCTCTTTCTGTGTTCAAATTATTTTCAGGGTTATATCCGTTTCCGGTTGGGAGTTTCATTTTTAGTTGGTTTTTTCTTTCTCTTTCTGTTATTGCTACTCAATAGCAACTTTTTCGTCAGCACCGTGAACTCTTTCACTTGAACGGATATGCTTTAGGCAATTTTTTCGTTACGAAATATTAGTTGATTTTTCTTGTTCCAGTGTTTGAGTGAACAATTTCATTTTGTTATTTTTCTTTATTTTTCGTTTTTTAAGACTGTTGTTGTGCATGTGTTTTGCTGATTTTAGGTTATTTTCGTGTTTATTTCCGTTTTTACTCTTCCGAAAATTGGCAGTTCTCCCATGAATTTTTATACATTATACTAGAAATTGTTTTCTGGCTTGAAGTGATTTTTGTAAGGATACCGGGCATGTATTTTTAGTCTTGAAAATTCTAAATTGAAATTAAATATATGGAAAGAACATTTAGTAGCAATTTTGAACCTAAGTTCTAAGTTCTATGTTTTAAGTTCAATCGTATTAGAGCCTGACCAAAATCTGGGTAGATCTTAGCTCGATTTGAGAAAAGTTCTATTTGATACACATCTGATTTGATTTAAGTTAGATTTGATTTAAGTTTTATTTCTGTTCTGTTTTATTTCATTTCTCATTTGATTGAAGCCTGATTTTATTAAAGTCTAAGTTTATTCATGTTTTTTTGAACTAAGTTTCATTTGATCGAATTTTGATTGGATTGAATTATCATTTGACCCAAGTCTTATTAGATTTCTACCTGATTTGATCCAAGTTTGATTTGACCAAGGTCTATTTTAGTGCAACCCTGAATTGATTCAAATCTCATGTGATTCAAATCTGAATTGAAACAAATCTGATTTGATATAACACTGATAACAATAATACTCATTTAATTCAAGTCTCATGATTTGGATTTGATTGGAGCTTTTTTTCAACTAAATCTAACTTGAGCCAAGACTACTTTGATGAAAGTCTTGCTCAAATTCAAGAGTATTCTTTATCAAAATCTGGCCCCATTTTAATTTGACCACAGTCTAATTTGATTCAAGCTTGATTTAATCTACGTCTAACTTGAAGCAATCTGATTTGATCCATGTCGGAATTAATTCAAATCTCACTTGTTTCAAGCCTAATTTAAGCTAAGTCTGATTTAATCCATGAACTACTTCCGATTTGATTCAAGTCTGATTTAATTCAAGGCTGATGTGATCAAAATCTGGTTTGATTCAAGTCTCATGATTTGGATTTGAATGGAGTTTATTTTCAACTAAATCTACTTAAACTAAGACTACTTTGATGAAAGTCTTGCTCAAATTCAAGTGTGTTCTTATCAAAATCTGTCCCAATTTTAATTTGAACACAGTCTAATTTGAATTAAGCTTAATTTGATCTAAGTCTAACTTGAAGCAAGTCTAATTTGATCCATGTCGGAATTAGTCTAAGTCTCACTTGTTTCAAGCCTAATTTTAGCTAAGTCTGATTTGATACATGAACTACTTCTGATTTGATTCAAGGCTGATGTGATTAAAATCTCATTTTATCCAAGTCTAATTTTGTCTAATTACGGCGCCGCATACTATTTGTAAGCAAATTTTAGTTCCCATTGTTTGCTTTCGCTAGACATAAGTTTAATGTAAATACCAAATTAAACTGTAGCAAAGTAATTTCTCTGTTCAGGCACACACACATAAAAACACGAGAAAGCATTCTACAAAAATACTAAGGTACAGAAATTTATGTATGTATGCACATTTATCATGACAAAGCGAAAAAAGAAATAAAAATAGATAGAACGCAAGCAAGGGAAGAACCACATCAAGTATATGTCAAATTGCAAATTAAGCAAATAATTTCATCAAAAATATTTGAATTTGGAATTTATTCACTTTTCAACACTAAATAAACTAACCGAAGTCTACCCAGCCAACCACCACCCTATCATTCAGCATAATTCAACTTGTTTGTCATCCTTTATACACAGGGGAATCAGTTAGTGAGTGAGGAGTGAGTGCTAGCGCTAAAAAAGTATACTTAATAAAAAATAAAACGAAATGGAGACAAGAAAAACAACGATGACGGGGGCGGCGACAACAACGCGATCAATGTTGCTGTTGCTGACTGTCAAAAGAAGCAATTTACGTGCAAAATAACTCAAGTGTCATGCAAATTTTTCCTTATTTTCCCATTGACAAAAAAATTGATTTCTCTTCTTTTTAATTCTTAATGAAGTCACACAATTTCATTTTCATTTCATGGTATGCCGTGCGGCAGCAATGAAGCAAAGTAGTGAAGGAATACGAAAAAAATACAAAATTTTCCATTTAAATTTGACAGAATTATTTTTATACTTACCTTGAATACCTTGAATAGCAAGGTAAGGAATACTGAAATTAAGTTTTAATGCGGGAAACTTGCAAACTGTAAAGTTATCAACAGAAGCCGCAATTGTATTGATGTCAAACGTGGATTTTATGGAATCATTTTTAATTTACTGGTGAACGTTAAACTAAATTGAATGATTATGTTTAGACTTGGAACAATTAAATGGACGTATGGCATTCCAAAATTATTAAATTATTGATTAATTAATAGTAATGTTGTGGTTTAGGGGGTAGTTATGGAAGGAAGAGGTTGGTTAAAATCAAAATAGAGAAAGACTTCTGTTGGACAGAATCTATGTCTGATCCGAAATTTTATGCAATCGTAGTTTGTTGCATTGAAATTTAACCTGATTCAAATCTAATCTGCTCAAAGTATAACTTTAATTTGATGTGATTCAAGTTTGATAATGTCCTAAGTCTGATTTATTTCGAGTTTGAGTTGATCAAAGCTTGATCTAATCTGAATCTTATAATGCAATTCTAATTGAAACCAGGTCTGATTTCAACCAAATCTGATTTACTCCAAGTCGAATCTGGCCCAAGTCTGAGTTGGTTAAAGTTTGAATTGGTTTTAGCCGGATGTGCTTTAAGTCCTTTCTGATCAAAATCCGTTCTGATTTAAGCCAAAAATGATTCAAATCTTATTATTTAGTTTTAAATTTGATCAAATTGTGGTCTGGTTGATATCAGCGTGATCTGATCCAAGTGTGGTTTGTTAAAATATTATCTCAACCAAATCTGATCTGACAGAAGACTATTCTGATCCAAACCTGAGTTTTTTCACGTTTGCTTTGATCCAACTTTAACTAGTTCTAAGATCGATTTGATTTAAGGTTAATATATGTACTTAATATCTTTTTAATATAATCCAAGATTAACCTAATACAAACCTGAACCGATTGAAATGTGACACTTTTACAGGGATGATCTGATCCCCAAGTCTGGCTTGATCAAAATCTGTTTTGAACCATGTTTGATATATGAGCCTAACCTAATATAAATGTGATCTAATCCAAGCCTAAAATAATCCAAGTTCTGATTCTTTTCGATTCTAGGCTGAGTGAAAGCTGGTCCAAGTTTAAATTGATGCACATCTGACTTCTTCCAAATTTTATCTGACACAAATCTTATATGATATCAGTTTGATTGAATGATTTGCGCCAAATCTAGTCTGATTCAAATATGAAGGTTCACGTCTGATATTTTCGAGGTCTGATCTGATATTAGATTTGTCTACTTCAAGCATGAGCTGATACAAGTTTGAGCCGATCTAACTTTGATTTGATTTAAGGCTAATTTGATATTAGTCTGGTTTCATTGGTCTCCAGTCTGTTTCGTTACAAGTCTTATATCATTTATTACTGATTAGAGCCAAGCTTGATTTCTTCCAAATCGGATCTGATACTAGTCTTATTGATTTCTTTCCAAGTCTTATTTGATTCCAGGATTAAGTACGTGATATAGGCCTGAATTGATCCACGTCTGGTGTGTCTTACATCTGATTGGATTCAAGTTTAATCAAAAACTAATTACTTCTAAGTGTAATCTGATTAGCTTTTTCACAAGTCTGATCTGATCTGAGGTTGAAACGATCCTATGGACGTATATACAAGGCTTATCCTATATCAGTCTGGACTGACTTTTTCTGGATTGCTCCAAGTTTGAACTGATCAAAGTCTGATCTGATTCAAGTCATCTAGATCTGATCTAATTATTGTTATTGAAGCCTAAATTAACTTTAATACTACGCCTAATAAATTTATGCTCTAATTCAATCTCGATAAGATTCATGCCATTAAATAAGATTAAATTACATATATAATACTGTCATTAAAATATTTGAAGTATGACCGTGTGACAAACACGGTCATTCTTGATAAGTATTTATTCTGCCATAAAATGCAAATTCTGCTGAGTATAAAATCGCAACACTACTCCGATTTAACATCTATGTTTTCATGCTTCCCGCGCACCACATCCCGATTTAAAGATTCATTACTTTTGTATACAAGTATAGAAATAAAAAAAATGTAAATACCAAATGAAGTCACTGCAGAATAAGCTTAAATGCACTTCTAATTTCAATTAAAGTTAAATTACTTATATCTAAACTAGTAATACAAAAGCTTACCGGCATAGTTTGACTTCCGTGTAAATTGGATATTGCTGATTGAGCTTCTTGTTGCGAACTGAATTTAACGAAAGCACAACCTGAAAGTACAAACCAATAACAATACGTAAATTAGTACTGCAAACAAAATGAACAAAATAAATAAATTATTTTACAATTTTTTTAATAAAAAACTAATTAAAAATAAAAAAATATTTTTATAATGTCAAATTGATAAGTTTTTCAAAATAAAATTAAATTTTTTTTATACATATAATAAGCATTTATGCCCATATTTGATGCTTTTGTGTGTGCGCTTCTGTGTGTGTACGTGTATGCCACACTACTATTTTATAGCAATTAAGCACTTTTTTGTTGTGTGTTTAATTGCCTCCATTTCTGCTTAAAAGTAATTAAAATAAGAGTATAAAATCATTTTTAATTTTTTTTTTTTAAATCGAACTTTTCCATTTGTTACTCATTATTTTGCAATTTGTTTGAGGTATGGAGAGAACAAAAAATAATTTTTCGAAAAATTAAAATAATTACTTTACTATAAAAAAAAAGATTGTAAAAATATCGTTTTCATGCTAATTTAATGTATTAACTGCGCATACACTTGAAGAAATTTTTATGATTTTCTACCAATTTCGGAAGTCATTGCAATTAAGTTTGTTGAATTAAGAACTGAGTTGAGGCTGTCTATCAATCTGATTTTCTGATATACAATTTCCTTCTACTTAAATCATATCAAAAGTCTGAAAGAGGATGAAGTTTGAGTGATGCAAATTTTTAAAGAGTTGATGTTTCTAATCATGAACAGAAAGAGCCCCATGCTTTATTGGTTAGGAAAGTTTGAGAGTAAAGCCCTCTCAATATGTGAAGTAGAGAAATTAACGTGGATCTTTTGAGATATTGCTAGATAGAAAGAGTATTTTAAAACTTATTATATATGGAAACGTATCGACAACGCTAAGAAATCGGACATAAATTCGGAACTTTTGTGACTGTAATTTAATTCTGATCTCTTTGCCTTTTTTCGTAGATTCGTCTTCATTTACCTTCTGATTATTTTCAGCCATTGGAATATGATTTCAGAAAATCAGCGGTTAAAGACTCGTACATTAATTGTTGTGGAATGTAGTTAGCGTGAGCAATGAATTTGTTTGTTATCGCATTTTCAGCATCGTTGCTTTCTAAATTCGGCCAACATTGAACGGCCAAGGTTGAACGCACTCAGTGCGAAGTACTTGTTTGTTTTAATTGCTAAACATTTTTTGTTTAACATTTTGTAGTTGAGCAGCGATTTCATAGCACTTCAAGAGCCAATCTTATTTTGGGCTTTAGTTAAGTATTCCAATCGAAAATGGTAAATCCGGATACTGAAATGAGTGCGAAAAGGTATTTTACAGCCCGGAGTCTAGTTTATAAAAAATATGAAATCAATCGAAATGAAACGAAGATGGAGAAATATTTCTTTGATATTTGATATTTCTATTAATTAATATGAATTTGATGACATATTTCCATTAAAATTGGCCAATTGGCAGTTGGTGGCATAACCATTTTTCTCCATCATTATACTTATGTACACACGCACATTGCATAATCATAGCAACAACAATGTACGAGAATCAGAGCAATGATGACGGTCATGATTATAATGTTGCTAGTAACGCTGCTGCTACTGCAGCTTGTGTTAACCGCAAGCAGCAGAGTAGCTGCAGTAGAGTAGCTGCAGCGTTAGCAGTCAATTGCAGCGCGAAGGCGTTCGCGTGTGCTGTGGTTATTTGATGGTTGTGGTTGCCACCAAGAGCTAAATTGTAGAGAGTAAAATATTAAGAGTAAAGGTGTGTGTGTGTGTGTGTGTGTGTGTGTGATGAGATGATGGGGGGGATGTTGTGTTGTAGATGTAACAACGTGTTTGCATAGTAACAACCGGAGAGCTGGTGGTGACGATAGTGCTGGTGATGTGTCGTGTGTGTGGCACCGCCAGCAATGAAATATCAATTTTAATTTAGCATCCAGCATGTTTGCATCTGTTTCTCTTTCTCCATTATTTATTTTGTCACACAATTTTACGCACATAAATGTATTAAATTTCAATTAAATTAAAAAAAGACATTAATTTTTTTCTGTATTTCACCTGTATTGATTAATTTAAATAAATTGCAACAACAATTCGAACAAATTTTTATAAAAATATGCGAAATTGTTTGTTTTAAAAATTGTGAAAATAAATTTTATAAACACACAATGATTTCAGTATTCACGTTTTTTTGTGTTTGCTATTTTTTGGAAAAAAGAAGAAAGTAAATTGTTATTTATTAAAAGTTTTATGCAATTTTCATAATTAATTTAATTAATTAAGTTTTATTTTTTGTATTTATATTTCACTTTATCGTTGCTGATGTTTGACTTTTTTACGTGCTTCGATGAAAGTAATTTTTTTCTTTTTGCATATTTTTTTGAAAGCTTTACGCTTGTCAAAAACGAAAATTTCATTAGCGTGTTCTTGTTGCGAACAAACAACAACAACAGGAAAATAACAAAATTAAGCCGCGAGGCATGTAAACACAACAACAACAACAACAACAGACAAACGATATAGTATATTTAGTCTATTTTGTGAGCGTTAGAAAAGCTACAGGATTCATGTAGCTTTCATGTATATTTAGCCTTAAAGTATGCAACACATATTCAAGCTGATATTGCACAAACGTACACATACACGCACAGAGCAAAAGGCCAGAAGGGGGAGTGCAAAAAAAATATTGGGGAAAAATAGAAATTGAAGTGGATTTGTTTGCTGTTGCTGTTGTTGTTTGGTGTTGTTCGTGCTGATATTGCTGTTAGCTCTCTCATGTTGAAGTGACAAACACAAAAGCGCTTATTTGTGTGTAGTGAAATAGGCGCAAAGGCATAGAAAGTCGAGTAACTGAGTGAGTGAGTGTAAATCAGCGCTAACACAACATAAAGAGAAAAAAATAAAAAGTTTGTTAAGTAAATACTGTGAAAATAAAAGCAAAGGAAATATAAACTTATTATGAAAAAAAGAAATTTTTGTTCGTTATTTTATAAATCCTGCTCAAAATGTTGTTGCAAAGAAACGTGCGTAGAAGCTTTGGAAAACATAAAGCGTGTTGGTTGCACTCAACTAAGAATTTTAGATGTGCATAAATTTTATTTTTATGTTGTTTTTCTTGACAGGAGATTTACTTCCTAGATTAGTTTTCAAATATAAAACAAGACATTTTTTTGACACCACAGCATAATAGTGGTATTTTTATGTTGATCGTCCTTAAAGCATGCACCAAAAATGTTAGAATGTTTACTATTTTTCTTTTTACGAGAAAAAAAATTTGTGATTTTTTTGTTATTAGTTACCCGCGACGATTTGTGCATGGTGCAGGGGTACAAATATTTGTTGGTTTGTGTGTCGATTGTGCCCATTATGTAAATATTTAGCAGATGAAAGTATGTTATAAATTTTTGAGACATGCGATTTAAAAACAAAGTAAACAATTTAAATGATATTTATTTTTACACTTCTGATCTTCAGCAGGTTGCAGAAGGGAACTATTTTACATTCTATTGCACAGTGTTTCGTGTAGGAAGCTATGAAAAAGTTAAGTCCAGAGTGAAGCACTGTAATGAAGAAATTTAGTATTTTTGTTAAATTTTCCTAAGCGTTAAAACCTTAACCTTAACACCATTGTCAAAGATTGAATAACACTTATTTTCTCTAAGTTAAGTATTTCAAAATAAAAAGTTACCCAAGCCAGTGAGAGCTTGTGCAATATGGAAAACAGCGGAAACCCATCTGTTGTCATAACGAAGCTAGGATAAGTCCCACAACTAATTGCGCAATTAACTAATAATTAATTAGTTTTAATTGAACAATGCAATAAAAAGCCTCAGTATTTATTTATATGTCGTCAATGTTCATCAGCAATTGAAGTTAAATTCTTATTTTAGAATATCTTAAGTCTCAATGAAGCTTAGAACCACGCACTACATACATATATACCAAAGTCCTTCGAAAAGCTTTACCCTCATTTAAGAAAAATGAAGATATGTAACAATGAGGCTCTTCATTTTGGTTTTGTATTAACTTTGTTGTTCTGTCGTGGTAATGCCGCTCCAGTATTTTTGGAGCAACAGCAAAAGTCTTAAATCAGGTACAGTTTTACTTTTTCACACTATTATACTATTTTTAGTTTAGCTTACTTACTTACTTAACTGGCACCACAACCGATGATCGGTCTTGGCCGCCTCTACAAATCTTCGCCAGTTGCCTCTGCTATGCGCGCGGTGGCGCCAGTTGATAAGGCCAAGTGCAGTCAGGTTGCCCTGCACCTGGTCTTTTCAACGGAGATTAAGACGTCCGCTTCTGCGTGTTCCTCCACCGTGGTTCAAATACGAGTAAAACACCCTTCTAGCCGGAGCGCTTTCTTCCATTCGCTCAACATGACCCAGCCAGCGAAGCCGCTGGAGTTTTATACGCTTGACTATGTCATTGTCGGCGTACAGCTCATACAGCTCATCGTTCCATCTTATTCGATACACATCGTCCACGCATACCGTAGATCTTACGGAGTATCTTCCTCTCGAACGCTCCTAACAGCCTCTCATCATTGATGGTCAATGTCCACGTCTCTGCGCCATACATAAGGACGGGAAGGATGAGGGACTTATAGAGCGTTATTTTCGTCTGTCGAGAAAGGGCTCTACTTCTCAATTGCCTACTGAGCCCGTAGTAACACCTGTTTGCAAGAGTTAGTCTCCGCTTGATCTCAAGGCTGATATTTTTAGTTTAAACCTTGATTTATTTATGCAGAGATTGTGTTTTAAGCAGGAAAATTAAAAATTAACTTTTAAGTACCCCAAAAAATATGCCAGGAATTTTCCCAAATTGAAATCCTGTACTAAGTAATATCAAAAAATGTGCATTATCTGTAAGTTTATTTAATTTATTTAAACTGGAAAACCCAAGTAAACTCAACACTTTTCGAAAAATTTCTTATTAACTTCAAAGCACATGCATTTGTTTTGTAAGTTAGTAATACTATTACTTTCCTAAACCCAATTTGCAAATGTCTTGACAATATCTTGAATTATAAAAGTATTTCTTCTAAAATAGCATATCTTTAATTTTCATTCATTAGCATAGTTGATTAAAACAACTTAAGAGTGTTCTGTTTTGTTTCTGCTGCTACACTCATCGTCTCTATGCAGTCTTGGGAAAATGTAAATGAAACCATGAAAACTTAAAAGGACAGATAGACAACTCTGTATGTAAATATATTAAGCGCAATTAATATTTTTCTACACTTTTTCAAGAAAAAGTTTTCATCATTTCTCTTTTCTTACCATAATTTCTGAAAATTAGCAAATGTCCTTAAAGCATTTTGAAGAAGAAAGGGAAAAGCTGCAACCATTAAACGAACAGTACAAGGTTTTTTTTTTTTTGCCATTTAGCTTCAGTACCTGTTACGCTATAGCGTCTACAGCGCCATCGCCATACAACGAAAGGCTGACTTATTAATTACGTCTAATTGCATGGTAAAAAAATAGACAGGGCACATAGCTACATAGCACATAGGTTGCTTTCGAGCTGCATCTAACAGTGCAAGTTAGCTAGTTAAGTCATCTCTCCTTTTTGTGCAACATGCCTTTCACCTCTGCTGTTACCTCTAAAATGCTAAAATGTCCTCTATCAAACTAAGCTTAAGTAATTAAAGATTTAAAATGTCCTTGTAAGTATTTAACTTTTTCTTTCTGACTTCTTTGACTCCTCTTCGTTTTCCTCTACGTACACACTCGCTTGGCTCCAGCCAAGCGAGTGTGTTCAGTTTCTGACGTTGATGATGTATAAATTTTATACTTTTTCTTTAACTTCTTTTCAATTTTCTCATTTTTTTATCCGGAAAAAAGTCAAATAAAAGAAAATGTCCTTAAAACAAACGCACACAAGAATAAAAAACAAATCAAATTTAAAAGAAAAAGATACAACAACGAAAAAAAAAAAATAATAATAGCAGAAACTACTGCTGCTTCATCATCGTTTTGTTGTTACTTAATTAATTTGTAGCGAGTAGTGCATTTTGCACCCAAAGAAATAGAAGATAAAGAAAGAAAGGAATGGAAGAGAGTTATAAGGTTTTGCTTCATAACTTCTTACTCATCAAATATACTACTTTGATTTATATGTAAATTGAGTATGATGGCAACATGTATCAGAGTGTGTATGTATGGTGCACATGCACACACTAATCCATGTAGCCGTACCAAACGCACAGGCAAAATCAAAAAAAAAATTGGAAAATTTAATTTTTAAACACGGCACCACCTCTTGGCAGGCAATGGCAAACCTACAAGAGTAGAAACTGCTATGAAAAGCTTTTCACTTCGCCGTTCGGATTCGGCATTAAACTGTAGGTCCTTTCATTCATGTACAAATATAACACGCACAACATGAGTGGATGCTAAAAGCGAAAAGCTCGGCCTAGGCCCTCCATGGGCTGTTGTGCCATTAAAAGTAAGTAAAGTAAGTACCAAACGCACACATATACAGTGAAGGAATGAAAGATACAAATTATATTTGTGTTAGTTTTCGTTTTGACTTTGTTAAATTTGTTATTAATTAAAATGATTGCTTGAGTTGGGAAAACTTTAATGTTTAAATGACAATCATGTTTTAGTGATGCTAACGATTTTTATATTCTAAGTATAAAGAATGTTGAAATGCATGAAAATTGTTATTTTTTCTTATAACGTGCAGCTTTCATGCTGCTAGTACAGAGATGATGTTGAAAGTATATAGAAGGTAATGATGGTTATGATGATAGATCCAATGACTGTATTAATGAGAGACTGCTGAGTTGAAGATGGTGGTATACCTATTGCTTTTGTGATACTAGGAATATAAACGTAGTAATGTATATAATAATAATGAGCATCTCTTGTGCAATGTGGCTGATATTAATGATTCTGTTGATGATAATTAGCATTAAAAATAAAGGAAAATTATATTTATTTTAAACGTTTTGCATTTAACATTCCTACTGTTTTGTTTCTGTCAATTATACTAATTAGTCAAACAAATTTTAATTAACTTCTACAGGTACATATTTGAAGTAACAAAAAAAGCTTGTAAAAAAAGCTTGTCTACTCTTAGGCACTTCAAATATTCAAAAGGCAGTAAAGCGCAATGAATTTTAAACTTAAGTATATTGAGCTATTTTGTTTACGTGCCAATTATGGAAGTTTAGAAGAAAATCTTTCTTCAACTGAAAAGACAGTTCGGATCAAGTCTTAAAACAAATAAATGGTAAAAACAGATGGGCTGAAAATGTTGTATACTCTTAGGCTCTTTAGACATTTAAGAGGCAGCAATGCGCAATGAAATTTATGTCTTTGTTGAGATATTTTGTTTAGTTGCCGATTATGGAAGTTCAGGAGAAAATGGTTCTTCAATTGAAACAACAACATTTCGGAAAAGTCTTCGGACAAATAAAAAAGTAGGACTGATATTTTGAATGCAGCAGCTTTATCTATGCTTCTTGAATATTTACAGCTTTCAAATATTTAATGAGGCAAAGAAATCAGGTGTACGCAGAGTGCCCGGGGTTCAAATCTCCGCCCATGCAAAAATGAAAAAGTAGAAAAAACAAAACAGTTTGACTAAGAAAAGCTTCTCACTTCGCTGTTTGAATTTGTTATAGAAGTGTAGGTCTCTTTCATTCGTGTAGAAAATATAGTAGCACGTACAATATAAAAGATGCGTAAAGCTCGGATGATTAAGCCCTACATTTTTCGTATAAATGCTGAGTGTAAAGAGCTCCAATCTTACATATGTATGCTAGACAATGCTCTAAGTAAATATTTTAACGCAACAATAACAAAAATTTTTTAGCATACTTGTAGGCATTTGAAATAATGGTTCTAGTCTTTAAAACCGCAAAGTTCTCTTCTCATAAACGAATTAAAAACACATTTCGCCAGCAAGCACTTTCATAATGAACTTCACACCACATTCCAAACAACGCCACTGCCGCTCATATACACACACACACACACACATGCATGTTCACGTTTGCAGTACGCCTAAAAGTCTACAATACAGCAAAATATTCTATCAACTACTAACCTGCTTGTAAATTGGCAATTGCAAATCACACGATGTGTACCGATACATTCTTCACATACATACAAACGCATATACGAATTCGATTTTATGGTTAAAATAAGCGTAAACATGGCTAACAAGATTCGATGTGACTGCATATATATACAAACATACGAACGATGAGAGTTCCACTAGTACTGCTCAGGGGTCAAAATGACATTACAAAAATAGTAGGCAGGCAGGCAGGCAGAAAGAACTGAAAAAAGTTCGCATTCAATTCGAATTTCAATGCGAAAGAGGCAAGAACTTAGAGACAGAAGAATGTAAGCATGCAGAATAAACAAAACGACAATCGCACAGTGACACAATACAGTAGCAAAAGCAACAATATTCAGTGTCTGGGTAGCAACAACAACAACGATTTAAATTCCCACTAGGGATTTTTTAATTGGATTTTAAAATACTCGTTCCCACTCAGTCAGCACTGTTGCGTCCCGCTTCCCGTCATCAAACAACTCGTACTGCCACCACTTTTACATACACATACGATGTGTGGGATTTAACTGACCAACCAATATCATCGTTGTTGTTGGTGTTGTTGTCATCCTCATCATTCTATCCATTGAATGCTGCATGTACTCGTAGTTATTCTGTAAATGAGTGCGCAATACAAAGAGTATGAGATTGTTGCAAAAAAAAAAAAAACAACAAAGCAAAAAGTACCGGGCAACAACATTCCAAGCTTATGCAATGGACAATTTCATTTAAAGCTAGCTTGAAGCGATTTTTCTTATGAAAACGAGTATGGTTGATCAGAAAATTCGCTACGCTATGTTTCAGTTACTGATACTGTGTAAAATGCATATATATATTTTTTTGGTAAAAATATACGTGGCATAAATATGTACATGCTTGGAGGGTACAGATATTCGTTTCTTATTTGTATGTGTTTTCGTATTCTGCTTTAGTTGCACATGGTTTGATTTCTGCTACATACAAACATACTCTTCTTCCAGTTATGCATGAGTATTTGTAGCACACTTTCGAGCGTTTCATCGACATCATTGTAACACATTTTGCTGCTGCGTAATTTTCAGTTTCATATCGAAAATTTGTGGTCATATATGTATGCTACGTCGAGCTTTCTCTTTCCTCTAGCATCCTTTCCCCCATTATCCTGCTATTTCCCCCTTTTTCAATTGCTAGCAGCTACAGTAATTTTTAGTTAATTTTCATGTTTGTGCGCAATGAGATTTACAAGAAATTAAGTTCATTGCATCACTTCGTGTTTTTATTCTGGCTGCTGCTGTGACTGAATTACGCTTTAGAATTATTCGAGCATTATAATTGAGTACTGATTTTTGAAGCGTACGGAATGATATTTGATTTCTAGAGAGTAAAATTGCGATTTAAATAGTTGGCGCGCATATGGGATGCTTGCAATAACGAGTCGTTTGAATGAAAATGGATGGAAATAAACACATGGAAGCGAAGCTTGAATCTTGAACAGCAATTTGCCATATTTCTGGGTAATTTTTATTATAAGTATGTTTTTGCTAAAAAATACTTAAATTGATAATTAGTGAATATATGCAGTCAATGTGTGATACACGGATAATGTAGAGTTGAAAGTAAGTATTGGCAGAAGTTGACCCATGGGTAAATCATGAAAAGAACTGGCAGAAAATGGTAGAACATCTAAGCAGTTTGCTCTATGTCACACGGGCAGTTAGAGAGGCATTAAACGCTCGATTTTCTCAGATATTTTTGGTAATAGTGCGGAGCCTGAAAAGCGAAGATGAAATCAAAACTAAATATAAACTACTCATGAATCAATGGCAGTGGTTGGAGCTTCAACTCCAACCTTACTAAATAGACTACCTCGATAGTATAGAGGGTAGCGCACTAGACTCTCATTCGGAACGTTGCGGGTCCCTGTCCTGTCTTACTTAGTCTCGTTCATAATCGTCTTAGATTTCTTTATTTATAAAGCGATTGCAAATTGCCACCGGTACCATACAGAACCAGTGATAAACTGTAGATCAAATAAAAACAAAAATACAATGGCCCAATGGACTGAGTGCTGTGGAAGGTCTATGAGCATTCTATCGACAGCCAAAAAAACCAAAATCATTTCAAACAAAAGAAAAAAAGTCGTAAATCGAAGTTTCCAAACTCACTTTCAATATGGAAAGGGAGTATGGTTGAACAAATATACAGCTCCAAAATACTGTTCCAAATCGTATATTCCCCAAAGTGTGGGTTAATTATGCTTAAGTACATATGTACTTGCCAAAATTCATGAAAGCTTTTCATATACCATACATAAATTATGCGTATGATTCATAATTTAGGGAAATTATTTCCTCTCTGCTACCCAAGATATTTGAAATTTAATAACTTACAAAAATACTTACTTTTGTAATGAGTGCATTTCATACTTTTGGGATAGTTAGTCAAATGCGAAATTTATAACAAAAGATTGTTTCGTCTTTAAAATAATAATCTTATAAATTTTATATTGATTTCTCTTATTCTATTAAAGAAATTCACTTCAATATTTTTGCAAATGCCTAAAAGTATGCAATATACATTCTTTCCAATGTATATACCTACTACAAAGCAAAACAACTTCAAGTTAAATACGCTAAATCTCTTTAGAATAAGACTGAACTATTAAAAACTTTTTAATGACATCCTTATAGACTAATAAAATGCAAATAGTAAACTACTTGTTTACCAGTTCGTAGTAAACTGGAGTATGAGTTTCGGTGTATGTGCTTGAAATTCTGGGCAACGGAAAGCATCAAACACATGCATTCGTACTTACACACAGAAATGTTCGGGTAAAATATGTAGTAGCATATACAAAAATATTAAAACAAACTTTAAAACATTTCCTAATGATAAATAAATTTTATCAAGTCTGTTCTTTAGAGCAATAATACCATATTATCTAATTCCCTGTCTCTTCTGCTTTCTCATACCGCAAGGACTGAAGGAAAAACGCAAAAAAGAAACACAAGTATTTTCAATGAAATTTTTGGTAACTATCTCTACTACTTTATACGTTTTCTAAATGCTGTTGTTGTAGTTATCTCTGCTACTTTCTAAGGATTTTATCTCTTGGTGTTGTTCTCGTTGTCTGTTACTGCTCCGCTTTTGCTGTTCTGCTGGTGTCATTTGTTAAAGAGGCTTGTCAACAAGCGATACATTTATTTCTACAGTGTACAATGCTAGTTCATGGAAACAGTCACCAATGAAAAAAGATAGAGGGAGAGAGGGAATAATGTTATCCGAAAATATAAAAGAAATGGATACACTAAACAGTTGTAAATAGTAGCAAAAACAGCAATATATCCTTTTTCGTTATTTATATTTGAAAGTTGTTAGTGTTGCACTTATCCCAAAACGACAAATTCAGCAGCATACAACACAAACAAAAACTATGTACATTCACACAGTCACATACATATGCATGTACATATACTCGTGAACACTTACCAAAATAACAACAGGACACATTTGCTGCAGGATGTAGGGCTTGAGTATACATATTTGTGTTCTTTGCTTTTTGCTTTCTCGTTAGTTTATGGAAAATTCTCTTAATTGATGTTTATTACATACATAAATATCTATGTATGTACACACATATATAAATGCACACATTTAAACATTTACATACTTTTGCAAAGCTTAAATAGTAGTGTGGTCACACTCACTGTCATTCACTTACACAAATATTACCACTACTATACAAGTTGTCAAGTCAATGTGGAGTCACAAACTGTGTTTGTTTATATCTTTGTTGTGTTGCGTACAAATGTATGAAGTTATGTGTTTTTATGTTTGTTGTTTGTTTGACATTCTCTTAAGACATCTCAGTCAGTTGCAGTTGTAGGTGCAGGTTATTTTTTGTTTGGTATTTATTAAATAATTTCATGTTATTGATTTAAAACTGCTATTCTTGTATCTATAACACTACAAACACAAGTGCGTATATAAAGCGTAAGAATAAGGATGAAGTAAGACAATTTACAACAAAATTTAGTTGATAACTACAGCATTTTTTTTGTTGGGTATTGAAAGTATTCTCTAACTATTTTAATGAATCTCTAGTAGAAAAGCATAGGTATGGGAATTTTTCGTAGCATAGAGATTCAAACATGGTATCATTTGACGTTACTCAGACAAATACATACATAAATAAAGAACTTAAGGACAAAGAAAGAAATTTTGTTATTAATTAGTATGTGGGAAATTTTGTAGTATGGAGGAAATTAGGAAACGGCCAGTCAAACATCAGACAAATCCCTTTAGCAATACTTACACATGTAAGTTAAAAGCTAAAGAGCAAGCAAAGAAGACCCAGAAATACCGAATTCGATTCCTAGTATACTCTATAAAACAGGAAACGGATTCAAGTCAACAAATCGGATAGAGATAAGGTAGGTCAAATGAAGCTAAATCGGTTATATGGCGGTTGAGCCAAGGAATTTGGAATAAGGATTGAGATCGAAAAAATCGTATAACTTTAAATTATCCAAGAATTGAAACCCCTTATGCAAATAAAAAAATGTAAACAGTTTTGAAAAGAAAATTTAATTTCTGATAAAATGATCAATAAAACTTTGTTTTGTTTGTTGTTTTTTACAGAATTCGGACAGACTTTCCGGCATGCCTGCCATTAGCGCCTTTACTGCCATTTCTGAGACTCTCTTGGCGGCAGCATTCCACTTATTTCTAAAATCTTCCATGGATTTAGCGTCTTTGGTTGTTGCATTTAATGTTCTTTTCACTAGAGCCCAATATCTCTCGAAAGGCCGAAGTTCTGGGCAATTTGGTGAGTTGCCGATTTTTGGTACCAATTTGATGTTTTCGTCTTCGAACTATTTACTTTACTGTAGTGGCAGGAGGCTAGATAAGGTAAAAGAAAGTAGATACATTGTGCTTTCTAATGAAGGGCAGGAATCTCTTCTGTAGGCACTGCTTCACATAAATTTCGGCGTTAACAGTGCCACTCGGTACGAAACTTTTACTCCTTAGCCCACAACTACAAATCGCTTGCCATACCAGAAACTTCTTCGGGAACTTGGACTCTTGTTTGTCTTAAATCTTTCCTCAACTCCTCCTCGTTCCTTTGCGGTGTAAAACTCTTGACCAAGCAATTGAGAAAATTTAGACAACAGGTATGTTTCATCGTCCATAACACAGCATTGGATTTTTGAAAAAAATCTGTCTTCAACTTTTAAGATCGGCTTTGGGCTACCAAGTTCTTACTTAGTAGCGTTCCTGTCGGGTACTAACTCCACTTTGTATGTTTTAAGGGCCGCATCTTTTTTAATTTTAAAACTGAAAACTCACTGCAACTCCCTTTTTCCGCCAATTTTCGATTAGACAACACTTGATTCTTCTCTAAGAGAGCAACGACTTTCTTCGCCTTTTGTGGAGACACGAAACCGCATTTCCTTCCAGAATCATATTTTCTAGCAACTGCTAAGCCTGTATTAAATTTTTTAAGAATCATCGAGACAGTGTTTTGTGCAACTTTCGCCTTATTTGCAATGGTTTTCTGGCTCCACTGCGGATTTTCTCGAAATAATTCAACAACTAAATCGCGTCTTTCCACTTCCGATGTCATGACTCAACTGAAAGTTCACTAGTCAAAAAACATGTGATTGTATTTCATCAGATTTTCTCCAACGCAAAGCCAACTGTTTGAATTTTTTCATTCAGATGAAGAGTTTCAAAGCAATGGTCTTTCAAAGTTATCCGATTTTTTCGATCTCACTCCTTATGTCAATATATGTCTTGAGTTTATAAACCTCTCTTATGCAGAGAAATAAATGCCAATCAATAAACTTAACTGGAACTAAAGTGGAGATAAGTGGTTAAAGAACATGCTCTAAAATGTTGTTTTTCATACAAACTCGCAGATAATTTTTTTCTATCTGGGTTCTTAGAATAAGATTTTTTAAATAATCTCACATTGCGTTTTTACAGTTAAAACTTCCAATTATTTATTTTCATTTTGTGTTTAACAAAAGAGAATTTCGTTTAATTTATGTATATAGTTTTATAAAAATGTGTACATTTCTCCTTGAAGGGTAAATTCTTATGATTGGTTTGCTTATTTTCCATGTCAATTGTTAAACGTTTCAAATAAACATGAAGTCTTGGTTACGGGTTGGAGGGGGAAGGGGTAACTCAGGTTAAGGAGATACTGATGAAACAACTCATTCAACTCTTACCCTTAACTTCTCATGATGCATCCTGAAAAAACTGAGTAACTTATACGAATATAAAAAATATTCACCTGAATTAGGGCCATGGAGAGAAAATACGCGCCCGGAGGTAAAGAAGATGTTCAATTTACGAGCGCCTTATTTATGAAATGATTTGAATTACTTTGAATTGATTTTACTCTTCAGGTTTTATGTTTACCCGTTTTAGACATTTGTACCATCTGTCGGCTTTCAATTTACATCCAACCCATTTTGAATGTAGGTCTTCAAAAACATTCTAAAAATATGTTGTGAATTTTAGAAGAAGTAACAGTTTTTGGCCTAACCCGGAAAATGAGGTGACTAAGTGTGCCAAAAAGCATAAATACTGACGCGTATCATGGCAATTAGTATTTTCTGGGACCAATTACTGTTAAAATATTAGTTTAGAAGTCATTAAAAGTTAAGGTTAAATGTGTAACTTTTTCATATCTATTGAAATTTGAGTTTTTTTCTTCCGAAAGTGTGATCAGCTGTAGGCAATGGAAAATATTATTGGGGACCTGCGAGGGTATAATTTCTGCATCAAGTTTGATATTATGTCTAGATTTTTTATTTACTGATAAATAATTGTAAATAACTGACCTTTGAGCAAAATGACTTATAACTTTAAGTTCTGTAAATGCAATTTTAAAGCTGGCATATGTTGAAGTATTAAACAGAGTTTACTTTTGTGAAAAGGTTTTATATGTGGTGATTGTTTCAGAATTTTTGAAGTTCGTACATCGTACAGATGTTCAAAATGAGTTAAATAATTACTAATAAATGTAATTAGTAGGTCTCACTTTGCTTAAGGGCCTGGTAAACAAACATGCTTGGAAAGTTTTGAAAAGAGAAAAAATTTGGATTATTTTGCATTAAATAAAATGTTAAACTTGATGTAGATTTTTCTGAGACTACAGCTGACCAAACTTTTTAAAAGCAATTGGAATACTCAACAGAAGTTATTTTTAGAAAATTCCAAAATTTCTGTTTCAGAACTGGTTCCTCTAAAATCGCAGTGCCATCTCTCCACCCATCCTCATGTTAGACCTGCCATCAATGAGAGTTTGATATTATCGCTATAACTGAAACTATGAGAATGCAGCGTCTGCATTCTTTATAGATATTTGCTAGAACATCGATATATGTGAATTTCGAAGTCTTTTTGGCTAGTCAGCGCTTGATTAGTGGCGGAGACTTTTTCTACCTTGTAGAGAGCTTTTCCAATGGAAGTAAATTTACCAAGATTTCAAAAATTTTAAAGTTTTTATAATTTACGAGGGTAGATCAATAAGATCCCGTGTGTGAAGACAGTTGGCGCTGCTGAGGGAAGTTGGCATTATCGTCGTGTACTGCCATCTGTCACACGACATCACACTAAATTTCAATCTGATTCATAGGTTAGTTTTTATTTGGCAGCCATTAGTATCACACGTGTTTCGTGTTTCGTGTTTCGCGATAAAATGGAAAAAGACCAATATCGATCTGTAATTCGCTTTTTATTTTTGGATGGAAAAACATGCGAAGAAATAAAAGCTAAGCTGGATGCTGTCTATGGGGACCCTTCACTATTTATGACAACCGTAAGATATTGGTTCAACGAATTTAAACGTGGTCTTACATCTGTTTTTGATGAGGAGCGCTCAGGCAGACGTGGTTACCGAGGAAATCGTTGGAAAGGTCCACGACAAAGTCGCAGAGCCCGAAGGAGTGTCGTACGGAACGGTAATTAATATTTTACATGATAGGTTAAGCATGAGAAAGGTGTCGGCCCGATGGTTGCCGTGATTGCTTACGGTGGACAACAAGCGGATACGGATGTCAATGTCGAAGCAGTGTTTGGACCTCTTTAAGCGAAATTCGCAGGAGTTTTTGCGTCGAGTTGTCAGCGTTGATGAAACCTGGATCCATTATTATACGCCGGAGACCAAGCGACTGTCAAAACAATGGATTTTTCGGGGTAAATCTGCTCCAAAGAAGGCAAAGACGGTCCCATAGGCCGAAAAGGTCATGACCATGATTTTTTGGGATTCCAAAGGAATAATCTTCCTGGAATTTTTGCAGAAAGGAAGAACGATCACGGAGCAGTTCTACAGTGAGTTATTTGACGGATTTGATACAAAATTGAAGGAGACACGGCCCCATTTGTCTAAGAAAAAAGTACTGTTTCACCACGATAACGCACCATCACATTCAGCCGGAATTGTCGCGGCCAAATTGCATGAATTGCTGCCGCATCCACCATACTCGCCCGTTATGGCTCCCTGCGACTTCTTTCTGTTCCCCAACATGAAAACGTGGCTCGGGGGGACAAAATTCAGCTCAAACGAGGAGGTTATCGTTGAGACAGAAGCTGATGAAGTTGATGAGTTCGACAAACCGTATTTTTTGGAGCGGTTAAAGAAATGGCAGAAACGTTGGGAAAAGTGTATTGTACTAAAAGGAGATTATGTTGAAAAGTGGAAAAAAAATTTGTGAAAAACTTTCCTCTTCATTCCTAACACGGGTACTTATTGATCTTCCCTCGTATGGCTACACATTATTTGTAGAGATGTCTTGGGTGGTATAATTTACAGCTTTCACTCCACATTTTCCATACATAAATCTTAACAAAACACATTGAAGTTTCGTGTGCTTATTTTAACAGCAACTATTTACGCAAGAAATTTGGAATATAAAAAAGTCTCACTTAATTTAACTTTCGCCACCCTCTCCGACACTTTTTAGATTTTACAACTTTCCACTTTTCACTTTCTGGTATTTTTTATTTTTTTGTTTGTTTTTGGTTTTTGTAGCTCATCATAAAAATGTCAACGGCAACAAATTTTCTGTTTCCTCCCACGCTCCCATGTTTTCCAAGCCTCACGTTTTCTTTTAGCTCTTTTGTAAAAAAGCGCATTTTTTGTTAATAAAATTGTAGCCTCGAAACAGTTTGACCAAAAAATCACGACACCCCAGAATGAGTAAAAAAATATTCATAAAAAAATAAGAGAAAAAAAAAAAAAAAATTTATGCTGTAAAATGCAAAATCCGCAAACGTTGAAAGAAAGGAAGAATGCGAAAAAAGGTTAAAATGTAATTTCCAATGTTGTTACGCGTTTCAGTTTTTGTTTGTTTGTTTGTATGTAGGCATGTATGTAAGTATATGGCAGTGTGTTATGTGTCTGTTGTTGTTATTTCATTTTTGTTACAACTTGGCAACATCATCGTCATTGTTGCTTCGTTGTGTTGTGCTGCTGAAAAGCCTTTAGGATATACATTTGGTTTTTATATTTTGCTTTTCCATAATTTTTTTTTGACAACTTCTTTTTGACCTGCAGTAGAAAGTTGGAGATGGACAACAGCGCACGCATACCCCTCATCCCCAGTCCTCAAATATGTAAGTATGCTGTATGCTATACGCAAATTGAGCATAGTGGCAAAACGGCACAAAGGTTGAGCCAAAGAGAAGAGTGAAGGGAATTGGTGAAAAATTTAAAAACACAGTTTTGCTGAAAGGCAAATTGCTTGTTGGTTTCATGGCAGCAGCAGTAACAGCGGAATACAGAAAACGATTGGGGTTAATGGTGGGAATGGGATTGCAAGTGTGTGTATAAATGGGTTGGTGGAAAGGTGTGTGCAATTGGCGTTGGTTGGGTAAAGTGTTGAAAATTGGGGTTGAATTGAAAGTAAATTGGTTATGAAATTGCAATTTCATTTTTCAAAAGCCAGTAAAAATTTTCGCATGTATTTTTGCATTCACTCACAAATCCGGGCGTTAGTGTGTGTGAGTGTGAGTTTGAATGTCATCTTCAGTACCACACACCCTTACACCTGACATGAGGCTTTCTCTGACATCAGCAACTAATATACAACAAATTTTCCATCCGCACTCCAGTTGAATACTTTCGCCTTAGAAATTATTTTTTGTTTACTAATTTCTGTTTAATTAAAAGCATTTCAATGTTTTCATGCTGTTTTCATTCAGCAATGATTAATCAGTACTCAAAGAATTTCTGCCAACGTGACGTATGAGTGATATGTAATTTTTATCTAGTATGTGAAGGGCATGAAAAATATTCAATTTTAAACTTTCCCAAATATATTCCAAGTACAATTCCTGTTGTTTGTAACATATGAGAGTTAGTTATACGTTTCTGTTTTTGATTTTTGTTTTGTTTTTGATTTAGGAATATATCAATTTCACCTAAAAAACTACAAATTTATAATACCTTGGGCTACAGCAATTCAAATCTGTACACTTTCATAGTTTTCTTCTGTCATCCCCTCCCCAGAAAGACATACAGAAAAATACAGAAAAATTTGCATATCACTTCAACTGCAAAAACTCAATTTGGTTTGCAGTTTATTTGGGAAAAGTATTCACTTTTTTGAGTGTGTGTGTTCACATTTTTGATTTGTAGTAAAATGAAATAAAATTTCCTATCTAAATGGTACTAGTACCGAGCAACTAGTGAGTGTATAAATAAAAAATTTTTAGTAAATTGTATGAAATTGATGTTGTGACGTGTGTGCTTCAAAGTTATGCAGTAAAGTATGCTACACAGAAATACAAATTTTTGGAAGAGGAAAACTTTTCAAATATGTACACAGAGAAACCAAAAAGAAAAACAATAATACATAACATATCTGTGAAACACACAGAAACCAGAGACAGAACATGAGAGCATCTTCTATGCATACCAAATAGCAATGGGAACATATTTTTCTATGTAAACAGTGGGTACTAACTATTATATTTGTTGTATATTTGTTTAAAAACCAAATAAATATGAATTCATCTGCTTGTGGATATGCAAGTATAGCAAACTTTGACAAATAATAGCATATTTTCTTACTTGCTTGCTTGGTAAGTTTAGGCTCAAATTCAACAGCATGCATATGTACCATATTTGCAAAACTTGTTTTCTAAATCAAAAACATCAAAATTCCCTAAAGTATAATGGATAGCCAGATAAAGAAAAGTAAATAATGTGGTATGAGTTTCAGCTACCTGTGAATGGTATTATGTCTTAAAAGAAGATTAAGATACTACAATATACAACTATGCCTAAAATTTATTAAAAGTTTTTCGAACACTTTTGAATATTTTTCAATAAAGTTATATGGTTGAAATGAAATTTTTAGTAGGTTCACATTGAAATGCATATATAAATGGAAAAATACTACCTTTGATAATAAAATAAATTAAAAGTAAATTCTAGCATTGTTTTTCAAAACAGAAAAATATTTGTGTTTTCAATGCATTTTTTAAATTACATTTTGAAATTTAATTTAAAGTTATTTATTTCATAGAAAGCTCTGGAAAATGTCATTTTTTTGATTAAAGCCTTACATATATTAAATGTGCAGATAGAGACTATATTAACAAATTCTTTTCTCAACATTGTTACATGGTACTAACCAACACTGTCAACAATATCAACAACACATTGAATAGTATCTCTTCTTCAGTTAAGCAAAATAATATATTATTCATAATTATCTACATCTTTCTACAAATAGGTAGATAAAGTTAAAAAATGTTAAAAATAATTATTATTTTTGATTTAAAATTAATAAAATAAGCAGCGACTCCCTAAATAATAAATTTACAAAATTAACCAAGAATTTTACTCTAATTTATCCAACTTTGTATTCGAAAATGTATAATATTGGGCATATTTAATTCTTTATATTTTAGTGTCAAATATCTAATAGAAAAAATAATACAAGTTGGTTTTAAATGGAAACAAACTATAGTTAGTGGCCACACTATATCACTTCCATAATATTTCTAAGCAAATTTACCCTACTTAATTGATGAGTTATGAAATTCTTTACATCTGATAAGAAAAGAAAAAAAATTTATTATAAACCTACAAATTGCTGCCTTAATTTCCAAAAGCCCTAACATGCTATTTTAAAAATTCTCAGTAGAAGTAAAAACCATTTTGAGACTTAAATTTTTTCAGTTTTTAAAATTTCAAGTTTATATATATTATTATACCAGAGGGAGGTGCATCTTTAAAATCGAAATTTCCGGATCGGAATCGAGCAAACCACTCCTGGGTCCGGCGTTCACTCATAGCATCCTCACCATAATCCGCAAAATTTTTTCGGCATGTTTTAGTAGTGGTTTATACATTTCTATAGTAATTAAGGATCACATATCGTATTTCTTCAGATATTTCACTCATTTCCAAATCAATGTAACTTTTTACACTAGCCACTAATTAAATAACACAAAAAATGTAGCCTGAAATATAACCTTTAAACACGTGTTCGTTTGATGTAATCGGACTAGTATTGCCAGATATGTTGGTACCAACATATCCTTGTAACGAAAAACAACGGATACTTTTTAAATGACCCAATAAGTATATATTTTTATTTATTTTGTATTTATACAGGGTACGCCATCGTTATGTAAATATTAAATAAATTTTACATTTATCAACCGATTGACTTGTATATGTTTTTGAAACGTCAATTCGGTACAATTTTAACTATGATACAACGCGCCGAAATAGTGACGCTGTACATTGAAAATATGCGTTTAGTTGTGTTTACTCAACGTGCGAATAATAATGCCGTGACTCAAATAACATTGCCGACAGACCGTCCATGTCGCTTGGAATACTGCCAAACAGTCGCTCGAATGGTTGACACTGAACCTGATTTTTGGAAGGAAATTTTTATGTCCGATGAAGCGACGTTAACAAGCAAAATTGCCGCATTTGTGGAACGAAGAATCCACACGACATCCTTGAAACATCATTGCATGACCAAAAAGTGACTGTTAGGGCCGGCGTTTACGCCAAAACCATCATTGCGCCATTTTTCATCAGAGAAGGCGAGACAGTCGATGGGAATCGATATCGGTGAATGTTGGCTCATTATGTCTGCCCACAAATGGGTGAATAAGCTCTGGACTTTGACTAGTTTCAACAAGATGGTGCGCCATGCCACACTGCAAAGCAAAGAATACAGTTTCTGCATCGAAAATTCCCTGTACGTGTAGTGTCAAAATATTGGTGACATTGGCCAAAAATTGCCCACCGATATCTCCATATTAAACCCCACCGTGCTTCTTTTTGTCGGGTTTTTTGAAAAGCAAAGTGTACGCCAGCAAGCCTCAGACGATTAACGAGCAGAAGGCAGAAATTCGTGTAGAAATCATCGCTATACCGCCCGAGATACTCGAAAAAGCGATGGAAAACGCAATAAAAAGGACACATTTTGCTTTGGTCAATAATGGCGGTCATTTTATTGATGTTGTATTCAGAAACTTAGTCTAAATAAATTCTAAAGGACCAAATTAAATAAAAATACATCATATATGGAAATTGGTTGTTTTTTTAAGTTTTTCAATATTCACGTAGCAAGATAAAAGATGGAGCACCCTATAAAATTACTTTTCTAATCAAGCAAACTTAAAAGCGGTAGTTTTCAGCTCAGGTTTATATTTTATTTTACATTTGAGTGTAGAATAATAATTGCATTATATTTGAGCTCAATTCGAACGATGAGAAAATCGGCATTTTCTGATATAGATTTCTATTTCAAGGTAAGACTTAAATAAAACACTAATTTTATAATTTTGTTTAAAAATGTAAATAGTTAATAACAAATTTTATAATCAATCCGAATTCTTTTCACTTTGATGTGGAAAATAAAATTGTGTGTTTGATATTAGTGGAAAATAAAGCCGATTCCACATTTGGCTTTTTTAAGTTTGCCAAAAAATTATATTTCCTGATTCATTGTACATACTCGTAGACAAATTCTAGGAATAATTATTATTATTAATTATTTGTTATTGAATTACCGATAGAACAAAATATTCTACATTCCATGTAGATAATATGTAGCAAATGTATATTATCAATTATCAGTGTTGTGTTTTCATTTTTACACACGCTTAAATAAACGCTTAAATTAAGCATTTGTACTCAAAGCATTATAAAAAAAGTAGAAGAAGTTTTTTAATTTTTCTTTACATTGTTGTAGACATTGTGTAGAATATATAGTAATGGACAAAAGATAACTTCTAACTTAATTTTTTATTTCTGCTCAGGTTTACTCACATTAAACGTTTGAAATCAAATTATAAATGTAAATAGAGTTCTGAATACAATTTAGGAAATGGAGGCTATGTAGAAAATAAAAAGAACTAAGTTCATATATTTGACAAATGCGCATAGTTTAAAAAGATTCTTACTTTTGATGTTTATTCTGAACCGACTTCTTTCGCCATTACCTAACACAATTGAGCCTCTACTTATTTCTTCATTTGTTGCCGTTTTTTTTTTTTCGTAATTTAATTGTAAGCAATAAAGCAAATTTACAACTGTTTCATATCCAACTTACTTAGTAAAGCATAAAGTAGGCAAAAACAAAAACCGAATAAACGAATAAAAAAAGAAATGCCGTTTTTTACTGTCTTTGTCTTCTCTTTTGTTACATTCATTGTTATACTCGTATAAATAAAAATGTATCCTTGGGGTATAATTTCTAATGCCAACAAGAAAAGAAGGAACGAACACGAACAGAAAAAATATCAAAGGCACAAGTCAACTGTGTGTACCAGGAGCTAAAACAAAAAATCATGGACTCATTTCTTCTGTGAGCTGAAATTGTAGCTGTAATCTAGAGTGACCTGACTGAACTCATTTGAAAAGTTATGGTTGTGAACTGTGACATTTTTTGTGTATGCGTGCAGAAAATAAAAGGTAGAAAGGGAAATAAAATAAAGGAAGGATGTAATTTTAAGTGAAGCAAAGGAGAAGAACATTATGGAATATGAGTTTTAAAGATATTAATAAATTTTCAAGTAAATGATTGGTATAATAAAAAGGAGATGTATGAAAAATTCTAATTTGAGAAAAAGGTTTAGGAAATTTGTATAAAATCTGTATTCAATAGTAATAGTTCCATAGTTTCTTTTTTCTTGTGGTTTTTTTTTTTTTTTGAGCTCTGATGCGTATTTTTTTCCCCCCTCTTGAAGACCATTCCAAGTATATTTATTTAAATGAATAGTTTGATATTTAATATTCCCTATGGTTTTGAGGTTATGCTAGAAGTGAGTGTACAATTTATTTGTAGCATATATTGGTTAACCACTTCATCAACAACATAAAACAACAACAGCAGCACTACTCCAACAATAACAATAATAATAAGAAAATTGCAGCTGTCATGTTTGCACAGCAACAGCGCAAACAACAGCACCGTGACAAGACATTTTAACATATCACAAACACAAATGCAAAAGCATAATATACATAAAGCATAAATATGTGCATATACATGTGTGTGTAATCACACTCACTCACGTGTAAGTTTATATATGTTTAAATGTGGTTTCTTATGCATTTGACTTTGCGGTTATGAGTGAGTATTTGTGTGTGTGTGTGTGTGTGTGTGAATAGAAGTTGAAGTGTGGAATTCTTTTTTTAATTCCAAGCTTGCAATACTCAGGCATTAATGCCGACATCATCATTATCGTCAACACCGCCAACAACGCGCCTTCATATGCTTGGCTAAGCCGCAGAAACCTGCCGCCTATTGTTTTTGCTTACAAATGCGAAAACGCTTTTGTTTCACACTTTCCACGAACGTACATGCATGTGCTTGAAAGTGCAATTTCCTCCTTGTTGTTGGTTTTGTTTGTATTAATGTACAAGAATTTGCTATTGCAGCAATAGTAATATACTCGTAGAGAGAGGGAGAGAGAGAGGAGAGATAGAGCGTTAACATCAAATATCGAAAGCATAAGCGAGTGTGTGTTTGTGCGGTTTCTGTTGCATAATTATTATGTTGTGGTAGCAGTAACGCTGAGGGTATTTCACTTTAGCGTGCATTGCAAAGAATGCAGCTTAAATTTGTGACTTTTTCACACGGATTTAAATTAAGAATAATTAAATTTGAATTGAATTAACGTAGGAAACATTTTTAGTTACTTAAACTTCAACTTAGTTACGAACTACAATTTACTTCAATCAAGAACAAGAAGCGTAACGATATGTAAATGTGGGAGAATGAACAATAAACAAAATTTATGGCTTAAAATTTTGACAGATAATCGATTTAAATGCATACGGGCAATGCCATGCACCCTACGTTGTAGCTACCTGAACCAATTGTAGAGGTGCTAACTATGACTACGGATATGAGGTGCTTTTAATTTTGGAACTTGCAAACGTTTACCTTTTGTGTTTTTGTTATATATTAAATAGGGGAAACCATCGCTATTCTACGAGTTCTTCAAACTTTTTCTTACTGTTTCTTTTTTTTACAATTGTCTATGTGGTCTAGCTTCTCGCCAGCCACATTTGATTCATAATTCTGTTTGCATCTGACTGCCTCCAATTTTTACTCTCTGAATATTGTGAGACAGACACAAATACACAATGCCTTGTTGCTTCAGACATGCCACTGATTTTCTGATTAACTTAATTTTATTACCTGAGATAACTTTTCAATAACTGAGTCTATTTCAAGTAGACACTGGATTACTCTAAATGATTGTCACTGCATTTTATTATATTTTGCTAAAATTTTTTTCCTCAGAGTGAAACAGATTTGTTTTATTTTCTAACTGCTTTTAATTGCATATACAGGGTGATTTTTTTGCAAAAAAAAAAATAAATGATTGCCATTGCATTTTATTGCATTTCGCTAAAATTTTTTACCGCAGAGTGAAACTGATTTGTTTTATTTTCTAACTTCTTTTAATTGCATATACAGGGTGATTTTTTTGCTACTTGGTTTTTATGCGTTTATATTTCTGACAGTTTACGCGTGATTCTTGACATGTGTCAAACTAAAAAATGCTCAGTTTGGTATGCCATTTCATCATGAATAGACTTACGCCTGAACAACGTTTGCAAATTATTGAAATTTATTATCAAAATTCGTGCTCTTTGAAAAATGTGTTTCGCGAGATACGTCGCAAAATTATCTTCAGCGACGAGGCTCATTTTTGTCTCAATGGATACGTGAATAAGCAGAATTACCGTATTTGGAGTGAAGATCAGCCAGAGGCAATTCAGCAGGTACCAATGCATCCCGAAAAATGCACTGTTTGGTGCGGTTTATGGGCAGTATTATGCGGCATCATTTGGCCGTACGATGAAGGACGCAATATTACGGTCAATGGAAAGAAAAAAAGGTACCGTTCGATGATAACAGACTTTTTTTTGCCGAAAATGCTAGAATTGGACTCGGCCGACATGTGGTTCCAACAGGTCGGTGCCATATTCCACATGCCACACTTCACACGAAACCATGCATCAATTGAGAGGCGAATTTGGTGAGCAGTTAATCTCACGTTTTAGTGCAGTCAATTGGCTAACATGATCGTATGATTTGATCCCATTAGACTATTTTTTGGGGGGCTAAGTTAAGCTTCTTGTCTATAGGGGCAAGCCAAACTTAATTGCTGCTTTGGAAGCCAACACCAACATTGAACGTGTCATTGGTGAGATTCCGGCGGAAATATGTGAAAAAGTGTGCCAAAATTGGACCTTCAGAATGGACCATTTGAAGCGTAGCCGCGGGCAACATTTAACTGAAATTATCTTTAAAAAGTAAATGGCAGGAATTGATTTATCGATCCAAATAAAAATTTCATTCACTTTTGTAAAATTTCTTTGTTTTTTTTTTGAATGTTCAAAAACTAAGCTCTTAAAAAATCACTCTTTAATACTTAGTTATTGATAGTTAAAGATTAATCAAGATTACATGGCAAAATAACTACTGCTTCTTTGCCTTTAACTACCTCTTACCGCATTTTACCTTCGTCAGTTTCTCCCAACTTTGCACAGTTATTGATTACCTCAGATCTCAGAATACATCAAAATTAAAAGAATGAAATAAAACTACTGCAGATCGTTGTATCAAAATAAGACTAAATGCCTTTGCTTGCAATTGGCTGTTAGGGATTTCAATGACACTTTGAAAATTAATTGTTAGCATTCAAATCCATAGTCAAGTCATAAATTGTTGTACATTTCTGTTTAAGCTTAATCCGTAGCTGTCTTCTTTCAAAATATGTAAGCTAATCGCGAATTCATATAAAACATCTAAATTCATCTAAATTTTTATGTTTTTGTTTTTGCTATACACATATTTACATTATTTATACAATTACAGCTAGTCATGAATCCTCAACCATCTGTATCTCCATTTATTTCACAATGACCATTTCCCCAACCATCATAAATTTCCATTCATTCTATGTGGCGGTTAGTACATCTACATACAGCTATTTTCTGGTCTGTCTGACTGCTCATTCATTTATATTAAATTTTCTTAGAAAGAAAAAAAATATAGTGAGCCCTAAAATCAATTTAACAGGATTTAGTAACATCAAAGCGTATAGCTGCAGGCAGGTATGCGCACTTTGCTACAGTTTTTCTTCTTCAACGTTTACTAACTTTTTCTTGTATATCTACCGACCTAACAATTTTGTTTTACTTTTTTGTTTTACATTTTTATTTCATGACGTTTTTCGTGGTGCCCCTGTTCTCAATGGATACCAAGCACAGAAACACTTTAAGCCTTATAAATGCATAAAGCAGCAGTAGGTAAGAAAGAACGAAGGCAGGCAACAGGCAGACAGGCAAGCAAGTAACGAAACAAGCAAATAAATACAAATTTCACAGAGGTATGATTACAAACCGAAAAGGTAGTGGTGGAAGATGTTGTAGTAAGTAGCAGCAAATATACTACCTAGCTTTACCCTATACTCCCATAGTGTAGTTTAAGATTGAGCTAACAGCAGAAGCAAAATAAGAAGTTACTCTGAGGGGAATTTAGGTAGGCTTTGGCGACATTTAACAAATAAGCTTCTGAGTTAATTGTATTTTAAGTTGTTGTATTGTATCCATACAATATTGTATTATACCATAGTACAGATTGTCGGTATGTTTAGAGGTATGCTTTTAGGCATGCACACACATACCCATATACTAAATAGGTAGCGGCTCTTTTTTCCAACAGTCAAACAAAGTTGGTTGGACTAAGTGGAATTTTATTTATTGGTATTATAGGTAATACATTCTGGGAATAAAATGGAAATAAAATGGAAAATCGTAAGTTAAGTTAACTTTTAGAAGTAAGTACATAGAAGAAGAAAAAATATGTACAAAGAAAGCAAGAAAATTTAAGTGAATTTATTATAGAAAGTAAATTTTGATGCTATGCGATTGAAAGCACGGGCTGCATTTAACATTTAATATGATTTATAGAAAAAATAAAGTTTAATCTAGAGAAGCAGCAGCTTATTACATAGGCTGCTTATTGTAATTGAGTTTATTTTTGTTCTTTTGGAAAGTATTAAGACTAGGATTTTAGTATTCGTTTTAAAATGTATGTTCCAAACCTCAAATAAAAATACAATTTATGTAAATTTTCTTTTACTTGGAAAAATTTGGATGCTTAGGTTACTAACATATTTTTTGTTAATAATGAGATGATGTTTTGCATTAGGATTTTGGGACTTTTGTACGATATAGAAAAAGGCTTTACTTAAATTTATTGACTAAAAAGGCGAGTTTAAATTTGAAATTCATGTCCGTTATTGCCATATAACTTAGCATTAGTAGTAGCGGTTTCATTGGGGAGATCAAGGAAAATATACGTGATCAAGGAAAATATACATAAGCGATTAATTTCGTAAGCGGTCGCTGTGGCGTTGTGGTAGTGCGTTGGACTGCTACGCAGAGTGTCCGGGGTACGAATCTCGGCACAGACAAAATCAAAAATTAGAAAAATAATTTTTCTACACGGCACCCACCACCACCTCTTGGCAGGCAATGGCAAACCTACAAGAGTAAAAATTGCTATGAAAAGCTTTTCACTTCGCCGTTCGGATTCGGCATTAAACTGTAGGTCCCTTCCATTCATGTACAAATATAACACGCACAACATGAGTGGATGCGAAAAGCGAAAAGCTCGGCTTAGGCCCTCCATGGGCTGTTGTGCCATTAAAAGTAAAGTAAAGACTAATTCCGTAGAAGTTATTTAGAATTCGAAGCCCCGGCATAGGTATTTCAACGGAGGGCAGTTTTTAATAGAAGAGATCGATTTTTAAGCACTTTTATCTGTATTCAGACCTAGTGGTACAGAGGAAAGGTTTTGGCAAATTCTAATGTTTAAATTGACCCGCTGTTAAAGCGAAACAATGGATGAAATCAATTACAGAATCTCAATTTGGAAGTTACATGTGAAAAAGCTTTTTCATGTATTTAACGGGAGCTCCAGTTAATGAATTTCTGCTTGAATGCCTTCTCTGTTGATTGGCAAAGAAGAAAAGTACAAATTCCTTGTATATTAAAACTCTTTGAATATATTTTTCCACTGTTCTTAGAGAGAAGGTAGAATTTCTTGCACTTTCGACCCATAAATAAGTCTGCTTCTCCTTAAATGCTAATCATCTAGAAGAACGTTACACACATCAAACGTTATATTTGCAATGATATTTTTTGTATTAAGTATTAAGAATTACTATCTACTTTTGTCATTTTGAGAGTTGTACATTAAAAACAGTGCTGCTAATTACCTCTTATTGCATATATAATTGTGTAATTTAATTTTTTTATTTTTAACCACTCTAGAGTTTTTTTGACCAAATACCTTCGTCAAATTGAGATCTTACAATTTCCTGCTTCTTCTTAGTTTATATCTAACATAAAGCTTTAAATTACCTACATAAGTACAAACCTATTCTACTAACTACTATCTTCTTTCATACTAATATCTTTTATAACTACCAAATTGCTGCCTCATCTTCTGTTTTTGTATGAGTGTATGTGTGTGAAAAACATTATTCATTTTTAATGCTACCGCAACATTTTGGCCACTAACTGCTCTAGCACTGACTGCCACATCCAGCCATAAAAAAAGTAAATGCCAAACCATATTGCCAGCTACTGCCACTAACCGGAAATGCAGCAACATCTTAAGCATAATTGCTGTGTGCAATACTCTGACACTCTGCTTTGCTATATAACTAAGTAAGTAAAGCTACTTACTTAAGCACACGACATGAAGGTAAGAGGTATCATTAAAATAAGGCGAACGAACAATAAAAAAGAAAAGAAGAGAAGAAGAAAATAATAAAACACCTAAAAGTAGACTATGTATGTTACTGCAAATGCAACACTGTTGCGCTTTAGCAAAAGGAAGAAGCAGTCACTGCATCTGTGTTACAAAGAGCGCAGGCAATGACGAAGACGACGTCCCTTGGCGGCCATGTTGCATTGCTACGAGAGTATTTAGTTGTGTATGTGTTTGGTTTTGGCGTGGTTAACTTGGTGCGGTGTGGGTTGACTTGGTTTGATGTGGTGTAGCTTCACTTGGTTTGCTGCGGCTTGCCTTGACTTGATTGTATGTTGTCTTACCGCTTGCCTTTTGGGTACAATTTGAGGTGCTTAAGTGAACTGATACCAATTAAGCAGAGGTAGCAAGTAAAGCTACTTGTGTAATATCTTCTTTAATGTCTCTAACGATATTATGGTATTAAGATAACAAAACCGTGGCATACTTTGTGGCATAGAACATAAAATTGTGTTGTTTATATGTGTTTTTGTGATATTAATGGATGGATTGGTTGAATATAATATTTTTCTACATTTACCGTATGTCCGTAATGATTATTTTCCAAGAATATTAATATTTACTTAGTTATTGCTAAACATTAAAATGTATTACGACGCAGCAGCCTAGAAATATGCAATATAATTGTTTTGTTATTTTTGTTTAGCTATTTTGAAAATTGCAAATTTCAATTAAATTGCTTGCAATTATTTGCTTTGCATGCAGGTATTTGTATATTAATGAGCACTGTGAATAACAAAATATTTTTATGTGAAAATATTACACAAAAATTACAATTTAATTGCATGTTGCTACAGCAACACAGCATAGTAACACAACAACAAGATAGATGAGATGAGATGATGTTGATGTACAACACAATATTGTTTTTGTGTGAATTGTTATTTATGTTGTTGTTGTAGTTGTTGTTGTTGTTGTAGTTGTTGTTGTTGTAGCTGTTGTTATTATACTTTTCTGATTTGTGAAACTCTAATGTTATGTAAACCAAAATCGAGTTACGCATTTTAATTAGCTATAAAATGAAATGATGCAATGCCGAAGCAAGCCAACAAGCAAGTAACATGAGTGGGCAGTAGGCAGCAATAAAATAACAACAGCAATAACAGTAGCTACCAGATTGGTAGCTTAGGCAGTAGAAGAGAGAAATGCATGTGTATACTCAACCACATTGAAGAAGATCAATTTGTTTTTGTCCATATTATTATCATCATCATTTTTCGGGTGAAGGATTTCGTAATAAATACATACGGAATACATTATATATACACACACCACACACACACACACCACACACACACACACCACACACACACACCACACACACACACACACACAAAATGTTATGTTCACGTGTAGTAGTTCTGATGTAGCTAGCATTGGAAAAACCTTAACACACGCAAATTACAAATATCATATATCCTTTTTCACAGATATTTGCATAAAGTGAGCCTAACACGAAGCAGCGTAACAATCCATATAGCCCAGTAGGAAATAAGGCCAGTAATGAGAAGTCTAGGTGGAAATTATATTAATGAGTGTATACTGCTGTTTGAGATTGCTCGTTTTGGTGTTCTAGCATTTGCCTGACTTGAAGCCATCTATCTATAAAGTGTTTATCTGGTTGGGTCAAAGAAGGATTTGCCTATATAGATAAGGATATGTTTGGAGAAAAGCCTCATCTGATTTATAAATGTACCCACAAAATCATTACTCACCTACACTGGTGTGTAACTTGAAGTTCTGGCAGAAGTATTGAAAATATAAAAAATTTCTTTGACAACTCAAAATCTGGGAAGTGGTTCAACTGAGCTTAATAAATGCAGACTTACTAAGAAATTTGCAATTCTAGTTTAGTAATTCTGTACAAAAAAAAATATCTGAGCTGCATTCGAATTTAATTTTAAAACTTCAATGTAAATCTGAAAGCACACTTTTATCAAAATGAAATTGTGCAATCTTATTGACAGCATTAGAGACATTCTTTTTGAAAATCATTGCCCCATTATCCTTCTTTTCGTCACTAAATCACTTTTTAACTCTTTATAGCTACTTCTAAATATAGGATTATTCAGTAGAACTTTATCTTTTAGAGATCAAAGTTAAGCTCCATGCAGAAAAGGACCTTAGTATGCATTCTCTATCATCAATCCTGTGACATTGCAACATACAAGGTGGGGCAAACCTAAGGCCATCAAGTGAATTGGCTGCCATTTTGTTTGAACTGAAAAAAATTGGGCTCTGTTTTCACGGGAAGTTTATCTGAAGATGTAAAATTGACGACATTGACAAAAAATAATATCGGTCAAATGACCACCTTCTGAGTTGATTCACATCTGTGCTCGTTGTACGGCATTTTGGCTCCAAATTGGTGATTTGGAGGTGTGTATCGCTATATTGTTTGTTGTCAACTAATTCTCTATCTGCCTACAACATAAATGTCAGATCACAATGACATTTGATGCCGTTTCCAATTCACATTATCCCATTACTTTTGCCCCAAGTAAAGGGATTTTTTTTAAAAGTGTTGTTTTCAATCTGGCAATACTTTTTTCGGAGTTGGTCTTTTTGACAGCGGTCACTTGATTTATGCTCAGGTTGGTTTGCCATTTCAAGAACGACTATCAAGCGCGCCGCACGTTCGGTGAATGGGCCCCAAACGATTTTCACAAGAAAATTTTGTTCAGCGATGAAGCTCCCTTTAGGTTGAATAAGTACTTTAATAAGCAAAAATGGTCGAATTTGGAGAGATCATAATCCACAAGCTATTGTTGAGACGCCGTTACATCGTCTGAAAGTCACTGTTTGGTGTCTCTTTGGGCAGAGGAAATCATTGGTCCATATTTCTTCAAAGATAAAGCCGGTCATAATGTTACAGTCAATGGGGAACGCTATAGAGCCATGATTAATGAGTTTTTCGTTCCTAAATTGGAGGATGTTGATGTGGACGACCTTTGGTTCCAAGAAGACGGCGCTACATGCCATACAGCCAACGAAATCAATTTCCTTCAATCAAAGTTTCCTTCAATTTATTGATTATCAAAGTTTTCTTCAATTTATTGAAGGAAACTTTTGGTGAGTGCAATATCTCGCATCGTGGGCCTGTAGCGTGGCCTCCAAGATCGTGCGATTTAACACCGCTGGATTATTTTTTGTGGGGTTATGTGAAGTCGCTTGTCTACGCAGATAAGACCGAGACGATTGACGCCTTGATTAACATACAGCCCCAATTTGTGCAGAAAGTGGTGGAAAATTGGACCTCTCGGATGGAATTTATTCGAACCAGCTGCGACGGCCACTTGCCCGAAATCGTTTTTAAAACATAATGGCAAATCCTTATCTTTATAATAAACCTAAATTCTTGGCTATAAGATTAAATTATATGCATTTTATTTCTTCTTGAAAACTATTTATTTATTTCTTATATATAAAGAAAGTGAATATGTATTTTCCGTAGAGATATTGCTGCATATATGATTTAGAAGCTCCTGCTACCCAAAGATTGTTCCCATATACCACAACAAAATAAGGAAACAAGGCTTTACTACTGATATGAATTATAACTAAATCATTCTTGATGCAATAAGTCCAACTGGGTAAATGGCATCCAACACATACAGTATACAAAATATAACAGACTATATTGAGTACGTGCAAATCTGACCAAAATTTAAATTGAGAAAAGAGACATGAAGTTTCTAGGAATATACATTATTCAATGCATACATACACACATATGTATATAAATATATGTGCTACATACATGCGTGATGAATCTATGTACAAACACACAATACATACATTTGTATGTGTGTGGTATTTTGTGAAAACAAGAATATCGAATTTTAATTACATTTTGAGCGTTGTTGTCGTTGTTGTCGTTGTTAACGTTGTTGTTGTTGTTGTTTGTTGCCATTGCTTTGAGTATTGAGTAGAAATGATTTTTGATTGAGTATGTATGAGTATGTATGTAAATAGTTCGATTTATAAAATGCAAAATGAATGGGCATGGGCAAAGTTCATGCCTCATACATGCTATTTTTCTTTTTTACACATACATACTACTGTGGGCAAAAAGTAGTAAGACTTTTTAATTTAAATTTCGCGCGGAAACCCATTCATCAAAATATTATTTTTTTAAGGTTGGTTTGACTGTCGGTGACATCTGTGCCAAATGTCACATCAAAATAATCATTAGTGTTTAGTATACGCTTGTCTTTCTGAAGTACAAAAAGTGCATTCGGCGATTTTCACAATGAGTGAAATTATTCAACAAAGAAGTTCCATTAAATTTTGTGTGCGGAATCAAATTTCTGGTGCCGAAACGTTCAGAATGTTGCAAAAGGCCTTCGGTGATAATTGTATGT
The DNA here is from genome assembly GCA_958295655.1 of Palloptera scutellata. NCBI lineage: Eukaryota > Metazoa > Arthropoda > Insecta > Diptera > Pallopteridae > Palloptera > Palloptera scutellata. Next base: position 48,228,859 of record OY282449.1, read on the forward strand.
CGCGAGCAAGTGTTTTTGATTGGTACAAATTGTTCAAAGATGGTCGAGAACGCGTTAACGACGAACCACGTCCAGGAAGGACGGTCATCAACATCAACTGATGATCAACACGTCAATAAAATCAAGGAATTGGTGCTCGAGAATCGACGATTAACAGTCAGAGACCTTACTGGCATCGTTGGAATATCGGAAGGATCAGTAAAAACCATTTTAAAACATCATTTGGGCCTAAGAAGAGTGAATGCACGATTGGTTCCAAAATAACTGCATTGGTTTTGCGAGACCATTTTGCCAAAAATTCGACTGATATCGTTCCGCAACCACCCTATTCGCCTGACTTAGCACCGTGTGACTTTTGGCTATTTTCTAAACTCAAAAAACCGCTTCGTGGACCGTTTGACCGTTTTGAGTCAATTGAAGACATTAAACATGAATCGCTAAGCGCATTGAAGGCTATTCCGGAAATTGACTTTAACAACTGTTTCGAGAATTGGAAAAAACGTTGGCACAAGTGTATTGGGGCCGGGGGGGATTACTTTGAAGGGGACGAAATAGATTTGGAAGAATGAATAAAAAAATTTGAAATTATGAACAAAGTCTTACTAACTTTTGCCCACAGTAGTACATACTTAATTATACACATACATATACCTTATATAAAATTGAGGTTGAATTTATTTTACATGCGTGCCTGTGTTTATGTGCTTGGCATTATTTTATTGTATGTGTGATTGTATGCGTATTAATTTTAATTGGTTTTATTACGTATCCTAAATATTTTCTATGATTTCGGAAAATGTGTTATTGGTCAATATTATTATATTATGCAAGCATAGATTTGCAATTTTATTGTTGACAACTGCAACTGAAAACAAAAGCAAAAAAAAGTGATAAATTTGTTTCATTTCCTAACCAAATTGATGGAGTTATGTGCAAAGAACTGAACGCAGAAATACACGCATAAGTTGTGAGCTCGAATATAACATACTTTAGCCCTCTGAGATGGTAGAGAAGTAGACCATGATTGGTTCATTCCTTTGAGGTGAAATCCAGGGTGAATAGTGATTTATCGACTTCCATCCTCATAAGTGCAAGCATCTATATCTGTCATGATCATTAAATTGGCAGCATTAAGAGTAACCCCTTTGCTTCCTGATGCTGGATACAGATGTAGATGCTACGTTCATCTGCCTTGGCATCAAACATTTACTTTGTGGCTTTCCGGCTCTAGCTAGAATTAGGTTTCAAACCTTTGACTACTTTGGCACGGAGTAGAAGGGGAAGCCGCAAGTTTAATACTCGGCCATGCAACGTTTTAATATAGTTACTGTGTTTGCAGGAAGCCAAGCAGTCATTAAGGTTTTAGTCGTTGATTTAATATATTCTTATCCTAGAACTTACAAAACCTCTTCATACTGAGAAAATTACTTTATAGTCTCTCTAAATCACAGGATTGTCAAAAGGTTAAATAATCTGGGAGTCAGTTTATAAAAAACTGGTAGGCAATAAATTGTTTTTTTTTTTTTAAATACTGAGACGAGGAGCAGCCTACATTCCATAGGTGTAAAAATAGCACTCCCATTGAACCAAATTAGTGCAAAATCACTATCTCACATCGTGACAGAACTGAAGGACAGTTAGACACTGGACAGCAGGAGAAGATTAAGCTTCAAAGCAGTACAAATCATAATGCGAAAGATGTAAAAGCTTAAAAGAGACGGAGACTATCTTACACTTTTTCTGCAATTGCACTTTCTGCCAAGACCAGCATATTTAACAAACTCTTTCTAGACAATCTATCCTTAATCGAGACTTTTACTACTTGAGTGAATTTTTTTTTAATTTACTATTTACGATCAAACTAGTAAATATTTCTACAGATGCACTAATATAAGACAGCTGGCTTTATTATTTTTAGGCAAGATATCATTCGATGAATTGTCTAGATATATATACCGGCCATTCTTTTAATGGCACAACAGCCCATGGAGCCCCTAGGCCGAGCTTTTCGCAATCACTCATTTTGTGTTATATTTGCACATGAATGGAAGGAACCTTCAGTGTTATGCCGAATTCGAACGAAGAAGTGAAAAGCTTTTCATAGGCAATTTCTTCTCTTGTAGGTTTGCCATTGCCTGCCAAGAGGTGGTGCCGTGTAAAAAAATTGTCTTTTTTTTTACTTTTTGATTTTAGCTGTGCCGAGATTTGAACCTTGGACACTCTGCGTAGCGGGCCAACGCACTTTCAACTTCACCACAGCGACCATTGTATTATAAATTAGCTGACAATATTGCCAATAATTGAACTGCATTCAACCGATGTATATGATGCGATCAATATGCCTAAAAACAAACATATAAGTACATACACTGTCGCCACATTTGCTTGTCTACTATATATATATGAAATGCTTAAATTACTCACACACTCTCACATACACGAAATCATCTTAATCTCAAAAGCAAACATTAGACATATTAATTTCATTTTTCTATGAAAGTTTTTCTTAAAAATATATATTCATAAATACGTGAGAATGTATCTTTCAATATTGCACAAATAACTTAATATTCTAAGCACACTCTTCCTACCAAAAAAGAAAGAGCAAACAATTTTATTAGAAAAGAAAAAGAAAGACCTATACAAATGCAGACAATATTAAATTATACTGTTTCCAGATTTCCACTCTTATTTTTTGTATATCGCTGCCTTACATAATTTGCAATATCCCTAACACTCATTTTTCGAACTTTTCAGGAGAAGCACAAAAAAACATTTTGAAACTTTCATATTTTCAGTATTGTTTTCAAAATATTGCAGATGGAATACGCTTAATCACAATCAATTGGAAAATTGAGAAATTTGATGTTAGGGCTTTTGTAAATTAAGGCAGCGATATGTGGTAGGTACTTATGTATGCATATATTGTGGGCATATGCCTGTGTATGTGTGAAATATTCTCTTGACTACTGATGTTATTGTTTGTATTATTATGTATTGTCATTATGTTTGGCAAAAACTGTCATTCATACGCTCTTGTACAATGAAAAAACACAGCTACATTGTAGTACATCGTATATCACTGTAGTAGTATATCCCAGTAGGAATTTATATAAAACGATTTAAAGAGAATAAAACAGATAAAGGTAGCTGGGTTTGCTTAACTGCTAGCGCTGTAAATGAAGCGTCATAGGTGGAGAAAAGAAATAATATAACAATTGTTCATACAAATATCCGATAAAATGTGCTTGATATCTTTCAGTTACCTATCAACACTTAAGAGTTTTGCATATATAAATAGCAAGATTACTATTCAAGTGAAGAAATAAAAGGTTGAGTGGGACTTTCGTTTACTTTTTCCATGTCCCTTACAGCTTTTTCGTTACAGTTTAACAAAGGATGAGCTAAAGTATTCCTTGGTCCATTTACTTGGAAATGAATTAGCATTTTCTGTATGACAGTTGCATATTTTGACGTAAAACATTTTAATTAAGAATAGGAGTCTTAGAATTGCTACATACCAGAGAGAAATAAGATAATTTTTTATTCAAATATTAGTAGCTAATATATTGTAAATAAAGTCCTCATTATGAAGATGAGGAATCATAGTACTTTCAAGCTTTCTATGTTACCTAAATGCTTTAATGTGTGCTGGTTTTCTTGAGTTCATGTTAATACTTAGCTACATCTTTTCGCACCTGTATACCAAAAGAGACTGTCTGCCACATGGAATAAGTTTAAAGTGTTGTAGGCATAAGGTCAGTTGCTTTTAGGGCAATTGAAGACACATGAAACTAGATCATGAGAGCTGCACTTGCGAATCGAGCATGTAACCCGGATTCATTATTGATATGCAGTCATTGAATAGAAAATATGTTCGGACCATAGCTAGTTGCGTAAATGTTATTCTAGTTAACCGTGTTAAGCTTTCATGACGGTTTAGTTGGCGAAACAGATGAACTTGAAGTTTGCTTTATATTTCAAGTCAAATCCAAGTTAAGTCTAGTCAGTAACATTTTGCCTAAGATACTCTTTTCAAGCTGTAGGGCCTTTCCATTCGTGTACAAATGTAACACACCTAAAACGAATAGATGCGAGAAGCTCGGTTTAAGCCCTTTCTGGGCTGTTGTGCCATTAAAAGAAAGAAAGAAGAACGAACAGCTACGGTTTGTTAAATATACGTTTCATTATAATATCGAAAACATGTTTTGACATCAGAAAGTTAATCATTTCCTTCAGGTCTGGTAAATTCATTATAATATCGAAAACATGTTTTGACATCAGAAAGTTAATCATTTCCTTCAGGTCTGGTAAATCTACCAGCGACCAGATATTCACACTACGCCAAATCCTGGAAAAAACCCGAGAAAAACAGATCGATACCCATCATCTATTGGTCGATTATAAAGCCGCATTCGACAGCACGATTAGCGATCACTTGTACGCCGCAATGTCTGATTTTGGTATCGCTGCAGAGCGCATTCGTCTTTGCCAAATTACACTGACCAACACGACCAGCGCAGTTCGATACTAAAAGAGGTTTTAGACAAACTGACTCCCTATCGTGCGACTTCTTTAACCTTATGCTGGAGAAAATAATTCGAGCTGCGAACATCGACATCTCTGGTACTATCTTCTACAGGAGTGTCATGCTGGTAGCATACGCTGATGATATTGATATCATTGGCAAAAACGCTCGAACAGTCAGTGCAGCATTCTCCAACCTGGAAAGCGAGTCTCGTCGAGTGGGTGTAGTGGTGATAAAATGAAATATCTTGTGTCAACAACCAAAGATTCACGGTGTCTTGGACAAAATGTCACTGTTGACAATTATACTTTTGAAGTCGTCAACGATTTCGTATATCTAGGATCCAGCATAAACACTAACAATAATAATGTTAGCCTTGATCAAGCGGAGACTAACTCTTGCCAACAGGTGTTAATACGAGCTCAGTAGGCAATTGAGAAGTAGAGCCCTCTCTCGACCGACGAAAACAACGCTTTATAAGTCCCTCATCCTTCTCGTCCTCATGTATGGTGCAGAGACGTGGACATTGACCATCAATGATGAGAGGCTGTTAGGCTGTTAGGAGTTTTCGAGAGTAAGATACTCCGTAAGATCTACGGTCCAGTATGCGTGGACGACGTGTATCGAATAAGATGGAACGATGAGCTATATGAGCTGTACGTAAAAGCTGTAAAAATCCAGCGGCTTCGCTGGCTTGGTCATGTTGATCGAATGGAAGAAAGCGCTCCGGCTAGAAGGGTGTTTTATTCGAACCACGGTGGAGGAACACGCAGAAGGGGACGTCCTAATCTCCGTTGGAAAGATCAGGTGCAGGGCAACCTGACTGCACTTGGCCTTATCAACTGGCGTCAGCGCACGCATAGCAGAGGCGACTGGCCAAGCTTTGTAGAGACGGCCAAGACCGAACATCGGTTGTACTGCCAGTTAAGTAAGTAAGTAATCATTTCCTTTTAACAATTAAATAATATTTTAAAGTATTTATAGATTTATTTGAAAGATAATAAGTTGAGAAATTTCTTGCAATATCATTTAGGATTTTATCCACCTCTTTCACTCAAAGGGTAAAAGGCACGTAATGTCGAATATGATTTGAATTACACTATCAATTAGATTGCGCTGTTCCAGTGTGATAAGAGTATCCTTTCGAATTTAATTTAAAGAAAATATCCATTAGAAAGTTTATAAAACGCAAAAAACTATGAACGCAGTATTACTTAGAAGTTTTAAGATATCTCGTCACTACCTACGTCAAAGTCAATAAGTCCAATTTTGCTGTAAAGTATAATTGTTGGGGTTTGGATCCAATGTACCTTTAAAAGTGCTTATATAATACATTGAACGAATATGATCGGATGAGTCACTGAAAGCTCAAATGTTGTACTATATATCTTTATACTTATAAATAAATCATTGTTGAAGCAATCATGCCTGCTGCTATCATTCACTGGGCATGAAAAAGGATATGAGCATATGTAAAGTTGACTCTACTGCATACTCGTACGTAGTACATGATACGTATTTTAGTATACAATACACATTATTATGCATTGTAGGCTGTCAATATGGTTTTAGTTTATTTTGGCAGCGACATACTGATTTACATTTTTGACGTAGGTCCTTGGCAGGTTGTACTTACCATACTATACTCGAATGGACTAGTGTGTACAAAGATACATACAAATGAATACTTTCATACGTAAGTATGTGAGTATATATTTGATGTGGCTGACTTTATTGGACATTTGTTCAGATTTTTTGTTGTTCGGTTCATTCTTCTTGTGAGTTTTTTTGTTTGTTTGGATGGTTAGTGTTATGCTGATGTAGATAGATGTATGTGTTTATTCTAATGTTATTTTTATGTTGCTTGATTTTATGTGGAAAATTGAATTAATTTGCATTTTGATATTTGATTTAAGTTTGTGTTGTATTGTTGTTGTGTTGCTGATGATATTCTACTCGTGTTATTAGAAACAGAATTAGGTTTTTTTGGGTTGCATTTTTGTTATATACGAGTATCACTTGGGAGTTGGAAGTTCGTAAAGATTTATTTGATTATTCAGAGTTCAAGCGTAGAAAATATTTAATAAATAATCGAAATTATAGTAAATTAAAAGTAAAAAGTCTCCGATTTCTTCTACTTACTCACAGATTAGTTTGAAACACATTTTATATGTTTTCGCTGTGCTATTATTTTCATTGTTAACTTACCTAAAAAGAGACAGAAAGCAAGAAGAAAAGGTTTTTATTTAATAATGCAAAGATTAAATAGTATTAAGTTAAATTTTCTGCAAAAAATGTAATAGAAGAAAAATGAAAAAAATTATATACTCTAATTTCAACAATATCCTGTTTCCTTTACAAATTACACTTCCAGCACTCTGCCCACTCACTCTCTTCTGTGTTGCACATACACACAGTAACAAAGAAAGTTCGTATCAAAATTATTGTGCTTCTCATCGTCACCCAATACTTGTAGATGAGTACATATAGATACATACATAGTTAGCTAACTATATGTCGACGTTGTTGAAAACACCAACGCCTATTTTTATGCTTAACAAAACAAGCGATAATAATAATAAAATCTCGTTAAAGTGTTAACATGATGCACATAGACACCCTAAAGTATGCTTTTATTAGATTTTCTTCTTCTTTTGCTTCTTCATATTCTACCTAGTTAAGCTACTACCAACCAGCAGCGCTACTAACTAACAACCCAACACCAACGTTGTGTACATACAATACCAAAAAGACCAAAAGAAAATCTTAAGATTACGCTGCTATAGCAAAGGCTAAGAAAACTGCTATAGCAATAACTACAACAGCGACGACCTGAACTTTTTTTCCAGAGATTTTATTGCGCCAAATAGTATGCTTTTTACATTTTCATTAAATATTTCATGGTTGCTGTGTTGTTTGTGTCGCTGCCGCAGCTCTGTAGTGTAGCCCTTTTACTCTAAGGCTCATATACTTCAAACAGCTTTAGCTTTAGAAAATTATAAGTAAACATGCAGTGTGTCTCTGTAGTCTGTGTATTTGTGTTTGTTGCCTATAATTTTGTTTTGTTTGCTCAAAATGTGTTACTAAAGGATCGCGGTGCTACTGTTATTCTTGTATTTCTCTTTAATATGAAAATGGCGCACATCATGCGTATATAAATTAATTTAGCGCACGTTTTAAATTGCAATGATGTAGAAAATTTCAAATGTATATTATTATAGCATACTTTCAGGCATACGCGTTACGATTCCTGCAGGAGTAAAACATTATGGCTAAGGTGTTACCGTTACCTTCGCTTTTGTGTGATCAAAATAGTGAATTTCGGTTTGGTTTGAGTAAAAGTTTTAAAGAGTTCGTTTCTTTTAAGGCAAGAACGAATTGTACAATAAAATTTCTAAGGTTACTTCAATGACTTTTATGGCTGGTGCTGCCGAAAAGTTAAATGATATTAATAAAATTAATTTTCATTAGCGAATTTTTTTTATTTATTACAGGAAATATGAATGTAGACTCCATCCCCACCAGTTGCTATGGTGCAGCTAAAACTTTCAGACTTTATGAAATTTAGTTTTGTGTGAAATATTCCGAACTCATTCGACTGGGAGTTTGTAGAAAATTAGAATTTCTAAGGTTATAATTCAAATTTTTGTGTTTAAGCTAAGGATTAACGAAAAATTCGAAAGGTAAAATTGCTGACATGTTTTCAGACTGAACGCAAGCAATCAATATTTCCCAGCATTTGGTTTGGTTATCAAATTAAATTTTCTGTTACTGAATGTGGTATTCGATATAACAATTAAAGCCAAAGTCTACATAGCCGCTTTAATACTATGTAAAATGTTGTCTATGAGTACTATGTACCTTATGCCATAATAATCATTATCTACAAAGACTTTCAAGAAATTACATGACAGCCCGGCCATTTGTATTTCAATCGTTAGAAATGTATTTACAGAATAATTTCAACCCTCTGTAATCAACCAAAACTATATACTCGTATACTAACTATTTAGTATATTTTAAGACACTTTAACATAATATTTTTTGTACCCTATTCATACAAATAATTTTTTGTTTTTAATCATTAATATCAATTAAAGGCTTTAGCCTGTCAGTTTTACTTTCACAATTTACGCTTAATTGAATTTTTCATATCAATAGACTTTTATAAATATCAATAAAAGTAAATATATACATTGATATAACTGTATAAACTTTCACATACACTCACTCAATAAGTTAAGCAATAAATCGCATTAATTTTTCAATAATCTTTCATACACAGCCATCGAAGAGTTTATTGTGATTCTACGATAGCACACATACAAATACTAAGCAAAGGTAAAAAAAAATTAAAAACAAATAAAATAGCATACTTCAGGGGCTGTGTGAAGAAAGACAAGACAGCAGCAACATAAAGATGCAGCTAATCTTTTATTAATTTAACTTTGGAATATGACCCAACTCAAGAACCACCAAAAAACAAAGCGAAAAATAAAAAAAAAGAACCAAGCCAAAGTAATAATATCAAAAAAGTATCTACTGAAATGCGCTCAAGTGAGTTAATTAAATTTGGCAAAGTTTCTTCACTTTGACTCTGGGCGCTATAAAAATGCTTAGTTTATGTTTATATAGATATCTGAATTTTATATACATACCTACATATTTGTTGCTGTGCATGTATGCATACATATATATCTTTGGCTTCACTTTTGCCAACAGCACAATGTCGAAATTAATAAATTTTGTAAGAAAAACAAAGTGATAGAAAGAAGGAATGAAAAAGGAAAACAGCAACGAGAGCAAAAAATCTTGCATGCTTTTAGGCAAAATATATTAGATACTCCGCACATGCACATATATATTTTTTGTTTTTGTTTGATACTTTAGCGACATTGTGGGCATATAAATTTGTAAAAATTATTATCAAAATATTTGAGATCTTTCAGTTTCTTTCATGTTATTACTTGGCAACTCTTTCTCTTGTTCCACTTCCACACATGCGACTGTTTTATTCGCCCTACATGAAACTTGCATTTAATAGCTTTAAGCTTTGACATTTTTATTGAAAAGTTTATTATCTATGTATGTTTTGTATATGAACCTACGTATGTATATATAAAGATTTCATTAAGGATTGAAGTAACTATAAAGTATCTTGCCAAATACTATTTTATCTACGTACACTATTTCAATTTAGAAGGTAGTAAACTGTAAAAAAAAGCACTAGAGCATATTTATTAATCTTGTCTACAACGGATATAGCAGCCCATATATGTACACACAAACACTCTCATGTGGACATTGTTAACCGTGTGTGTGTATGTATTCATATGTGTGAAAATTTAATTTCCGTTTTTAATACTTTATTTATGCTGTCGGTGTATATGTAAGGATTTACTATTAACTCAATAAAAACTTTGCTTTTCTCACTCTATTTCAACTATGCAGAGGAAGTATTACAACTTCTTTTAAGTGTTGGGTGTTTTAATCAACACATGTGGAAGATATCACGGAGTTTTCATTGACAATCAAAATGAGGCCACTACGTACAATCCTGTGATTTAAATCTAACAATTATTAAGCTAAGTATCTCATTCTCTATACTGTCTATACAGTTTCTCCACATGAACATCTTATATCATAAATGAGGTATAAATTCTCATAAACCTGTACGAGTACGTACGTGTAATTTATCTAAATAATTTATGTTGTGTACGCAGATTTAACAACTCAAACCTTAGAAGGAGTGAGATTTTATCTGGCATACTATGCTTTAAAAATGTTTGAATGTTTGTGTTTTGTAAGTTATCTTGTCTTCACAACTTACGTGAATCTTAATAGCTCAAAAATATTTTGCTTCCATTAACTTTTAGTACATTATTTAAATGATTATTTTATACACTATATCATCGACATATTAAATCGTAACATTTTAAATGATAATATTTTTCAAAATTATCAACATTGTCATATGGAATTGTTTACGTTACTTACACCAATGTCAATGCGTCATAACCATTTTGTGTTACTCGAATTTTGTTTTTACTAATTTTGAGTAATCTATTAAAATGATATAATAAATTTTAATAAACTGTAAGTAAATAACAAAAATCTTCTACGTTACGGTTGCTAGCACCGATGAAATATAGTATTTTAGTTCCCGAAAATGATTCCATTTTTAAACGTTAATTTTATTAGTATAACTAATTCACGTTGCTCTTAATTTGATTCATATACTGTTTTCATATAGTCTACCCATCAAATGTTCGGGGGTCGAAATTGTCTACATAGTTTACAAAGTTTGCCAATTTTATCTAAAAGATTTCAACATTTTGTTGTTCATCTTTTTTTTGGTTTGGTCTATTAGTTTTTGATACCGTAAAATAGACAAAATATTCTGGTTTTAAAAAATAATCAGAAAAATACAAATATTTCTATCTTCATAATTATCGACATGTTTTACTTATTAGTTAATATTTTCTACGTCAAAAAGGAGTAAAAAATGTAGTATTTTTCAAAATTTGTTTGAACCATTAAAATATCTGAAATTTTTTGTATATACTTTGTTGTAGAATCCTTCTATTTACATAAATTATTAAATAATTAAAAGTGTTTAATGAAAATGCATTTATTATCTACATGGAAATCGTAACTTTATACAATTTAATCACGAAACACAACTCTACCTGAACTTTTTTTTATTGTTTATGCTATCAATATCAAAGCCACATTTTGCGCCTGTGGTTTCTTTTCTACGTTTTTAGTTTTCTACATGCTACACACATACATTAGTAGATAACTCACTGCTAAAAGTTTTTTTGTTTGTTTTTGTTTTATTTATTTGGTTTCAATTACTACATATGGTATATGCTACAAAATGTGTTAATAAAGCACACTTGCTGTGTTATGCATGTAAGTATACCTACATAACTACTTATGTATGTGCATCTATACACGTGTGTGTTAGTGTGTTTACATTTGTACATACGTATATGCGTGTATTTTTTCTTTCCTTTTATAAAATTGCACTTAAAGCCAACATGTGGTCGGAAAAAATTAAGACATGCTATATAATTGTGAATGTGTGTGTGTGTGGGTTTATGTAAGTATATGTGCATATCGCTAAATGAATGTATGTGAGCATGCTCAAGTATCTCTCCCTGACTCTCTCTGTCTGCGTAATTGTGTGTGTGTGTGTGTGTGGCATAAAAAGGACACCTTTCTGCTTTTATGACTTTAGTTTAGCAACAACGTCTACTACTACTTCTTCTCGTACTTCTACTTCTACCTCAACTTTCCAGCTATTATTTTCTTTTGGCTTCTATTTTATACTCATGCTTTTTTCAATTTGTATTGCTTGTATGTGTGTGTATATGCGTGTGCATTATAATTGCTTTGACCTACAGTTGACCTTACTCAGATTGCTTTATTTTACTTTGTTAGTTAATATTTTAATTTTTGTTTTTTACATCTTCTGTTACTTTTTTCTTTCATGCTTTTCTATACAAGTTATTGAAAATGGAAACTTTTCTAAAGTATTTTCTTTTTTCATTATATTTTCTTTTATAAAATAATTCTGCTTGGATTATTCTTCACAGTCCTTTTGAGTTTTTAATATGGCTGCTTTCAATCTGTACTGTTTATATATATATATATATAAAATCACTTTTATTTTTTATAATTATTACTGTATATTTTACACTATGCTATAAAGTTTACATTACGAAAACTGTAAAGAAGTGTAAAATTTCCTTGTGCTATTTATTGTAAAGAAAAAGGGTTAAGTTATAGAAATTTATAATTACTGCAATTATAAAGAAAAGCATTAATTAATATTGAAACAATATTATGTTCATCCTAAAATCATGCTATATAAGTTTTAGAAATGTTAAAGGTGAATGCTTAAAGTAGAAAAAGTTGGAATAAATAACGAAATAATACTTTTTCTGAATAAGTAATAGCAGTTGTGGAGAGAAGAATTACTTTCGCAATTGTCTTGAAGAGATCACGTTGAGTTAGATAATTTCAGCATGTTTTACTTTGATAAATTGAATTTACTGACTATTTGAGAAACAAGGTAGTTCAAGGTAGTCAAAGTTTTAGGAAATTGAAAAGTTGTATATGCAAAAATTTATAATTATACCTACTTTTTTTATCAACTCTGTATTTCTGAAATAGTAAAATTATTATAATTACACGAGAAGACAATCTTACATATTCTAGACTTAACTTAACGAGAGTTTATTGTTTTCTGATTTTTTGTATAACTACTTACTTGTATTCTTACAACTTGTATTTGAATTCACGGATGGAAGATTGTGGTGTTTATTGAAAAAAAAATAAATAAAAAATATTCACTATATTAGAAGTAACATCTTTGTACCACACACAGCAAATACTTAATTGCCTTAATCCTGCGTTACAAAAATGTTTTGCCGTAGGAGCACACGCACACACATACATGTATGCACACATACATGTATGAAGAGGTAACGAAAAACCCTGTAACAGACCGGTCTGGTTTTATTCTAGACCGCGGGGGACCAGAACTGGTTACATGTCTAGTCCAAACATATGAGAACAGGCAAGTTATTTTTATACAGGTTTGTCATTGGACAAGATCAGTGCTGGTCCTGCACCGTCTTTATATACTAATCCAACACTAACATTAGTTACTTTGGAACAATTCGTGACACAAGAAAAAAAAATTCTTTTATTTCTCAAATACATACTTTTATTTCACAATTAATTATTGTGAAATAATTATTACTTGAAGTTTACTAGGCTCGAACCAGTGACTGTGGACTATGGAGCAAAGGTAAAGGATTATTAGGTATAGATTACCTTGAGCTTTGTATGTAAGATCGTAGTGTAAAGAAGAGAGTAAAGCAAATCAAACAAAAAAATGCTGTACTGTGCGTTGCCGCTGCTTCAACGAATCAGTTTATAGCTCAGATGACTAAAGCGTGAGTACGCTAGTCTATCAATTACATACACACCTATATATCAATATTCGCATGTAAAATTTTTTGTAGCGATGATATTATTTTTTGTTTTTAAGAATAACGACGTAGCTATTTGTGCTCCCGAAGTGCAAACGGGTTTGTTTCATCATCAATCTTGTCATGTCTAGCATTACATTGTAATAATCTTTGTACTAGTATGCATGAACTAGAAATGTTTTTAGTCTGTTTGGCTATAAACATGGAGAAGTGGGTTCTGGTGGTTGCAGGGTAATAACAACCACCACCCTATAAATCTCTTAATAAGCTTTTACAGCTAACATTTATTTCATAATCAGCCTCAAAGTATGCTTGCAGAATATAAACGCATCTATAGGTACTACTTAGTATAAATGATACTTCACAAATGTTGCTGTTGTTTTTGTATTTTTTTTTACGCTATGTGCGCTAATTCCCTTTAATTAAAACACACACAAAAATGCAGAGGGGAAAAAATAATGTAATAAAAATAAACACATAACATAATTAGAAAGAGCGCGAGAAGATGAAGAAGAGGAAAGGAAACAAAACAAAAAGACACAAACACGTCATCATCAAACGAAACATATTTGTACATCACGTATGTATGTATGTAAGTATGTAAGAATGTGTGTCTGTGTGTACAAAAGTTCGTTTAAAACACGTAGAACAAAAAGTTATGTTTTATAATTATGAAAAATAATAAAAACTTTCTTGATGCTGATAAGTAGTTACGTTTAAGAAGTAGTGTGAGTGAGTGTATGCATGTATACCCAGCACACATAATAATTTAGTTTTTTTATGAACAACATAAAGACACTAACAGCAACAAAGTGAACATATGTTGCATGCTTCACAATACGAGTGTGTAGATTATAAAAAGAAAAGAGAAAGTCAAACAGCAACAGCAAAAAGAAAAGTATTACCGAGAAAACTTTGTTTTTAAAAAAACTTTTCATTCACATATAACTACATACAAAGTCACATACAAATACTATATCTACAACCAAGTCTAAAAGTATATATACATACATATATGTAGAGTTATGCTTAGCCTTAAGTTCTGCTAGCTTAAGCCTAGCGCTTAAATTTAATTGCAAAGCAAATAACAAGAGACTTTCCTATACACACATATCGACATGATACATTCATATATTAATATGTGTGTTTTTTTGGTTAAACAAACACACTCTCGGTGTATGAAAGCTGTAGGAAATATATAAATGAATACGTATTTAATCTTTATACCTAATACGAAAAGGCAAAAAATTATTTTCTTTTATTAAGCATTAATCTAAAGCACCACCGAATGAATGTGTGTATGTGGGGGCTGATCTGTTCCTTTTCCTATTAAAACAAAAATTGTTGGTAACCCTGAGCAACATAAACCACACTAGACGATGTACGACTATGTGGTATGGTATGGTTCTAGTGAAGCTGCTAAGCAACCACTTTGATTTTGACTAGACTCATTCATGCATGCATACATATGTACATGCATATATCCAAATGTTCGTATGTAAATGTATTTAGTATGTGTGACTGTAAGACTTTTGCAATTGAAACTTCTTATCAATGTGGTTGTGTGTCTCGTCATCCTTAAATGCCACAACTGGCAACTGCACATACATGTACGATTCTGTTCTGTACATCTCGATGCGTAGATGCGGCTTTTTGTCCTTGGCAACATAACCACACCACAAATGTACAGTAATCGTAGTAATAACATTCCAAACATGTGCATATTCTTATGTATTCGTATGCATATTATTTTATTATATGTATATGTATAGTAAGAAGTATTGGTATAGCTGTGTAGAAACTTAAAGTACTGCCACTGGTGGACGTTATCTGTTTAGATGTACAACATCTAGTAGTGTTGCCTTCTTGCCTTCAACAGCAATTGAGCAGAAAATTAATTAAGCAAAATCAATTTTATTTAAAGTCACTTGTAGTTTGAGTTTCAAAAGTTAGTAAATTTATATTGTGAACTTTGGAATATTGCAAATCATTCCATATTTTGTTAAAATAGGTTGTCTATCGCACACATTTTATATCAAGTACAAACTTTTATATGTGCAAGATGACCATTTCGGGGAAAGTTTCATGTTTATACTGGATCCAGTTGTAAACGAGATTGTTGCATTTGTTATAGTCTTTTATCTCTCAAAATGCATTTCAGTCTGTTATAATGTTCTCATCTTCTCACATAATATAATGCTGCCGCAGCCAAATCTCTCAAAAATTACTTACTACGGCTACGACCTGGCTTGGCTGGACTATGTGGAAACTTTTTCTACATAAATCGCAGGGTAATAACAACCACCACCCTGCGTTTTCCGTAAGTATTAAAGAACAAAAAAAATTTCTGAGGAATATCTTACTTTACTTACTTTTGATGGCACAACAGCCCATGGAGGGCCTAGGCCGAGCTTTTCGCATCCACTCATGTTGTGCGTGTTATATTTGTACATGAATGGAAGGGACCTACAGTTTAAAGCCGAATCCGAACGGCGAAGGAAAAGCTTTTCATAGCAATTTTTACTCTTGTAGGTTTGCCATTGCCTGACAACTACTCCTTTTTTTTTTTTTTTTTGATTTTGCCTGTGCCGAGATTCGAACCCCGGACACTCTGCGTAGCAGTCCAACGCACTACCACTACGCCACAGCGACCACCTGAGGAATATCTTCGGTTAAAATAGTCCACATAAACATAGAAATCTTGTTCTTATTGAAATATTGAAATGAAATAGAAAAAGATTTTCATTGTAAACATTAAACTTACATTTTTCTACACGTTTCTCGCACGTAGTTATGTTGAACTTTAAAAGTAATTCAAATCCTAATTTACTTAATGCTAATTTGTTGGCGCATAAAGCCCTGACATATCCAGATACATGGCTCACCTTACGCGTCCCAAGAAATCAAATTAAGGCTATCGAAATCAAACGTGGAGAAAATTCTTTAGTATGCGAAATAGCATTTCAATTTCAAGCACTACAATTTCTCATTAAAAGAAGCCTGCGTGTGCAAATAATTCAACATGTTTTGTCCAACCATAATTTCAATCCTCATATCATAAGTAGAAGAGGGTGGAATTGACTCTAGTTGAAAATGATGAGGGGAACATTTTTCGGCAAATCGTGCAATGAGCTGCAATCGGCGGGAATCCGGGAATGATGTCGTATCATTCTGCATGTTCAGTGATAACATGGCGGACAATTCATTTCCTTTTATGAATCTTTGATTATGACGTTTGACTTAGTTGGCCACTGACCGCACCGCATTCATGCGTACTACTAGCAAAAAATCAATCATATGTAGATGGAAAACGATGTACACGAATTTTCGATGAAATTGATTCTCTTTCCGCAGACTTTGTGCCCCTAACAGTATGCAGCAGTTATCGTACAGAGCCGATCGTTACTGCCTTTGTAATTTCAGACTTAAACATATGTATTTACGTTTAAACGTACAAATGTATGTACATAAGCCAGTTGCAATTTTTCAGCTAAAAATAAGCAAAGCAGCAGATATAGAGATATTTCTGAGGATGCGAAATTTGCGTTTTCTAAAGTCTACGTTCTGATTCGTATACTGTTCGGTGAAATAAAAGGCAAGAGAAAATAAAAAAAAATAAAAATATTTAAATATAAACCGAACAACTAAAAGAAGTATGTGAAAAACTGCTCTATAAAATAATTACAGCATATGTAGTATGCAGGCGACATATTTTATTTAGCCATATTTTATTAAAGTTTTTGTAAATGTTAGCACTTTTTAGGATTTATCTTACAACATTTGTACGCTGTATATGTATATGTTCTCCCTTCGCTTCTTTACCCATTAAAGAATCATTTATATTGGTTTACCTCAATTCGATGTTTATCACTTAAAACTATTGCTTCTCTGACTTTCACTTGGAAGATCATATCTTTTATTTACTTTACTTTTAATGGCACAACAGCCCATGGATGGCCATCATATTCATATCTTTTATACTACAGAATAAATCAGCATCTACAAAGAAAGGGACTAGGGATCTATGAAAATATATGGAGGCATATATCCTCAAACTGCGTGAATATGACAATGCACCGCCAGCAGAACAGGCTAAGTAACTACATATGAGTATTGCTAACTTGTAACCACTACGGAAGCAATTTTGTAATTATTTTAATTACTTTTATCACCATTTATTTTGATTTTTTTCGAATTTTGTTAAACTTGTTTGCTTGCCAATTGATTAAACCAATACGCTCGTATGTCTTTAACAAAAACTTACTTATATGTAATAAAAATAACTTTTTTAATTGTAATTCATTTTCATATTGGTAGGTTGAAATTTTGGTTGTGAGTCACTGGTGAGTGGAAAATTTGCCATTGCAATTGTTAATAATTCATTATGCGTCATTAACAATTATGCGCTGTTGATGATGTAAAATGGAATTGCATACCTTTATATTTACAAACATGTATGTATATACATACATATGTACATACATGCATAAATATGTAGTTATAGGTATACTCGTATATACATACGTAATCTATGTATTAATGGCGGCGTGCTTTAATCTCATTTTCAATAGTATGCATACATATGTGTATGTATGTATATATGTATATGTGTGTGTATGATTGTACTCACTGTTTACTCATGTATATGTTACATTGTGAATACATACATTGAGAATACAAATGTGATTACATACACACACACACACACACACACACACACACACACACTCTCGTGGCAGCTGCACTTTTATTCACGTGCATGTTACCAGTTATTATTTATTTTATGTCACTTTTAAACAGAAAACATTTTCTCTTATTTTTATTGTTTTTCCTTTTTTTTTTCCTTTTTTGCCGTTTTCCTACATTTATTTGTATTACGAGAATATTTTTTCACTCACTTTATTGCCTTTTAGGCAAGCAGCCATCATGCGAATATTGCATTTAATTAAAATACTGAAAAGTTGAAAATTAAATCAGAAAATCAGAGAAACAGGTTTGTTTTATATCGCTCATGCGCTTTTTGTTCCTTGCTGTTGATTTAAGCAGATATATTTTCACGAGTATGTGTGTGCGTATTCACACTCATTCTTGCCACGCATGCACGCATATTCACCCCATTCACGCACATACTCCTCGTTGAACTCTGCATATTTGCCGTTTTGCCTTTAGCACGTCATTTGTTTTACTCTACTCGTACCGGCGGCAGCAGCATAAAGAGATACATATTACATGCATGCTTGCCGTCGCCTGTAACTATGCTGCACATCTTTTTATAGTGCAGTGTTGCACTTGTTCCTTTTTGTTGTTCGGATTTTATTTTCTCTTTGCTTTGCTTTGCGCCTGAATGCATTTTATTTTTATTAAATAAACTTGCGAAATTTACTGTCAGCGCGAGTTTATTATACAACAAAAAAAAAAAAACACAAGCACCAAATTAACTTTTATTCTTGTGTGTGAATGTGAGTATGTAAGTATGTGTGATGTTTAAAGAAATTTTTTTTCCATATAGTGTAACTATTATTGTTGTTGTTTGTTTTTCATTGGCTTGTAATGGCAGTTAAAGAATATTTAAATTTCAATTGTTTTGAGGTATATTTGCACTAAAGACTTTTAAAAATTCTCAGTTTAATTCTAATTTGAATATAAAAATATTTGAATTATTTAGAGGACTTCAACAATAGGTTAAAGTCCAAAAGCGTTCTAAGAAAATCTCTGAGGACAAAATTGGATCAAATTGGTCTTCCAACTTACTGATGACCGATTTCAACTGAAATATGACTGGCTTCACTCATTTAGAGCTATTGCCCATATCCAAAATTTTGAAATTTACTTTTAATGGTTATGATTTGTGGTCGCTGTGGCGTAGTGGTAGTCCGTTGGACTGCTACGAAGAGTGTCAGGGGTTCGAATCTCAGCACAGGCAAAATCAAAAAGTAGAAAAAATAATTTTTCAACGCGGCACCACCTCTTGGCATGCAATGCCAAACCTACAAGAGTAAAAATTGCCTATGAAAAGCTTCTCACTTCGCCGTTCGGATTCGGCATTAAACTGTAGGTCCTTTCCATTCATGTACAAATATAACACGCACAACATGAGTGGATGCGGGAAGCTCGGCCTAGGTCCTCCATGGGCTGTTGTGCCATTAAAAGTAAAAGCAAGTAAAGGTTATGATTTGGAAGATCTGTATTCTCATACACAACTGATTGATTTAAATTTAAACAAAGTTGAGATATTATCGGAAGCCAAACTATTCAGAGCTTGCCCCGTGAATATATATGGGTGGAAACATTAAGCTCGGACATGGCTTATTCTGTCTAAAACATTTTCGTTAACTAGTTTATACCTATAATATTATCAAAGGTTAAAATGGGATTTAAAGCGTATCTTTTTTTTATCAAATCAAGGTCTGTTAGATATCTTAACTTATTCATGAATGATCCAAACAATAACAAGTCTGAGATATATGGTATAAGGTGAAAATATTTAGAGTGCAGGTTCTATTCTACAGGTTATTCGTGTAATTAAAATCTGATATATCGTTGAACTCATACTTGATTGATTCAACATGTACTCGCTTTTGGGATATCAATGGCCAAAATCTCTTAAAATATACTTGAATGAAACAGATTTGGCAAGTTTTCGAACTAATAAAATACTATTTTGAAATTAAATAAATTCAAAATTACATGTTTTTTAAACTTAAACCACCAGAGCAGTGGAAATTGGGACAGACCTCTCCGCGCCATTTGATACCAAAAGAGGTTTCAGACAAGGTGACTCCCTATCGTGCGACTTCTTCAACCTTATGCTGGAGAAAATAATTCGAGATGCGAACATCGACATCTCTGGCACTATCTTCTACAGGAGTGTCATGCTGCTAGCATACGCTGATGATATTGACATCATTGGCAAAAACGCTCGATCAGTCAGTGCAGCATTCTCCAACCTGTAAAGGGAGTCTCGTCGAGTGGGTCTAGTGGTGAACGAGGACAAAACGAAATACCTTGTGTCAACAAACAAAGAGTCACGGCGTCTTGGACAAAATGTCACTGTTGACAATTATACTTTTGAAGTATAATTGCCAACAGGTGTTACTACGGGCTCAGTAGGCAATTGAGAAGTAGAACCCTCTCTCGACCGACGAAAATAACGCTCTAAGTCCCTCATTCTTCCCGTCCTAATTTATGGCGCAGATACGTGGACATTGACCATCAATGGTGAGAGGCTGTTAGGAGCGTTCGAGAGAAAGATACTCCGTAAGATCTACGGTCCAGTATTCGTGGACGACGTGTATCGAATAAGATGGAACGATGAGCTGTATGAGCTGTACGCCGACACTGACATAGTCAAGCGTATAAAACTCCAGCGGCTTTGCTGGCTGGGTCATGTTGAGCGAATGGAAGAAAGCGCTTCGGCTAGAAGGGTGTTTTATTCGAACCACGGTGGAGGAACACGCAGAAGGGGACGTCCGAATCTCCGTTGGAAAGACCAGGTAGGGGGCAACCTGATTGCACTTGGCCTTATCAATTGGCGCCAGCGCCCGCATAGTAGAGGCGACTGGCGAAGCTTTGTAGAGGCGGCCAACACCGATCTTCGGTTGTAGCGCCAGTTAAGTAAGTAAGTAAAAGAAAAGATTACTTGTTAAGCTACTACAAATTTTTCGGGATGGTCTTTGAATACTTTAGCGAACTCATACAAAATTGGATAAAACTAAATCAAGTATGCGAAGTAATATTGCCATCTATTATTATAAGCTTATTATACCATAAGCTTTTGATTGAAAACCAGAACACCAGGTTCGAACTTTCACTCATACAAGACTGAATCAAACTATTTAATGTATGAGAAATGATAAAAGGAAAGCAGCTATCCACTTTTATATAATTGTTACATTATTCATTGGATATCAAAAGCTAAGTATGACTGAGTAAAACATATTTAACATGTTTAAATGGTGCAAAGCACTGAGTCTAACAGAAATATTTAATTTATTTATTTTTGGCTAATTTAATTGATCTACGAACTTTGATATGTATGTACATCTTAACTTGTGCATGATTAAATCTAATTAAACTAGTTATAAGTTTCAAGGTAAGACTTAAAAGTATCTTTACGTGAGTGAAGGTCTGATTAAATATTTTTGGTTAATTTGAATTGAAATAAATAAGTATGAGAATGGGTGCCGATCTCTAATTATTTGAGCTTAATCAACCCATTCAAAGCTTAAGCTTATTATATAAAAAATAGTTCCAAAACTCATTTATTTTTCAAACCTTCTCTTAAGTGTAATAGAAGATGTTTAAGTTGACCTGTTACTTCGAGTAAAATAATGAATAGTTTTTGTGAGACCATATACTTTTTATAAATTTTTAACAAAACAGTAAAACTCTTCTTTCCTCAACATATCAAACATAACTTTGCCCATAAAATCAAACCAATGAAATTCTTATGTCGTGTGTGTCAACATATTTATTTTGGTAAAAGTAATGAAAAAATAATTTAAATTTTGTGAAATAATGAAAAGCTTTAAATGCATATGACAGCAAAACAATACCTGTGAGTTGTAAAATATTTTATAACAATATTGCCCAACAACCACGTGAACAACAACTGGCAGCTAACAATAAACAAACACAAACAACAATTTGAAACTCCTCACACACACATACAAAAATACAAGCTACTGCTTACAACTGTCACTTCAGAAACTTGCAATTCGAAAAAGAGACAACAAAGCGATTGAGAGAAAGATATTGTGAGGTGTGTGAGAGAGAACGAGATAGAGTGAGGGAGAGAGATTGAGTAAATGAATAAAAACTTTTGCTAGCAATTATTTTACAAAACAATAAATTTTATTATAACATGCCAAGTACGAGTATATCAGCACAGCTCGTCCGTGACTCATGTCAACATTACTCCCGTACAAACACATACATTTGTGTGCTTGCAACATTGCTCGGCTCTGATCTGCTCGGTTCTGAAATATTGTTGAAATGACAATAATAAACATTTAATTACAAAAAGGAATTGTTTGATTTGCACACGGGCACTAAAGTTTCTCCCTTGTCTATCCCTGCTGCACGCCGCGTCACCACGCTCAAAACGAGTAGAGAAGCTGGAATGTATGTATGTATGTGGATTGGTTTCGCTTTGTTTAAGTCAAAAAGTTTCAAGTGCGATGCAATGAGTTGCGTTACAATACTGCGATGCTATGCGTTACAATGAGAAGTGATGCATTGCGGTGAGGATACCACAAAGAGTTTAGAGTTGAGGGGAAGCGGAAGGGGAAGGGGAAAAGAGATGAGTTTGTGTGCGGTGTATTCCAGTAGTTTGGGGGTTAAAACTTATCATTGTATTGTATGCAAAATTCAATTAGCAGCATTGCTTCATTCAAATTTGATGTTGTTTTTGTTGTTATTGTTGCTGTGAGCTTGCATTGAATATGGCATTTATATATTTTGGAATGTGTTTGTGACAATTTACAAACGAACAGGGAAACTCACACAAGCACCCACGCCTAAATACTTGTGACAGTATATGAT
This sequence comes from Palloptera scutellata, assembly GCA_958295655.1. NCBI lineage: Eukaryota > Metazoa > Arthropoda > Insecta > Diptera > Pallopteridae > Palloptera > Palloptera scutellata. The sequence continues at coordinate 48,251,935 of OY282449.1, forward strand.
TGAAGCATTGCCAAAATTTCTAACTAATTTAATATTTCGGCTGCATTGTTTTCTCATTTGATTTTACATATATGTATGTATATATATTTTTTATTGTGAATTTCCAAAACAAAAAACTTTTGTAGTAATTGTGGAATAAAATTTTTTGCTGTGTTATTTTTTTTTTTTATTTAACATATTTTTGCGCTTACATACCATATACGCAAACAAAAGCATTTGGTTTTTAAATGAGCGCAATAAGATGAAAGAGAATGAGATCGAAAACGAATGAAGTATGCTCGTAAATTTTTGTTGGTATATATGTATGTATATGCAAAATTTTGACAATAATTAAAATCAATTTTAATTGCATGAAAAAGTTGTGTGTGAGTGACTGCGTGTTACCATAGTCACTTGGCCACAAAATATATGTATGCATTCAGCCTTAAAGCATGCAGCACTAGCAGCAGCATACTCACAGTGACATAATTTATACAGCAAGCGTCTGCTTTAGTTTCATAAAAGTCAGCAACACACACACGCATACACATTCAAAAACGAGTTTGTGTCTCTATCCCTGTCTCTTGCCATCTCTCTCTCTCTCACTTTGTTACACTGTGTTCGGGTTTATGTTCATTTAGCGCTTCAAATAGGATTTCATGTTTCAGAAAATCCAATTGTGTGAACTGTTATTAATGCAACAGCAGGATATGGCCGGCTGAAAGGCTGAATGGCTCTGGCTTACTGAATTGACTCTCAACTGACTGGGCGACTCACTGACTGACTCTATGGCTTGACTGAACATAGCTGGCTATGCACATACATCCATATATCCATATGCTATAAATGCATACAAGTATAAGGCGACGACGGACGACGACGACTATCGCATCCCGTCGCATTGCATCAAGTCGGGGATTAAACATGAAATGACGTCATTAACATTTCGGTTTTGACATGACCGCATATTTTGCGTAATAAGTAAGTACGCGGCTTGACGGCAGTGGTATCAGCGAATGAGCGAACGCGCATCGCAACCTTACTCGTACATTCGTACTTTGCTGCTTTTTCTTCATCATACTTAAATACATTTATACTATAAAATAGTACCATAGTATACAATAGAATGCATGGAAGTGTGTGCGTGTGTAATAGTAATGGGGTTTGAGTCCCTGATGTCTAGCTGTTGTTCTTGCTCCCTGCTGTTACTGACAGTTGTGAATGTGCTTGCTTTTGTTATTGACGAACATTGGGGGTGCTTGATGTTACATTGAAGTAAGTATACGCGACATAATCATATCGACGAGCTATAATTGTACATCACATATATATACATACATACATACAAACATACAAACACATATACTTAGTCATATAAAGTGATGTCACTTCCTGTATGTTTGGTCAATCACAAAAAGACAACAGCGAATAATGAAAGCAATTTTAGTTTTTGCCAAAGTAAAGTGTATGTAAAGCTTCCATGATGAAAATGTTGTTCCAGTTTTGAAACTGTATTGAAAGCGAACACCTCGACTACAGGTTTGAATCTCTTTAAAAACATTCTCAATTCTTTGAAAGGTTTCTTGGAATTAAATAGAATGGACAAGGACTTGAGTAAAGAGTAATTAATTTTAAATTAAGTACTTTCATAAAAGATAAAAAAAAACTATAACTGGTACAAGTAAGTAAATCAATTCAAAATTTTAAGTAAAAGTACTTATCCGTCAAATCTCAGTGTTTACCTAATTTTGCTAACAGATCGCAGTATTATGACAAGACACAAATTCAACACAGGTTAGGGAAAGACATCTTAAAAATAGAGAAGCCAGCCACTATCAAGAAAGGCTTCAAATTCAACGGAAAAACCTTAATATTTTTAAAATATACTATTGTCTTCAGTATAACATTTAACCGTTCCGCAAGGTTTTAAACATTTCCTTGTGTAGTTTAGAGGGTGTAAGAGCATTTAGATTACACCATGGAAATGATATGCTCATACGCAACATTATGAGGAATAAGTGTTTTCCGAGATCAAGTATTGTATTCTCAAAAAGTGCCTATAAGTTAAAAGAAACAATTTGCAACATATCTTATCTTTAGATATTCTATAAATACTTGCGATGTATATTTACTACATTGGGCTTCATTCTTCAGAAATGAATTCGATGAAATCTCCATGATTAAATAAATGAATCCAGAGAGCATTTTGCTATGCTAATACACAACTTTTTGATATATTTTTTACCCCAAGTAACTTCTACCAAAAAATTGAAAATATTCTAAGTATTGTTTTCACCAAAGTTTGTAAGCGTTTGTTTAGTCTTCTCAAATACTCTGAAGTATCAGAATTTTTTTACGTATACATACTTACTAGAATATTATGCATACATTAGATTTATATATCACTTTCTTGAAGAATTTCCACTGAGAAATGGTAAACAATAAATTTTTTTTTATTTGTTGATAGATTTTAATATAATTTAGCTAGAGTTGTCAAACATAGTCACGATAAAATATCAAAACGATTCTTAAGAGCTACTTGACTTTTTCATAATAGAAAAAGCCACTGTATCTAACTAGCTACTTACACAAGGCACATATACAGCATGAGCAGCAAGGAGAGGAGTGGCAAGGTTGCAAAGGCAGTACATATATTCTACAGAGAACACTAAATTTGTTTTATAAAATCCTAACAACAGCATCCTTTTTTCATCAACAACATTACCGAAAGACTTGAAAAGAGATCGCTGTTCCAGATTTACATATTTATAATATTTTTCATGATTTTTATAACGCTCTAATTTAGTCAAATTCATTTATCTTTTTTTATGCACATTCAATAAAATAAATAAGTTTAAATTTCCATATATTATGGATGATGATCATCAGCCAACAATTATCACATCATTCAATGAGGATACAATGCAAGCAAAGCAAAATTGGACTACATAAATTTATGCTCAATATGTATGCAACAAAGACATCACTCTTCATTAAATATGTCTCAAATGGCATTGGCGCTGTCTTCATGCAATTTTTGTTGTTTTTGCTGTTACTTCTGCAGTTGTTGTTAGTGACAAAATCCATCAATGTTAATTTTCGAACAATTTTATTAAAGGAAAATCGCGTCAAATGTGACAAAAAAGCAATGAGCAAGTGAATAAAATAGCAGAATACCAACAACAAGTGAAACGTTGACAATGCCAGTTGTAAATTTATGCAAATTTCAAGAAGGACTACCACACAAAAAAAAAAAGAAAAAAAATCTACCGCACAATAATACACATCGCATGTATGCATGTCATTGAAAAAGATGTAGCAAGTAAGAAAGAAAAATTTCGCGGTGATGAAAAATGCAGCCAAACCCCATGTTAAATTATGCAAATTTGATTTCTATGAATGAATACAGAACTGACTTGTGACTGACTTTGAAGTTCTGTCATTGTCATTAAACACATACACACAGGCATACTCACATATGTGGCAACTACTATGGTATGATATGCATATGCGAGTGGAGTGAATATATGCATCGATATATTGTATGAAAAATTTACAAGTTAAGTCCTTTTCATAGTCAGCCAAGCAGGCAAGCAAGCTAGCAGGCGTCAGGCAGGCAGATAGACAGCCGGGCTAGTAGAATAGAATAAGGTCCTTTAGCTGAGCGTCATTTGATTAGAATATTCATGCACTTTAGTGTTGTCATTTATGGATGTCGTCGTTGTTGTTGTCGTTGTAGTCGTTCATTCATTTAGTGTCATCAGCAGCAATGCTCATATACATAAATACACATATGCATGCAATAATGTATATGTGTATATGGCTGTGTGTGTTTATACATGTTCGCAATCAACAAAATTGTCTGTTGCTTGTATCTGTATATGTTGATGTGTGTTTGTGTTAGTGTCTTGCTATTTCATCGTCAATGTCGTTCGTTCATTCAACGTGAATGTTCAACTGACAGTTTTGTCAGGAGAATAAAAATGACATGTTGCTTCAATGAGAGAATACTGCTTGGCTGCTATGACTGTTACTGGTAACTGCTGCTGCTTTGTGGTAGAGTTGTGCTTGGTGTCGGCAATAAGGATGGCGGCTTTAAATTTGCATAAGTAGCGGTGCAAATGCTGCTACTTGCCATTGACGCTATAAACAGTTGACAGTAATCGTAAGTGAAGTTGAGTTTCACCTTTTTTCTGACTTTTCTAAGGCTTTTCATCTCGAAAGTCAATTTGGCAAGCGGTGCACATTTAATACGGATGCTGAATGCATATGTTGCACACACACACACACGCACACACACACATACACACACACTTACATAGATTTTATACCAGTGCATTGCATAGTGATGATTCTGCACCAGCATCATCATCATCAACGTCATCATGTGTGATGAAGACGCTGTCATCCAGTACTTAAGCAAATTAGCCACAAAGCGATAGAGAAAGTAATGACTAATATGAGTATTTTTGGAAAGAACCGATATAATTTATGATTTAAGGGGAAATTAGAACACTGATACTGGACACATTTTGTATTACAGTTCAGTTGAAGTGCTTTAGAAATGTATTTTTTAATGTCAACCATATCCAATTGACTTGAGAATAAAAGTGATTGAAGAAATTTTGAAAATAGAGTTGACTACTGGTTTCAATTCTTTAATTTTTATGTTTGAACAAAAATTATTATTCCATGTCCATAAAATTTATGGCTTAGTTATGATTGCATTTAATGAGAGTGTGTATATGAATTTCCTTAATAAGGACTTATATGAAATTATGAAAGTATCTTTAAGGTTTCCTTCACTGAACAAAATTTCATTTTCAAAATCTCCGCATGTATTCAAAATTATTTTATTTTTCTGGCAAAGCAAAAGTTTAAGTAAGTATTTATGTAAAATTGTAAACAGCATGTGAGATTTTCAGGTTTTCTTTGTATCTGAAAAATTTGTAAATAGTGTCTTCAACGTTTTGTCATGTAACATTTTAAGCATTTCTTATTTTCGTATCTAATTTTTTCTCAACTGCATTTATTTTCTTTCAACAAACGTTTTTCGGACAGTCTGATGGAGATTTCAATTTACAAATTTAAAAACTTTTTTTAGTTTTTCTATGTCTTTGACACAATAATGCTACAGCGAATGTCAAGCATAGAAACGAATACAAAATCTTGTAGCAATATGTTTTTTTTTTGTTTTTTTAAACAAAACCTCATTATAACAAAGTTATACTTTACACATAAATTTAACCTATAAATTTAATTTATGAAAATGTTGGAAATTATTAGGATTTATGGTCTGCTCTTCAACCTACATACCTTGTTGAGCTTGAACAGAAGAAGAACATAACTGGAACAGAACTGGAACATAACTAGAACAGAACTAGAACAGAACTAGAACAGAACTAGAACAGAACTAGAACAGAACTAGAACAGAACTAGAACAGAACTAGAACAGAACTAGAACAGAACTAGAACAGAACTAGAACAGAACTAGAACAGAACTAGAACAGAACTAGAACAGAACTAGAACAGAACTAGAACAGAACTAGAACAGAACTAGAACAGAACTAGAACAGAACTAGAACAGAACTAGAACAGAACTAGAACAGAACTAGAACAGAACTAGAACAGAACTAGAACAGAACTAGAACAGAACTAGAACAGAACTAGAACAGAACTAGAACAGAACTAGAACAGAACTAGAACAGAACTAGAACAGAACTAGAACAGAACTAGAACAGAACTAGAACAGAACTAGAACAGAACTAGAACAGAACTAGAACAGAACTAGAACAGAACTAGAACAGAACTAGAACAGAACTAGAACAGAACTAGAACAGAACTAGAACAGAACTAGAACAGAACTAGAACAGAACTAGAACAGAACTAGAACAGAACTAGAACAGAACTAGAACAGAACTAGAACAGAACTAGAACAGAACTAGAACAGAACTAGAACAGAACTAGAACAGAACTAGAACAGAACTAGAACAGATCTAGAAATAGGACAAAAAAATTCTCTGATATCAGTTGGTGTAGTAAAATATTGATTTTCATTTAAAGTAAGTTTTCAAATTGAATATCTGCAGAAATTCTAAAAATTTGTTCACTATTACTTCAATATATTTATTTTTTATAACCAGTAATTGAGTGTTTTTCTTGTATTTTTTTGTACACATTACACCAAAATGCATTTGCACTGATAATGCCACAATTCACATTTATTGTACCACACATACAGGCAAACAAATAAATATGTATATATGTACTGCATGGTTGCGGCTGCAACATATCGACTCATATACACACATCTAGTGCATTGAACCAAATAATAATCACAAACATAACAATAACAATAACGCTTCAAAATAAAAATCAAGTAAACAGTTCAATTAAACTTTTGTTCGTCCTTTTTCGTGTCTCTACATAGCACAGTACACAGCAACCGAATCCTCGACATTTCCTATTATCTATCTATCACAGTGTAGTGTATGCACAGTGTAGTTCAGTGTATTTTACAGCATTGCCACATTTGGTTTCTATTTTTTATTTTAATGTACTGGCAACTTTGTACAATAACATTTCATTTTATTATGTCAAAGTTTTGTTTGTTTTATCTTCTGGATGTTTGAACATTTTTTACATTTATTTTTCTTACATTCGCACAAAGTTTACTTTTTATCACTGTAGAATGTAGTAGTTGTTGTTGTTGTTGGCACAGTAGAGTATCAGAAGCTGCAACAGCAGATAGTGTTCCATTGCTCACTACTGTACTGTAAATATGATAATGTTGTTTTCTGTTGTTCATGTTGTTGCCGTTGCAGTTACAGTATTTTTGCATAATAAGTATACACAAACCTATTGTTTACTTTTATTTCAACACTATAACAAATAAAAAAAAAAAGCCAAAAAACAAAGTGTATATTTGGTTTTATATTCGTTGTTATAAAAACGAAAATATATAGAAAAAATATGGTATTTTATAAAAGTAAAAACCTTGTAAAATTTTATAACTTTTTGCTTTTTTTATGGTTGAGCATTTGGAATTTTTATGCAAAAATTCATACATATCAACTACTCATGTTCTTATTGTGAGAAAAAACCATATGTGACAATATAAACAGTAAAGTGTATTTCTATGAAATGGTAAGGGCTGTGAGAAGTAGAGAAGTGAAATTCATCGGAGATTATATTAGAAGCTCATTTATGGGCACATATACGCTAATAGATTGCGTCGTAAGATGTTTTTCTTAATCTCTTTGAATGCTCTCATAGGCAATAGAAGTAAAACTGCAAAAATAGAAGTTAAACTGCAAAACTAACTTATCCGGGTCATGAAATATTCTAAAAATGGCAATACTGTGTAGTCAACACCTTTCCTAAATGTGGGAATTCAGATGAAAATGCAACATATTAATATAAAAAACACTAAAAAATATACTTATAAACAAAAGGTTTTAATAGGAATTTAAAAAACTTAGGTGCTTTTACATATAAGTATCAGTCGCAAAAAAATAATATCTATTATAAATAAAATTTTGGGCTGTTGTTTTTGAATAGAGCAGATGTTAAGGTCTTCAATAAAAATTGCTATAATTTGATCATTATGTAGACCGACGAAGATTTATAGAGCTATAAATCTTATGTTAATCAGTATCGCCAGTCAGTATCAGGATGGATCGAAGGTAGATAGTCCAATATATATTATTAAGTAAAACCCATGATTGGCAGATGTATCCATAGATATGAAGATTCGTGCACAAATATGTAGAAAGGTTGATCGAAAATCGACTTATAAATAGATAATCATGTAAATTAATAGACAAATCAATAGATACTCTAACTGATTTATTGATCAATATATAGGTTATTAGAGATTTGACAGACAGATCAATTGAATATGGATTACTATGTAGATCTGTAGATCAATAGAGGTATATATTTTAGATATATATTGATCAGCAAATTAACTTAAGTATTATAAGGATGTTTTTGTGAATAAGTCATAATTCTTTGTGGACAAACATCTCTTATATTATGAATGTTGCTTCCGAGTACAACAGAGATACCTTTTTGATCCCCTACAGGATCAGCATAATCTGATAGATTATTATTAATCTAAAACTAGCGACTCTTTTCTTTTAGTTTATATACTAAGTATTAAAATTTGAATTTGTTTCTTTTTCTACGCTTATGGAACTAGAAATATGCGAGTAAGTATTTGCGCAAATAAAGGTAGCGATATGTACAAACATGAGAGAAATTAGTTTTCCAAAACATGTTTCGTTTTTTTTTTGTTTTGGGTCAAACAGAAACTTCCGTCGTCCAACCTTTTTTCAAAGAGCTCATGGTATAAGTGTACTAAATAAGTTAGTGAGAGTGGACACTACAGAGGGAAATGTTTTTAAAGACATGTTTCTTAGAAAATTTTAACAACTGGAATCACATTGAGATCGATTTTCAGCAGGGTTATCAGTACACTACAGTGGTATTAACGGAAAAAATATGTTCAATTGAAATCCAACGACTTGATATTTATGAGAAAAAGTACTTTGAATTAATAAATAAATAAATAGTTCTCTTAGTTTTACTAGTATTTGCTCCTTTTGTTAAAGGATACCACTTTACTCACAATTTATTGTAGTTAGCATGTTTTAGCTTACTACGTTCAAACACGATTGCCCCCTAAAACCTCTTTCCATAGCCGAACAAGCTTCAAAATATACTGCTGCATGATGTTTACCGAATAAATTCAACAGGAAAAAATATACTTTTATACAACACTTCCTAAAGCAATACAAACACAACGAAACAAACGCCGCGTGCTACATCAACAACAACACCAAAAATTGTAAATTGTGTAATAAAACCGCTTAAAAGCATTTAAGTACTTTTCTCTTTCACTTACTGTTTTTCCACTTTTAATTAAAACAATTCACAAAAACCAACTCTACTATAAAATATTTTACTTGAATTAAAAAAATGCACGAACCAAACAAAAAAAATATTCGAGCGCTATAAAAAATTTAGTACTAGTAGTAGTATGGTAATAGGTAAATATAGTAGTAATAAATAGTATGAGAATAAAAATTAAAATAAAAGACAACAAAACAATCGCACAATAATAATAGTAGTGAACTCACCCTTGCTCGAACCGTCCGGACCACGTAGTATGGTGCACTCCTCTATAGTGCCAAAAGGATTAAAAATTTGTCTAACATCCTCTTCGGTTTGTTGTTTGCTTAGCATACCAACGAATAGCTTGCGATCTAAATGCTCTAATGTAGGTTTCATATATATATTTTTTTTTTAGTTTAATTTTTTTTTTTGTATTTAAGTACATAAAAGAGGCATAAAAGTAGAGGAGAAAAAATAATGAAAATTATAATGAAAATGGGAACAGAGATTAAATAGAGAAAACAAATATTTAATTGGGAAGAAACAAATTGTATAAAATTATAAGAATGGAAAAGTAAAGAGAAGGGATTAAGTACGTGGTAGATAAGGAGTGTATAGGAAGAAATAATTTATTGGTAATGGTAGGGTTAATTTAAGATTTGCAGGTAAAGGTTTCAGCGAGTAATGGGTTAATAATGGATAGGTTAGGAGTAAATTGGTAAGCAAGAATGAATTCAAAAGGGTTGGTATGGGGGTTTTTAAGAGTTTAGAGTTAAGTGTCGGTAAGGCGTTAGTAGTGCGTTAGGTTATGCAGTGACCAGTAATGGGAAAAGAGAGATCGGACGGTATATAGATGGTATAGGTTGAGGTACAGGAGAGGAATAAGGTCGCGATATAAGTAAACCGTAAGAGAAGATAAGTTGGGCATACAAGTAAATATGGAGTTATGTAATTCAAAGCAAAAGTATTTCGAAAAATGGAATGAAAGTAGCAAATACAAAAGTCAGCCCGCGCATTACAAAAAACCAAAGTAAATTCGAAAAAGTAGTATGACAAAAAATTAAGTACCATAAAAAAAAAACAAAAGAAAAATATGTAAAAACGTACGTAAATAATTATGGTAACAAATTTGGTAACGCACCACAGATAAACGAGCGGCAAGTACAATAAAAATTACAACATTTAAAAATAGTTTTCAAATATGGCAATATGGCAAATAGTAGAACGAACGTTACAACATTTATTTAAAAAATATTATGAAATTTTTTTTTGTTTTTATATAAAAAGTTGTTTTTTTTTTGTAAAAATAATGTAGAAAAAAAATTATAAAAATATATTTTGAACGTGAGTTTGCATGATTTTGTAAAACGAAAAACCGCGAACGAGCGAGCGAAATTTTGTATTTTTTTTAAAAGAAAAATTTAGAAAGAAATAAATTAAATTGAGAAAAAATTAATTAATTTCCGTTTTTCAAGCCAATTTTTTATTGTTTTTTTTTATATTTTTTTTGTGTTATTTGTTTCATTTTGTTTGTGTTTGGTTTGAGTTTTTGTGTTTTAGAAGAGCAAAAAAGGACGAAAAAAAGAAGAAGACAAAAAATGGTGACTTTAGTATAAAATTTTGAAAATTTTTTTTTGTAATAAATATTTTGAAAAACTTGAATATTGTTCTGTTTTTTGTAATTCATTTAATAATTTGAAATTATAAAAGAAAACTAATAAATAAATTCGTTTTTAGCTAACATTTATAATTAAAAATTGTTTGTCTCAACGAAAACAAAACTAAGTAAATACTTAAGTATATGGATTTTGATTATTTTAATAAAACTTTTTATTATATTTTTTTGCTAACAAAATTACAAATCACGCACACACACTTATACGAAAATACATACAAATACATTAATATCACAATAATTAAAATATATGTATATGTAGTAGTAATTTGTGATAAATTGTTATATTTATGTACGAATATAGTGAAAAAAGATAGCAACTACTTGAACGTACTAGTTATGCAATATGTAGAATACTTTTAATGTTACCTATGTTATGGATTTAGATTTTAAATCGTTTCCATGGTATATATTTCTATATGTCTGTTTACTACCACTAGTTTAACAAAAATTTATAATATTTTTGGTAGTCGTTTTCTTTACTCATATACATATCTACTATGTAAAAGTTTGGCATATTAATTTGAAAAGTTTTGAATCCTTTGCTGCGTGAGATATTATAATATACTTTCTTGGGGAAGTTTCATTGGATTTTGTAATCAACCAACATCACTGTCTTTGAACTGCTGTGAAATTGAAAAACTATTTCGTTGTTAGATATTGTGGGGAGACTATATTTATTTAACTACCTTGGTAGTCTAGCAGCAGCCTGATAGACTGTCATCTCTGTGATCCCAAGTTCGATTTCTGCCAAGAGTATGACATAGTTTTTAACTATTACTTATCTTCCTTTCTTAATAAACATAACATTTTACATTTATAGGTTTATCTTCATAGTGTTAATTTACTTTCATTTATTTGTCATACATAATATATACATACCTATATTATTTAAATTGTTTTGATTTGTTTAGCCTAAATATCGAAATTCAGTTTATTTCTAGTTGTTTCTGGCCTCATTTAGCACAACTTTAAAGTCTGTAAAAATTATTTTTTTTATAATCTTACTAAAAATATCTAAGATAATATGGGATAACGTTAAATATTTCAGTTTAAAGAGGACACTTAATAGTGTCCAATTTCTTGATCGATTATTTTCTTTCATTTGCATTTTGTTATAGCATATAAGTATGTATACTACTGTGGGCAAAAGTTAGTAAGACTTTGTTCATAATTTAAAATTTTTTTATAAATTCTTCCAAATCTATTTCGTCCCCTTCAAAGTAATCCCCCCCGGCCCCAATACACTTGTGCCAACGTTTTTTCCAATTCTCGAAACAGTTGTTAAAGGCAATTTCCGGAATAGCCTTCAATGCGCTTAGCGATTCATGTTTAATGTCTTCAATTGACTCAAAACGGTCAAACGGTCCACGAAGCGGTTTTTTGAGTTTAGAAAATAGCCAAAATTCACAAAGTCACACGGTGCTAAGTCAGGCGAATAGGGTGGTAGGGTGGTTGCGGAACGATATCAGTCGAATTTTTGGCAAAATGGTCTCCTGAAACCAATGCAGTGATTTTGGAACCAATCGTGCATTCACTCTTCTTAGGCCCAAATGATGTTTTAAAATGGTTTTACACCGATCCTTCCGATATTCCAACGATGCCAGTAAGGTCTCTGACTGTTAATCGTCGATTCTCGATTCTCGAGCACCAATTCCTTGATTTTATTGACATGTTGATCATCAGTTGATGTTGATGGCCGTCCTGGACGTGGTTCGTCGTCAACGCGTTCTCGACCATCTTTGAACAATTTGTACCAATCAAAAATACTTGCTCGCGACATACAATTATCACCGAAGGCCTTTTGCAACATTCTGAACGTTTCGGCACCAGAAATTTGATTCCGCACACAAAATTTAATGGAACTTCTTTGTTGAATAATTTCACTCATTGTGAAAATCGCCGAATGCACTTTTTGTACTTCAGAAAGACAAGCGTATACTAAACACTAATGATTATTTTGATGTGACATTTGGCATAGATGTCACCGACAGTCATACCAACCTTAAAAAATAATATTTTGATGAATTGGTTTCCGCGCGAAATTTAAATTAAAAAGTCTTACTACTTTTTGCCCACAGTAGTATGTATATGGGTAATAACATTTTTGCATGATTTTTGAATGGATTCAGAACTAAAAAAGCTAACAACCTTGCCTATGAATGTTATCAGGTTAACCTAACATTTCTGACTCTATTATCATGGATATATAAGATTAATTGTAGATTCAACCAGAGCTGCGATTAGACTATTACAGCCAGTGTGATCTTAGACGTTTCCAGAATTTCACATAACACCACTCAGTAACTACAAGTATCTGCGGATTATTTGAAGAATGTTCCGGATAACCCTAACAAGAAATGAAGACCTCTAACCAAATGACCAATTACTGTCTAGATAAAGAAGCGATAATGGAGGTGGATAGGAAACAAAGCAAGCTCTGCGATAATCACAGGATTTTTAATAGAACCAACAAGAAGGCATACGTCGAGAAGTCAAATAAAACAACTACACAAAACTAAACTAAAAAATTTTAATATAAATGCGCGAAACTTTGGATAGGAGAAATGGAGAAAGAAAATTGCCTACAAATCGACATGCAATACTTCTTAACAAAAGTATAGTCACAAATAATTCAATGTCTTGATGGATGGATGGATGTGAAGAAGGCAGAGAACCTCACCTACGAGTGCAGGACAGTTCCTCAAGCACTCAGGCTATGTAGCTCACTGTACTTAAGGCCTAGGAAAAGAAGAAGGGGTGACAGCAAATTAGGTGTGTTAGAGAAAAAGAGGGGAGAACTTTGTCCATTTCTGTGACATCGAAACCCAAAATGCGACATCTCGTTCTGGCAAAGGCGGGATATGTGCAGAGGAAATGCTCTGTTTTGTCCACCTCCTCCAGACAAGATGTGCAGGTCGGGTCTTCGGTGATGCCGATTATGGTCATATGTTGGCCCCATGGATTATGTCCTGTGATGAGTCCCACATTCCCACAAGACATTCAATATCTTAGTAATATAATCATCGATTGGAAAGCGAACATTAATGCTAATTTTAGATTGAAAAGTCGGAAGAGTAATATGGCAGAATTAGCGGCTCCTCATATTGGTACCATGCCAATTTAATGTGACGTTTGCTTTTTGTGGACATTTATGTCATATCGAAAAAGCATCCAGTTGGAACTTCACGTAATAAATTGAAGATTCTAGGTGGATCCACGTACGCAAGGTATTCCACGCACACCAGAAAATGAGATTTAAGTATTTAAATATCTTTAAAAAAATATATATTCTGATTTTTAAAGGATACAGATGATTTTTACCTTAAGCTGAGTAAAAAAGTATTACGAAAAAAAAAAGTATTGCTGGATGACGCGGATGAGTCGAGCGGGTAATACATATCAATATTTTTATATTTTTTTAAACATACTTTTGTAGATATGTTCAGTACAATCTTAACAAGGATAATTTATTAATATTATTCAACTGTTCTTAGTTCAATTAACTAAGATGTGGGCGGGGTAACTGAACCTGTGAGCAGCTCACAGATTTTTATCAATATGACGATATCAATATAAGAAAATACTATGCCAATACTAATAAATTTTATCAGCACAACCTACTGATTGAAAAATGACCAAGACATTTGATATACACATTTATCTTCTTGAATACTTTTCTAAATACAAACAAAAACAGTTCGATTATTTGTTCAATTAAAAATGAAATATTTTCCAAAATTATCTAAGCTACGAATAAATAAAGGAAAATGATATCGGTATAAATATTTATGCATCATCAGAGAAAAAAAAAAAACCCCAAATGTAAACAAATGAAGTCCCCTTAAAGAAACTTATGCTTGTAGTTTAATATATTTCATATTTATATAAAATACAAACATCCTGCGGCATAAACCTTAAAAAAAAAATCAAATAAAAAAATGTTCAAAATTACTAAAATGTAATCAAAATCAAAGCATTACGATAAAAGTTTTGTAAAAGAAATACATACATACAATTACATAAATAAATATATTGAAGTTGGTTGTAACCTTTTTGTTAAGTTATACTATAAGTGGAAAATATATGTAGTATATAAAAAGAAGTTTTTTCCACACACATACACACGCACACAAAGAACTGAGGAAAAATGTGAATCAGTGGGTGTAACCAATAAATCTTAAATAAAACTATGAAAGAATAGGTACAAAAAATAATAAAAGGAAAAAAGAAGGAATAGAATAGAGAGAGAGAGAGGAGAAAAAGGAATACTTGCCTCCGGTAAATGTTATGAAATTGGAAACAATTTGAAAAGTACAAGTATAAAATTACCAAAGATAATGCCGAAAGCGTAAAAGGTTATGTGAACTTGTTACTTATACGTTCACACACACACACACACAAAACTCACACATACATTCAGATACACACTTGTCGTGTTGGAAGTAGATAATATGAGCAAAGTTTTTGAACATTAAAACTGCTGGATACATTTCTATATGTAACTAAGTATGTAGTGTATACCAACATTTATAACAAGGACATATTGCAGCAGTTAAGCTAATAATTGCTACTCCTCGGCGCTCTTCTGCTGTTGCCAAAAAGTATTATTCCTGTTCGAAAAGTAAAATCAAAGAAAACGAACAAAGGAACTGAGTAGTTAGAAGAACTACTATCCTGAGTCGAGAATAACATAAAATGGCAACACATGGCGCACAAAGGAGTAATTGCATATAAGTATGTGTATGTGTGATACAAAATTGTTGTTCTTCTAGTACATGATTCCAAATGAAGTTGATAGCGTTTGTTCGAAATAACCTTAAGGACATTGTTTCGAAAGCCTAATAGCAACAGTGAAGCAAATGTAGCTGCTGGGACAAGAGCATTACAAAATTCCTGCAACCTTTTGCACCTGTTTGTTTTTGTTATTCTCACAGACGATTGTTAAGCTATTATGAAAATTGTAGAGGTAAAACCGGAACTATGTAGCAATTTTGGTACTTTCAGAAAGTGAGAGTGAGAGAAATAGAGTCAGAGGAATAGAGTAAACTATGTTGTGAAAACAAAGCAGAAAAATTAAAAGAGCACGTTATAAAAAATGTGAATCACGTTCACTTCTTCGTGTATTCGAGTGAATTTTAACAACTTTGTATTACAACAAGTGGATGAAGAGTGAAAAGTGTAGAAAAAGGTTGTCATACGTTCTTTGGGGGGCATCGAAAGGTCACACAAAAACTACAGAAAAATGCGGTTGTTATTGTACATTTAGCTAAAGCATTCGTGCCTTTGTTGTTAGGTTCAATGAAGCAATTTTCTAGCTTTTTTTTCCTTCTTACTCGTTTGGACTACCTACTAGGATATCAATCTAATGATGACCAGGTTAACAACATTGATCATAGTTTGGATCTAATCTTTTAGTATGTCCTTAATGACATTCTCATTAACATGGGAATCAGATGTTACCAACTCAAAACCGATTAGGCAATAAAGTGTTTAGAAGAAGATCACTGCCTCGAAATCAAAATATTCATCTCGATTCCAAAGTCAAAACCTTAATGATGATTAATTCAGTTCAGTTTGAGCAATTGATGGGTCGAGCTCACAACACTTACTTAGTAACGGTATGTTGAATAAATAAATGAGATTTCATTGAAACGACAAGAAACCCACTGACACTTTGCAGGACATGTCAAGCAAAGAATCTCCAATGATGGTTTGTGAGGCAATAAACGAGAAATTATTATGAAAATTCTCTGCTTTTGGAAAGCTAAGTATTACTTAGTGCTGGCACTATGGTCGACAGGACAAGTATCAAAATATTGTTTAAGTCTCAATTGAACTTTCCGTGTATTCTTTTCTTTTCTACTGGGCATATTCGGTCACATATGAGAGTTTCATCTCGTTTATGTGGAATGCTGTAAAATGCACAATTTCAGAGATTTTCTACCGTTTCCATTTTTTCTTTTTCCTCGTTTCCTCGTTTCCTCGTCATATTTGCTAACTATTGCCAAAAGGTAAAAGTTGAAACAGTTATTTGTGCAAAGCAGAGTAAAAGAAAATGTAGAAAACAAGAAACACTAAAAAACGAAAACAGAAATATAATA
The DNA here is from genome assembly GCA_958295655.1 of Palloptera scutellata. Taxonomy (NCBI): domain Eukaryota; kingdom Metazoa; phylum Arthropoda; class Insecta; order Diptera; family Pallopteridae; genus Palloptera; species Palloptera scutellata. Next base: position 48,268,591 of record OY282449.1, read on the forward strand.
AAGACCATTAGGCTCATATAGACAAGTTAAGTGGCTCTTTTAGTGCCGTAACACACACCCACACTTCCTCCCGCTCCCAACATCATGAAGCTAATGTATTTGAAAATGTTATAGTTGTATAAGCAATTTTTGTGTAGTTAGGTTTTTTTCTTTAACATTTTTGCCTTCAAGCTTGACTGCAAATTTGAGTTTCCCCGTGCTCTGTCAGTAATTGAAGAGAGGAAAAAAGTAAGTCATTAACGCGATGTTGTCTTTCATTTTCCGTGTCGGTTGCAAATACAGATGATGCTGCTGCTGTCCGCCAGCCAGAATTTTTCTGCAACAGACTTTACGGAAAGAATTAAAAAATTGTTAACCACATGAAATTACAGGTGCTTGTGAGGATGCTTTTTAAGTTTTTTCCTTTTTTTTTTTAGATTTTGCATTTCATTTCGAACAAGGCTCTCTGTTTTTTTTTTTTTTTGTTTTTGTTGCTTAACTTTTGCTTTGCTTATGACTTTTTGAGGCTATAGATACATAGTTACATATACCTACATATATATAATGCATACGTGGTATGAATTGAAATAAAAAATAATAAAAAATGAGTTAACATAGCAGACAGTCGCTAATTGTTCATAGTTTCTTTTTACAAATCTAAAAAACAAAATTGAAAGGAAAAATAACAAAAGCAGCAGACAAGTAATTGTATTTTAAATGTTGCTGAAGCAAGGCGAGAAAAAATCATGGAGAAAAACATTGTAACATTAAAGCTTAAGTGCTGAGCAGTGATGCGGCTTCACTCGTATGCACTGACATGTAAATTGACATTTAATGGTTAAAAATAATAAAAAGAAAAATAACATAAAATTGATACAAAATACAATGTTTCAGTTAAGTGAAAAGAAATGATGGAAGCTTGAGTAGGAAAATTCAAGATTTAAAGTGAACTTGTAGCTAATGTTGTAAAAAAAACGAAGAAAATTTTGTTTTTGAGCTAAAACAAAGGATACATGATGAGAATTTGAAAATGACAATATAATCGATATTGAGTTATATATTTTGAGGATTACATCTAAAGACAACCTATCGGGTATTCAGAAAACATATTAAAAAATGTAAACTTCATTATACTCAATTTCATTAGATATTTTGCACTATAATTCGTATGTCGACGGCTGCCTTAAGCTGATCAGTTCCTAAGTTCTTGCTATTCTTAGGCAATCATAATACATATATCCTAGTTCTGAAAACTCTAAGAAATATCACATTTACATAGTAGATATCATACATTTTAAAATTTTTAATTAATTTTATAGCAATTTGCTATTGGAATGTGTAAAATTTAAATAACGAATGTTTTAATACGACGATATATTTGATATTGAGTTATATGTATGTATATCCTTAAAAACTACAACTAAAGACAACACGTAGGTCATATGGGGTTTTGTTGCTTCACCAATTCAAAAATCAATTATGCTTTTGTAAGTAAGTAAGTAAGTAAGTAAGTAAGTAAGTAAGTAAGTAAGTAAGTAAGTAAGTAAGTAAGTAAGTAAGTAAGTAAGTAAGTAAGTAAGTAAGTAAGTAAGTAAGTAAGTAAGTAAGTAAGTAAGTAAGTAAGTAAGTAAGTAAGTAAGTAAGTAAGTAAGTAAGTAAGTAAGTAAGTAAGTAAGTAAGTAAGTAAGTAAGTAAGTAAGTAAGTAAGTAAGTAAGTAAGTAAGTAAGTAAGTAAGTAAGTAAGTAAGTAAGTAAGTAAGTAAGTAAGTAAGTAAGTAAGTAAGTAAGTAAGTAAGTAAGTAAGTAAGTAAGTAAGTAAGTAAGTAAGTAAGTAAGTAAGTAAGTAAGTAAGTAAGTAAGTAAGTAAGTAAGTAAGTAAGTAAGTAAGTAAGTAAGTAAGTAAGTAAGTAAGTAAGTAAGTAAGTAAGTAAGTAAGTAAGTAAGTAAGTAAGTAAGTAAGTAAGTAAGTAAGTAAGTAAGTAAGTAAGTAAGTAAGTAAGTAAGTAAGTAAGTAAGTAAGTAAGTAAGTAAGTAAGTAAGTAAGTAAGTAAGTAAGTAAGTAAGTAAGTAAGTAAGTAAGTAAGTAAGTAAGTAAGTAAGTAAGTAAGTAAGTAAGTAAGTAAGTAAGTAAGTAAGTAAGTAAGTAAGTAAGTAAGTAAGTAAGTAAGTAAGTAAGTAAGTAAGTAAATAAGTAAGTAAGTAAGTAAGTAAGTAAGTAAGTAAGTAAGTAAGTAAGTAAGTAAGTAAGTAAGTAAGTAAGTAAGTAAGTAAGTAAGTAAGTAAGTAAGTAAGTAAGTAAGTAAGTAAGTAGGTAAGTAAGGAAGTAAGTAAGTAAGTAAGTAAGTAAGTAAGTAAGTAAGTAAGTAAGTAAGTAAGTAAGTAAGTAAGTAAGTAGGTAAGTAAGTAAGTAAGTAAGTAAGTAAGTAAGTAAGTAAGTAAGTAAGTAAGTAAGTAAGTAAGTAAGTAAGTAAGTAAGTAAGTAAGTAAGTAAGTAAGTAGGTAAGTAAGTAAGTAAGTAAGTAAGTAAGTAAGTAAGTAAGTAAGTAGGTAAGTAAGTAAGTAAGTAAGTAAGTAAGTAGGTAAGTAAGTAAGTAAGTAAGTAAGTAAGTAAGTTAGTAAGTAAGTAAGTAAGTAAGTAAGTAAGTAAGTAAGTAAGTAAGTAAGTAAGTAAGTAAGTAAGTAAGTAAGTAAGTAAGTAAGTAAGTAAGTAAGTAAGTAAGTAAGTAAGTAAGTAAGTAAGTAAGTAAGTAAGTAAGTAAGTAAGTAAGTAAGTAAGTAAGTAAGTAAGTAAGTAAGTAAGTAAGTAAGTAAGTAAGTAAGTAAGTAAGTAAGTAAGTAAGTAAGTAAGTAAGTAAGTAAGTAAGTAAGTAAGTAAGTAAGTAAGTAAGTAAGTAAGTAAGTAAGTAAGTAAGTAAGTAAGTAAGTAAGTAAGTAAGTAAGTAAGTAAGTAAGTAAGTAAGTAAGTAAGTAAGTAAGTAAGTAAGTAAGTAAGTAAGTAAGTAAGTAAGTAAGTAAGTAAGTAAGTAAGTAAGTAAGTAAGTAAGTAAGTAAGTAAGTAAGTAAGTAAGTAAGTAAGTAAGTAAGTAAGTAAGTAAGTAAGTAAGTAAGTAAGTAAGTAAGTAAGTAAGTAAGTAAGTAAGTAAGTAAGTAAGTAAGTAAGTAAGTAAGTAAGTAAGTAAGTAAGTAAGTAAGTAAGTAAGTAAGTAAGTAAGTAAGTAAGTAAGTAAGTAAGTAAGTAAGTAAGTAAGTAAGTAAGTAAGTAAATAAGTAAGTAAGTAAGTAAGTAAGTAAGTAAGTAAGTAAGTAAGTAAGTAAGTGAGTAAGTGCACAAAACTTTCTAAATGAGTAAGGCTTTCTGCTCACACAATACCAACGGAATATCTTTCGTTTCTGGGACAATCGGCGTATATATTTTTAATATTCAAAAATATTTTGATGTTTTTATATATTTTTACGTTTATATAAGGAAATACTAGGAAAATAAAACACACGATGTCGTTATCTTCTCGTAATTCATAAATTTTCAAAACATGTCAAAAGATTTGTGTTCCATAATTTTTATTTTATTGCTGTTTCAAATTATTATAACCAACAATTGCTACATATGAGGTTAAAAGTACGTATTTGTGTGTAGTTGTATGTGTACTTGTCTGCATGCAGGTTTCGCAAAATTGTAAATAATTGAAAATGTAATTATTTTCTATAAGTATGCTCATATACACACGAATGTATAGCTACATACAAACGAACAAACATCTATACGTACAAATGTATGCATATGCAAGTTAATGTTTAAGTACATATGACAGTGAAGAGCATATCTGTTGCTCGAGACCCACAACTTTAAATGATTTTATGCTATCCTTGATTGATTACAATGCAGTTTTTATTCATTACTAAAGGTAAGTTTATAAGAAAAAATTTAGAAAGTTTTAGCCAATCTGATTAAAAAAGTAAGTAAGGGCACTTCTATTTAGTTTCTAGTTTTAGTGTTAAGGATCGTATCAAGCCATTGAATAAACTTTCTTCGCGCAGTTATTCCCTCTTAATTTTCTATCTATCAGACGTTAACAGTTTCGATCTTGAGTGTAAAATCAAATATATTTTTGCTTTTATAATACATATGTATACATATCAGCACCTTGATCATGCCTTGAAGCGGAAATTTAACGATTTCATTCACTCTATACCTACATATTGCACTTCTTACATACTTCAACATAAAATGAATGAAAGTACGTATGTTATAATAACGAAAAGCTAATGAAATTTTAATAGCATATGCTATTTTGTGGTTAATTAATTGAAATGTATTATAATATTGATGAATGTAGAAGTGAGTGTGTGAGATTTAACGTATGTGAGTATGAGTGTATATTGATGAATATCTATTGGGCTGTCAAGCATTTGTGTGTAATTAATTAAAAATAAATTTCAAAGCTGAAAGTTGTGACATATTTGACATATTCTTGGTTTGATTTTTATTTCTGGATTTTATCCTCAGATATAGAAATCTTGTATTAAATGTTTAAATGATTTCAGTTTGATATAAAAAGTTTTACAATAAAAAAATCTTAGTAGTATTAATGCGAAAAGTCAAAGATTTTATGTACATACGTATAGTGTCTACAACTCACATATTTAAAAAAATATCAAAATTTAATAAATTGTATAATCACATTTGATTAGTCTCTGTTTTGATTCTGGGTTTGATTCTTTAATTTATTAAGAGTTCTCTACTTGAAATTTCACTACAGTCACTACACGATTTTTTGAAACACACAATCGATATTGTCGCAACAAATTTTATTGCAGGTACTTACAAACACATATAAAGGGTGTTGTTTTCAGAAGTGCGGTTTTCAATCTGGCAATACTTTTTTCGGAATTGGTCTTTTTCACAGCTGCCACTTGATTTATGCTCAGTTTAGTTTGCCATTTCATAATGAATAGACTTAATCCTGAACAATGTTTGCAAATCGTGCAAATTTATTACCAAAATAATGGTTCGATTCGCGCGACGCATCGCGCGCTCAGCGATGAAATTGTCGCATTTGGAGTGATCATAATCCACAAGCCATTGTTGTGACGGCGTTACATCCTCAAAAAGTCAATGTTTGGTGTGCTATAGGCAGAGGAAATCATGGGACCTTACTTCTTCAAAGATGAAGCCGGTCATAATGTTACAGTCAATGGGGAACGCTATAGAGCCATGATTAATGAATTTTTCGTGCTTGAATTGGAGGATGTTGATGTGGACGACATTTGGTTCCAGCAAGATGGCGTTACATGCCATACAGCCAACGAAACAATCAATTTATTGAATAAAACTTTTGGTGAGCGCATTATCTCGCGTCGTGGGCCTGTGGCTTGGCCTCCAAGATCGTGCGATTTAACACCGCTGGACTACTTTTGGTTTTTTGTGGGGTTATGTGAAGTCGCTTGTCGACGCAGATAAGCCCGAGACGATTGACGCCTTGGAAGAGAATATTCGGCGCGTTATTACTGACATACGGCTCGGCCCCAATTGCTGCAAAAAGTGGTCGAAAATTGGGCCTCTCGGCTGGAATTTATTCGAACCAGCCGCGGCGGCCACTTGCCCCAAATCGTTTTTAAAACATAATGGCAAATCCTAATGGCAAATCCTTATAATAAAGCTAAATTCTTTTTTATTTTTTTAATTCTTCTTGAAAACCACACTTCTAAAAAAAAACACCCGTTACTTAAGTTTAACTATTGTATGTACTATAACTTTATAAGTCCTCACCGTTCTCATAGCCAAAGTCGATATGAGACAGCAGTCACCTTCCACAATATCATTGTCGAATATTTTTTTGTCATATAAAAATGTATGCTTCAAAAGTGCGCACTCAAAATATATAATCTCCTACGAAAAAAAGACCATGAACCTTATTTTTTTTAATAATACATATATATTAAAAGGTACTATATATACTCATACTCATATACAAATGTACATCGACCTTCGGGTAAACATCATTGCATCAATAACATTATCCCTGCCGCGTCACAACTTATATTACTATATTATTTTTTATTTTCAAATATATTTTTACGTTTTTATAAGTCCCTTTTTTATGGCCACACGACGAAAAATGACGAGGCGATCACAGTAAAATTTCACGTCAAAAGTTGTAAAATGAAAGCTTATAGAGTAAGATGAGAGGAGAGGAAGCGACTAAAGAAACACAAGAAACGAAAATGCGGTTTTCTTAGACTGTCACCACAAAAATGGTAATCCCTTGGTCATAAAAATATATCAAAGTAGACTATGTGGATGGCGCAAAAAGAGAGAGGGAAAAGGCAGAGTGAAAGGTAAGGAATTTTTAATGGTATGCCAGAAGATTTGTATCATTCATAAATTTAGAAATTTATTGATATAAGAAGGTCTTTCTACAATACTACACTAGTTCGATTTCTGTGATATTCTAAAGAGTAGTGGTATTTAGCTTCAAGTGATGAAAAGTATGCTTTAAAGATGTTTTGGATGTCAGTATAAATAATTACCATTTTTCTTATAACTATATTTATTTTTTAGTAAAGAGTACTCAAATCTCTGTAGCAGCAAGTGAATAACAAAGCAGAGTGTCACTTTTCTTCTGTTGAATTAAGCCTAAAGGCTGAGGAATGCGTTAGATTTTCGCAGCGTGACGAACACAAAACTTCGTTCAAAATAAGTAATATAAATATGTAAGTAAGTAAATTTTTAATTTAATATTTTATGAAATAAAATTCCTGCTAGCTCATTTTCTACTCACTACCGATTGTCTTGTTCTTCTTCTTTTCTTCGTTTCGTCATTACACTTCAATTTCCGTTTGTATAGCAGCAAAAATCTCAACGCCTTTTCAATTTTCATTTCACAAAAAGTCAAAACTTTATCCTTTTCAATATTAATTAACACTTCAATTCCACAAGGCAGCAGAAGGCAAAAACTTTTTACTCTTCTTAAAGCACCACGCTCCTCAAAGCCCGCTAAAGCTGGGCTGTTGTAAGCACAATGAGATTTACTACATACATACAAACATACATACATTAAGTGTAGATAGAGAGTATGTAAGAAAAAATAAAAAACCGTCAGAAACTTTTGAATGAAATTTCTGTGGCACCCTTACATAAACTCAGTGTGTTTGTTTGTGTGCGCCCAAAAGTATGTGCTGCAGCAACAACAAAGAGCTTGAAAGAAAAATACTACTAATTTCTGGCACTAATTAACAATTAGCATAAGTTGAGGCGTGCAGAAATTCCGTACTAAGACAACGACTTTTCTACATTAACTTTTGAGAAATATTTACATTCAAATATAAAATTTCCTATGCCTAAAACAAAATACTAAGTAATAACTAATTTACCCTTTCACAACAACAGCAGAAAAAAAAAAAAACAAACTTCCTTTCAGGCGCAGTGAAGTGTCGTTGTCATTATTTACAGAGAAGTTTTCACTTTTATGTATCGTAAACATTTTTGACATTTTTCTGTTGCGATGTTGGATGCCGACAAATAGAAAAATCCTACACAGCGTTCTGGGACCCATAGGATTACTTACAAACTTCACTTTATAATGTACGAGTATGTAAACGAAAAAGTGTTAAAGCAGCAACAGCAATAATATTAAAAGACAAAAGAACAATAACATTGCAAACAAGAAGAGGTAGTTATGTACAAGCAATAGTCTCGCAGTAAGACAGTGAAATATCACAACTCATATATTTATTCTAAAAGGTACTGGAGTATGTCGGGGAAAAATAGCATGAACTTTTGCCAATTGTCTTCTAAAGTGTCTGCAATTGTTGCGGCAGGCAGGCAGGCAGGCAGGCAGGCAGCCTTTCGGGAATAATAAGAAAATGAAGCTCATTCTCTGAAAAACATTCAAACTTCCAGCATAAATATAAATGGTGCCACACTTTCCTTTTAGATACAACTACCAAGTGTGATGCCAAATATACAGAAACGTAAGAGAAGGCAGGGGAACAAATATTAACCAAATTACTGTGCTGAAAGTGAAAAGGGTAAAAAATGCTAACTCTAAATGTACAAGCATAAAAAATTATACGTAGTTGTGATATTTTAAGTATGAAATGGAAGTATTTCTAAATTAAAAATATTTGAATTGAGTGTCAGAAAACAAAAAATAAAAAAAGGTTATATGTATGTAAATTAATAGTGGATGGGGAATTGCTGGATTTGGTTCTAAAATTGAAAGAAGTTGACATGTACTTAATTTATTCATAAAGGGAATTGAAAATAAACTTTAATTTTAAATTTTTTTATAGAAATTTTTGAGCTTGTATACTCGAACATTTTAAGTACATAAGTAGTTCAAAAATATTGAATGATTGTAACAAAATGGCGATTATGGTGAGGGGAAGGGGTTCTTACACAATTTGGTAAGGAAGAGCCCAGCTGGATCTAGAGGTACAGTATTTGAAGGCATTATCAGATAGGAACCCATAAGGAAGAATTTCAATTATTAGCCGGTGATACAGTTTAATTTATTTATGAAATCCAAACAACAGCACCCTGCGGAATTCAATTAAGCGACAGTAAAAATGCTATATAAATTATTCGTATGCAAAGTACTTTCGAAGGTAAATGTCCTGTGGCCAAAGTTATTCAAATATAAGTAAATTAAAACAGATATTATACTAGAGGAAATAGAACAAACTGATTTACTAAAGAGAAATGCCAAAGGCGTGAACAAATTCTCACCCCATCAAATCAAAAATCACTCAAATAAATAAGAAAAAGTATCTGAGCCTGCTGGCTGTTCTGATTGTACGTCATCATCACCTTTACATCAGTGTCTCAGACTTGAAACAACTGCCGACAAGGTATCAAAAATTCAAGCAAATGCATGCACGAGACATTTCCAAAGAGCAACGCCCTGAGACAATCAAATCTCGTGTGGAAATAGAGTAATTTGAGATACTGAAATGCCAATGAGGTAACGCTACCAATGTGTTCTCATTAGGTCAAAAGCAATTTTTTCGTCATTTGGCTGAAGTTTAAGGATTTACGTGTTGTTTTTCATTGTTATACAGGGTGTGCCATCTTTTATGTCGGTATGTTAAGATTGAATAATTTTAACATTTTTCAACCGTTGACTTGATAAACATGTTTTTGAAATGTCAATTCAGTACAATTTTAACCATGAATCGCCGAACCACACCGAAACAACGCGAAACAACCTAAATAGCGATGCTGTACGTTGAAAATAGTCGTTCAGTTGTGTTAGCTAAACGTGCACATCGTCGAAAATATCGGGGCCAACAAGCACCGTCTGTCAACACTATTCGTCATTTGGTGTCGAATTTTTTTGAGCACGGGTCATAGGGAGATCGTTGACAAGCCGTTAATCAATGTTAATCAACGCATCGTCATCGTGCATTTTTACTTCAGTGAAACCACCTTGCGGTGCATTTTGGCATTTTGAAGTATGATTTGCATTTGATTCCGTATAAAGTGCAATTAACTCAAAGAATATTGCCGACTTTTGAAAGTAATTTTAGATGACCTACGAGTACCATTTCACACTTCGTGGCGCCGTTAACAAGCAAAGTTGCCATATTTGGGTAACGGAGAATCCGAATCTTGATATACCAGTGTATGACCAAAAAGTGGTTGCTTGGGCCGGCGTTTGCGCCGCGTTTGCGTTTGCGATATCGGTGAATGTTGGCTCATTATTTGTCTGCCCACAAATATGTAAAAAAGGTGTGGATGGTTACCTGGCACAATGCAAATCAAACAATACAATTTCTGCATCTCAAATTCCCTTGACGTGTACACCACAAAAAAATGGCGACATTTGTGAAAATAAAAGTAATCAAACCTCAAGTCTTTCAAATAAAAATTCAGTTCAGTAATAATGCATATTAATCTTTATATTTGTGTAAGAAATATGTAATAAATACTTAGTTCAGGTTTCTGGTTTTCCGACTATATATATATATACTCGTATGTATAATTACATGTATATAGTATAGTATTTCTTATCCAAAATATAAATATTATAAAAAGCCTTACACTTACTTACTTTTATTTTATAGAAACCGTAACTACCGTGCTCTTATTTTTTCTTCCTTCCGCTTCGTGTTTAGCAGTAGAATTATTTTGTTTTATATTTTTATATACACAATATTTTAAATTCGGTTTTTAAATCCAAACTAATTACTAGTAATTGACTACTTTGTAAGAAATTTTCAAATCACCAAAGTACTTTTTTGCAAAAGCTTAACTAATTGCTATATATATTATATTTCTTGTGGTATAACTATTCTATTAACTAAAGCTCCTGCTACACTTTTTGTGCATTTAATATATGTATATACATGTTTAAAAATTATTTTTGTTGTAATTGATCGGTGAGCAAATATGACAAAACTAATGCTAAAGATTGACTAATTCTCGCTGCATAAATATAAGATTTTTCAACGTCCTTCTATTATAATGTTTGGTACTTTTAGTATGGTCCTTTTTCTTTTTAGATATAAACTTTGGTATTCTTAATATTCTTTTAACTTAAGTATTTGTTTCATTTGATGCTGGACGTTTATTATTTTGTATATAATCCTTGTTGGCTTTTTTGTAAGTATTTGTTTTAGTTTTGATTCATTTTTTGAACTTTTCTCTTGTTAATCACATATCATCAGTTTAGATTTTGTTACTTTATGCCGCCAGTGTTGTGCTGTTGTACTGTGCAATGTTGCTAGCATTTTTGTTGATGTTGCAGTAGTTATTATTATCATCACCATCTTCGTCGTGTGTAGTAGTTGCAGTGAACAGTGTAACGACTGCAAAATACATATGCAACGCAGATTTGTTTGTATTTTTTTGAAAAAGAAAAGAAGAAGAAGAAAGAAAAAACAAATATTTAATATTTTTATGGGTTGTAGTTATTTTTTCTTTACTACACAGCAACAACTGCACACAATAACACACACACGAGTAGTAGTAGTAGTATAAAAAAATACATCTAGGTATTTGGTGAGAGCACAACACTGAAAAAAAGTAGTAGAAACAATTTTTGAACAAATCATATTGAGTTTGTATTTTTTGCAAAAGCCAATTGATTTAATTTACAATACATTTTATTTTATTTAATATTTAAAATTTTTTTTGTTTAATACGTACAACATCAATAGTAACAACAACATTCAATAATGAAATTTATACTAATTTTTCCAGATTATTTACTTTTTTTTTGATTTGGTTTTAATAAAAGCACCAAAGTTTATACCCAAAATATATAGTTTGTTTTTGAATAATAAACGTCACAACAATGAAGAGTAGAAAAAAATAAAATCCGTATAAAAAAACTGTATTAAAATATGAAAATTAATATAACATTTTATAGCCAATTCTATTAAATCATTTATGTGTAACTTAATACTAGTTGTAACTTAATACACACTTCAAAATAATTATAAATTCTTTAGGAAAGTTAATTATTTTTATTTGTAAGAATTAAAATAAAAGGAAATATGGTAAGCTTGAAAAGTACATGCTCAAAATTAACCAATAATTCTTCTCTAGGGAAAATGGTGTCTATAGATAACAGGAAGGTTGAAATTTTTAGTAGAAACTCAGCCATATCTAAATATAAAAACATAATTATTAATTTTTATAATTTCTTATCGAACAATAAATAAACCTGATGGAAAAGAATTAATGAGAATTATTTGGAAAAAGGATATGAAAGCTATTAGTTCGAGTGAAATTAAACTTCTTCTCAAGCATGTTGGGATCTAAAGAAAAGTTGTTGGAATAAATTTTTAATTAAAATACATTTTTCTAAAATCTGTATGTATAAAATAAAAATGTTCAGTACTTATTTTGATTTTTTAATGCAACCCACTTTTTTTTTATATATAAAATAAAAATTAAAGTACAAAAAAAGGATATGAGGCAATCTTTGAATTATAAAACAAGATTTTGATGAAACTTTTTCTCCAGAAGACATGTATTTAACGACAAACTTGCAGGCAGAAATATTATTTAAAATTGGTTTATGTATTTGAATTGAAAAGAGTTTAGTTTATATAGTAATTATTTTTTTTGAACCTTACGTCTAAATTTGACGTCCTAACACAGTAAAGTTTCGGACAACTATGAGCACGATTTAAACTAAGATGGAGAAATGTCATATAGACACGGACCTTCATGAACCATTTGGTATCACAAAGGGCCGTTCGGGTCTAAGAGTCCCCTCTGGGCAGCCAGCAATCAAACCATGACCAACATACTTTTAATAAATATTTAAGATAAAATCCAGGAAAAGTTTATTGTAAACTAAAACTGAAAAAAAATGCAGCTATTCATGCATAATTTCTCATCCCATAAAGCTCAGTTAGCTTTGATTGGCTTCAGAAATATTTGAAACGAAATATTCTATAAGCTTACTTTATAATTAAGAAAAGGTTATGAAAATATTACTAAAAAAGTATACTAGATGAACTTAAAAAATATGACTTCAAATTCAACAAAATTTTCTCTGTTCATATCAAACAAACTTCATTCACAAGGTAACTTATGTGTGTACAAAATATTCAGCAGCATTCTATGTATCAATTAAAATGAAATAAAATATGAACTCACCAACAAAATGTTTCATTAGAGCTTTTCCTCTTTTACTTCATTTAACTTCAATTACATTTTATGCTTTTAATATAATATCCTTTGAGGCCTCAATTAAAGTAAATTTATTTAATAATAAGTGAAATATATAAAAACAGCCAGAAGTTTTCATGTAAAATTAAAATAAATTACATGCAGAACAACAAATATGTAGAAATATTTCAATGAAGTATGAGTGTCCATACTCATGTACAAAAGTAGGTATACTATTGTGGTTGTGTGAATGGGGAAAATGTAAGCAATAATTCAAACTGTTGCTTTTTCAAACCAAGTAAACAAACAAACACACGTACACACTCACACTATTGCAAACAGCCAACCAACCAATACACCAATACCAGCAACTACTACTGTATAAACCACTACTAGCATTGGGGGCAATACATATGCCGTGCTCCTAAAAATAGCAGAACGAGAAGAGGACAATAAACTCGTTAAGCTGCAATAGCAGAAAATGATGAATGTAAAATAAAACCAATGCATATATAAAGCATAAACCCAAGGAGGATGATACGCTGATCCAATCTTCATCTTCTTTCCCCTTGGTATTACCCAACACTTGTTAGTACGAGTACAATAACAGAATAAAGGGCATTATACTATATTGAGTTACAGCAATGTATAAAGAAGAAACAGAAACAAAAAAAAAAAACTTGCGACGAACTAACCGAGAGAAAATCGAAATTAATCAACAACAGACGAGACGCGAAGTTTCTTTTTTATGTTATGTATGTTTTCAACATTTTCATTTATTTTTCGTTTCAATTTATTTTTGTTACAAATTTCTTGGTAGGTTTTTGTTTTTTTTTTTTTTTTGGTTGTAATTGTTATTTTGTTGTGTACAACAATAACAAAACAAAGTCGCTGTTAAGCCAACATAATGCCAAAGCATTTGTATATGGATGTGAATGTTTAGTAAGAGCACAAAATAAAATACTTAACAAAATATTTTGCTAGAAATTCCAATACTCACAGTTTGTGTATGTAATAGCAGAAAAACCACAACAACTCAAACAGGAATGGCTTAGTTCATATACAGAAAAACACATTCATGCACAGCTACATGCATATGGTTGCATGCATGTAAGTACGTGTATGTATGTATGTGTAAAAGTATGGTTGGGAAGTAAGAAAGATAGGGAAAGAGTAACATGTCAATAGTTGAGACATGCAGCAGCGGCAACAACAGCAACTAAGTTCAATTAATTGCAAAGCTTTATATATGCACACCAACACTAACACATACATACATACAAATACACACAAAACACACTCATAAACCGCAGAAATTAAATTAAAATACATAGAAGCATGAAGCACGTAAAATGTGAATGACAAGTGTTAGAAGTTTGAGAGCGTAATCGAAGTAAAGCGAAGTGGAATTGGAAGTGGAAGCGTGGTGCTATAAGAGAAAGTGTTGATGAGTGGTGGGTGAGCACAAGCGTACATATAGTATATTTCAAAGGAAATGTAGTAAAAGTTGTTTAATTTAAGTATATTGAAGTTCTTATTAAATTTAATGTTAGAATTTAAAAAGATATTGAGATTCTGCGAACAATTCAATACAGAGTAAATAAAGCAGCTGATCGAGATACATTTTGGAAATGGCTTTTCTTATATTTACATTTATTATTCATATTTGGTTTCACGAGCTTCTAATTTGAACTCAAATAGGAGCTATTCATTTACCAAATCACCCACACACACATTATTTGATATTGACTGACAATGAAGAGGCTTTACCAAGGTTCTGCAACTATCGAGACTGTAATAACTTTGCATAGGTACTTTTAGACACATAACTCATAATTTGGAGAATAAAGTCTTCAGAGTCAATCTGTATTTGCCTAATGTGTGTATAGTAGAAATTATAATTTTTTTTTGTTAATATACTTAATTTTACAAAGTATGGCAGCACAACTTACACGACTGTCATAGATGACAGTCAAATCAATGCAATCAAGCATATTACTTTTTTGAGCTTTTCTCGCAACAAAGTTGCCTGCTTCTGCTTCAACTCTTTTCATTGGCCCTCTCTCTCTCTCTCTCTCTCTCTCTCACCTTTTCGACAAGTTTTATGCTTTCAAAGAAATTTCAAAATTGCTTTCATCTTGTGAAATCATTTCTATCTTAGATTTTCCACACCTTACAAAAGCATTTTGAAAATAAATAACACAAGTAAATAAATTGGTTTCGTAACCACAAAACCAAACGAGCACATTCATACTACAAACAGACAGACAGACAGCCAGACAGACATAAAAACACACAAATATTCGCACAAGTGTGCCTGTGCCTGTACAATATACGAGTGCATATGTAGGTATGTGTGTACAACACATCAATTCAATTCAATCAGACGTCAGCATTTGGTGTTGTTCTTGCTGGATGGGTGCCGGGAGTATGAGGTTTACAAATTGTTCACCCTATTTTAAAAGCACCGCGCCACTACACTGATGGTAATGACGAGGACGATGATGTTGTGGATGATGATGATGTTGTTGATGCTGATGATGGTAGTGCAAAACTGGCAACATGTGCTCCACAAGATTGAAGCGGAAAACAGAAATGCGATGATGATGAAAGAGGCGAATTTCTTCTATTTTTTTCTTTATATTTACACTACATTCTCCAATTTTCCACGCTGCAAGAATTATACAATCAAAAGTAAAACGTGGAAAATATGGGTGTAAATACTAGTACTACTAGTAGAAACTGTAGCAGCAATTGTAATACCTACAACCACGAAAAAGTTGGATATAAAATGCGGCAAGCACGTTGCAACTCTATTACTTATTTCGTGCAAAGGTAGGTAGGTAGTAGCGAAAAGGTAAAATAATAGCGGGTACTACTTGTTTCTGTTAATCTTTTTACATTTTTCTGTTTTGTTTGTGTGTAGCGAGCGCACAAATGCAATAATCTTTCAACTGACGCTTACGTTTGAAACGTGACTAGTACACATGATGTTGCAATATTTTGTACTATGTAGTAGCTGGAGGTGCCAGTAGGATAAATGTGGCATGCATAAATGCCATAGCGATTGCGATGGCATGGAGGCAGAGGCAAAAAGAGAACATGAAGGGAACACAATTGTTACTAATGGCCAGTGTGCATTTTATTTCTTACAGCGATAAATAAAAAGTAACAAACAATATTGCACATGAAAACGTTTGTGTTTGTGTGTTTAAAAATAATATGAAAACATTGTCGATTGTTATAAATTGTTCCTACAAGGTAAAAAAATAACATATTTTGAATAATATGCAAGCATATTTTTAGGAGGATTACTTTAAGAAATTATAAAACTACATCCAGATTTATTTAAAACCGTTGAAAAATTGGAAGAAAATAGTTTAAAATATTGGAACATTTGTTAGGGAGTATTGCTTCGAAGTTTCACAAATACGTGGTGTGATCAAAAAATAACCGTTATTTTCAAATTTCGTGAGTTACGTATGTTCGATTTTCGCAATTTTTTTCTGTTGTGTTGGTACACATGTCTGTTAAATGGTTGGTATTGTTGGCAATACCAACCATTTTGGATTGCCAGTTTGTTTTTGACAGATAAAAAGGTTAGTCGTGTTTTGGTGTGCTCTTCGATTTTTTACCATTCGAAAAAATGGATCAAAGAAACTGTATTCAGTTTTGTGTAAAAAATGAAATTAAATGTGCAAGGACATTTGAAATGTTGACTGTGGCCTTTGGCGAGTCTACTATGAGCAGAACACAAGTTCAATCGTGGTATAACCGGTTTAAGGAAGGCCGAAAAGATGTCAATGACGATGCTCGTCCTGGTCGCCCGAGCACGTCAACAACCGATGAAAACATTGACGCAGCGAAGAAAATGATTTTCGAATCACTATCAGAGAGGTAGCTGATGATGTTGGCATATCGTTCGGCTCATGCCAAGCAATTTTTACGGATGTTTTAGGCATGAAACGTGCGGCAGCGAAGATTGTTCCAAAATTGTTAAATTTTGAGCAAAAACAACGTCGCTTGTGCGTAAGTTTTTGGCCAAAAATAAAACCGTTATCATGCCTCAACCACCATATTCACCGGACTTGGCCCCTGCTGACTTTTTCCTCTTCCCAAAACTGAAGACACCAATGAAAGGAATGCGTTTTGCTACGATTGAGGAGATAAAAGAAAAATCGAAACAGGAGCTGTTGGCGATACCAAAAAGCGCGTTTCAGACGTGTTTCGAGGATTGGAAAAAACGCTGGCATAAGTGTATTATATCTGAGGGGGAAAATTTGAAGGGGACAAGATATTTGTTGATGAATAAATAAAAACAGTTATTTTTTTATCATACCTCGTATAAGTTTAATTTGTCTAAATTTATAAAAGGGGCATCTTAAAATAAACCTAAGTTTTGTTGACTTTGAAATGGAATATTTGATTAAATATTAAAAAAAAAAATTTATTATTGCTGTTGCAAGAATATTGCAAAGTGAGGCGGCATTTTCTAGAATATATCAAAAATTGTGTCAGAGGAAGAAATAGTGTTTGAAAATTTAGTATCATCATGAGATTCTTGATTCATATATCGTAAAATATAAGCTATACAAAGTAATTCATTTTAAATAAATTTAGTTTATGTCAACATAGCTTTTAATAATTGTGGTATTGAATATATGTAGATTAAAAAATTATAAAAGAAATATAATCTAATGAAAAAAATGAATGCGTCTAAAAATTGAGAAAGTAGTTAAAGTATGCAAATAGCTTTTAACATTCTGCATAGATTTTCTCATTTCGTTCTTAGTTAATTTTAAATAAATTTTGCAAAAAAACGTATCTTTAATATCTTTTAAGTCATCAAGGTTTTTTGTCTGATATAAGCATAAAAATATGCAAATATTTAAAACACAAAAATTTTTTAAGCTATAAATTATTTTGAAGTATTGAAGTATTCGCTTCTTCTAAAATTTTAAAGTTTAATTGAAAATAGCTTAAGTCACTTTCTGTATTACATCCTTTAAACACGCATATTCACACATGTGCCTGCAATATATGTAATAATCGCATTTGAGCGGATGTGTGCATGCGTGTGACAAGTTAAGGCGTCACACAATGAAGCTGTAAGAAAAAAAGCCAAAGTGAGAAAGCACCAAACAGAAAGCAAAAGTCACTTTTTCAATTTAAAAAATGGAAAAGTAACAAAAGTACTCACTCACTCATACGCAGATACTCCGCTAAATCACTAAGTTACTGTGTCGCTGTGAAAACCCATATCAAAAACAAAAATAAAAACCAAGAAAACAGTAAAAAGAAAAATTTTATGTGTACATTCATATAAATATGCCCACACATGAGAAGTTGTCGCTGGTACTGCTGCTACTACTGATGGTGTGGCAGTGGAGTTTGTGACACATTGTCACTGTATAACAAAAATCTGAGAAAAAGAACAAATAAAAGAATAAAGTGGCAACATTGGTGATGGTGATAAGGGTTGGTTTCTTAGTTCTACCACCAACGCCATCACCATTTCCCACGCACTGACACGCATTTTAAAATTCTTTTTTATCAAATGCTTTTGCCACTGCTGCTGCGTTTGATACTATTTTTGTAAATATAAGTATGTGGAGAAAAACACAATTCACAAAAATTTCTGTTGTCTATTTCTTGGCGTGAATTTAACAATTCTTTGCTGTTGAAAAGTATACAGCAGAGTGACAGCATGACAAGCGTCTACGTGTGTGTGAATTATGTTCCTTGAATATTAATAATATGATTTTAAAGTTTCCTTTGGTTTTTTTTTGCGATTCGTTTCATTTTATATTTATGAACTAAATAGGCAGTAATGTACAGTTTTAAAAGTTCAATATTTGACTATAGACGCCAAGAAGGACGTGTTTACACAAATCTGGAGATAAGACTGTTAGAAGAGATACTTGTTTGTATGTTTATTTATTGTGCTGGAAAGTTTAATGGGTTAATGGTGCGTAAACGTGACTTAATAGTGAGCCATGCTTTTCTGTTCTGTAAATGTGCGTGGTTGAGGTCAAAAGTAATTCCTGTTTGCTGCTCTTTCTAAATATAAAATAGAAATGTCAGAACATGATGTACATAAAGTGGGAGAGAAAAGAAAAGAGCAATTGAAACAAATTGTTATACATGTAACTTTATGTGCTTTTAAAAAAAGTTTATGGATTTTTACTATATACTATTTTTATATTTTGCTAAATGTTTATAAAGCTTTTAACTTTAATTAAAAAATATTTGGAAAAATCCATTTGCAGCCATATTTTTGTGCCATTTTAGGCGCTTTCCAAATGCGAAACAGGTACAAGTTTGGCAATGGTACAAAGACTGAAGAGTAAATATATTATTTAAAGACAATAGGACAGTAAAAAAGTGATTGGCAAAACGCGGTGCAGAAAATTTTACTGCCATCTCTGCAAAGAAAAAGTTTCGTGTATCATTATGGAAGATGAAACTTATATAAAATTTAACGCAACATCGCTAGCAGGCATAGGTGACGTTGTTGATGACTCAGTGGAAGCAATTGAAATGGAAAAATGTGGAAAGAAAATGCTGGTATGGCAGAATATTTGTTCTGGTGGTTTAAAGCCACCATCGTTTATTACAAAAGGAACAATAAATGCAAACAATTTTAGAAAAGAGTGCCTAAAAAAAAATCTCATTCCAATTTATAAGAAGCACTCTGTGTCTACAATATTTTGCCCGTATTTAGCTACCTCGAAAAAGAAAAAATAGCATCGAACATGTGGAAAAACCGAGAGCCCGCCAAATGCACAGGAACTACGTCCAATGGAACGCTACTGGGGAATAGCCAAATAAATTTATTAAAAGATGGGATAAAAGTTAATAGCCTTAAGAAAAAAAAAAAAAAAAAATTTAAATTTAGAGAAAGCTACAAAAACCAGTAAACAAACAACTGTACAAAACTTAATGAAGAGTGTAGAGTGAGAGAAAAAAATTCTTAATTAAAACTAACATATGTATGTACATATTTTGTATTCTTTAAAGTACATATGTACTTAATATGCCCCAAATGTCGAAAATATTAAACCAAAAAAAATTTTTATTAAAGTTGTTTTTTTTTATAAATAGGTACAGTGTTCCATTTCTTTTCGATACAGCTCTTAACAAAATTTAACAAACCCGTTTGTTTTAAATGTGTAATAGAATAATAATACTTTAGCACAAAAATTTAAAGCAACAACTCAAACATAATGAAGGGTGATTTTTATAAGAGTTTAATTTTTGAAAATGAAAAAAAAAAACAGTAGTTTTATAAAAGTGAATGAGATTTTTATTTGGATCGCTAAATCAATTCTTGACATTTACTTTTTAAAGATAATTTCCCTTAAATGTTGCCCGCGGCTACGCTTCAAGTGATTCATTCTGAAGGTCCAATTTTGGTACACTTTTTCACACATTTCGGCCGTAATTTCACCGGAATCTCTGACGCGTTCAATGTTGGCTTCCAAAGCAGTAATCGTGTTTGGCTGGTCCCTATAGACAAGAGACTTAACATAGCTCCACAAAAGATAGTCTAACGGGGTCAAATCACAAGATCTTGGTGGCCAATTGACTATACCAAAATGTCAGATTAACTGCTCACCAAATTCGCTTCTCAATTGATGCATGGTTTCGCGAGCAGTGTGACATGTGGCATCGTCCTGTTGGAACCACATGTCAGCTGAGTCCTATTCTTGCATTTTCGGCAGAAAAAAGTCTGTTATCGTCGAACGCTGGCTTTCTCCATTGATCGTAATGTTGCAGTCTTCATTGTCTATGAAGAAGTTCGGCCAATGATGCCGCCTGACCATAAACCCCACCAAAATGGATGCATTGGTAGCTGCTGAATTGCCTCTGCCTGGTCTTCACTCCAGATACGACAATTCTGCTTATTCACGTATCCATTGAGCGAAAAATGAGCCTCGTCGCTAAATGGACGTAGCTTGCGAAACACTTTTTTCACAGCGCATGAATTTTGATAATAAATTTCAATAATTTGTAAACATTGTTCAGGCGTAAGTCTATTCATTATGAAATGTTTAACCAAACTAAGCATAAATCAAGTGGCAGCTGTCAAGAAGACCAAACCGAAAAAAGTATTGCCAGATTGAAAACCACTTCTAGAAAAACCACTTCTAGAAAAAACACCCTTTATAAAGCATTAATAAATATAGGTGTACACATTCACAATAACATAAATGTCTTTTTATTTGAACTAAATATGCACGCAGAAAAATGTTGAACTTTGTTGAAAAATTCATGAACCATACAGTCTCGTATGCCCTTAAATTAAATGACAGCATTTTACGCTTCAACAAATTTTACAATTTTACAAGTGCACGAAGTATATATAGTGAAATCCTTTCAACAAACTTCTTAAAAATTTCATTAACTCGAGTATTTTGCACCTTACAATGGCACAACTAGACTAGCAGTAGGTATGTGTGCATGTATCCACTAGTAAGTATGTGTGTATGTATATAGTGGAAGTTGCAGTAGCAAACACATTTAATTATCCTCTGCTTTAGTATAATGACAAATCCTCATGCTAAATATGCTTAATACGCTGTAAAGCATACACAACAGAGGAGAATTTCAATGAAGTTTCATGAACTATGTGTGTGTGTTTGTGTGTGTGTGTTTGTGTGCAACATATGCTTAATGAAGCTTATAACATAGAGACAAGCTATTCAGGCTCCTTTTCGTTGACACGCCCCTAGAGAAGAGGTGCCAAAACAAAGGGTATGCATTAGCAGCTTTACTTTCTACATACACTACTGGCAACATGAAACTATTTTGAGCTGCTATATTCAAAAGCGGCAGCAGCAGCAGCCATTGGTGTTAAAGCATTTTACCTTTTGGGTGAAAAATAATTATTAAGTGCAGCAAATGAACGCCGGAAATGTTTCAGTAGCTCATGTATAAACTCAGTACATAGTGTTGTAGAGAAACAAAGAGTGACAGAAATGGAGTAAATCAGGCAGAATGAGAAGCTCGTGGCAATAGACTCGGAAAGTAGAAGCAACCAACGAAATCTGAAGCTACTACACAACATAATAGCGTACGATGCTACATATATGGTAAATGCTTAAGGCCACATACACACACACAATGGTATGTGTGTGTTGGTGTGGTTACGGTGTGTTAATAACTCATATGCATACATACTCGTATATGCAATATGTACATATTTATATTTGTAATATTTGTATATAGTGGAGTAGTTGTGTATAGTTTTAAGTTTTGTGGTGGTTGCACAATTTCATACTGATTTAATAATAGTAAAGCTTAATATTCCTCCACTACAAAGGGACATATTTAGTTAAGTACGTATTCATATGCTATATAGACGTAAGTACTAGATGTAAACGAGGTACACATACAACACATACCATTGTATAACCATTTCTGTCTTCTTACATGTGCATTACTGGCTCTGAAGCTAACTAGAATTTGGTCTAATGCACGATATAGTTAAATAGCATTTTCTGCATAATATATAATTCAATGAATAATGTCAGTACTTTCTATATATGTTAAAGGTTATCTAAGGTAGAAATTACTAGCTGTTATGCATCTCGCTCATAATTGTAATTTTGTTTTCCTAATTATCCTTGAAATAAAGGCATATTTTTGATAGTTGTTTGCTTAAATTATTTGCTGTCACATTGCAGACATAAACTTAGCGTAAGCTCACCAATTTTCTTCATCACAATTTGCTGAATTTCCCAAATAAAATTAGATGTCTATATTTTCTCTTTTGTAATTGTCTTCACGTATTTTGAAAGATTCTTCACTCTGTAATTTTTTTTAAAAGAAATTTCATCATATATCCTAGTAAAAATGTTCAGTTTTTTACAATGCCATAATTTTTAGGTTAAGGTAAAGCATTCACAGAATATCTAGCGAATGGTCTAGAATATCACCACCAAAATTTTTTTCTTTTATTTATTTTTATTATTTTTAATATTTAAGTTTTATAAGTTAATAAGGCATAACAAATATTCTTGTTATGGGCTTAGAAAATAATCTTTTTTCAAGCCCGTAAAAACTTTGTCTAACTTTCATTACTAAAGTGCGTTTTTTTATATTTGGTTTTTTTTGGATGTGTTTTGTTTGTGTAATCAGAGGTATTGTCATTTAAGTTGTCATCTACGTTTGAAATGCTTGTGTATACATATTTAATTTCGTTCCTTTTGGTTTTACCCAACAAAACAACAGTACAGTTAAAGTAGTACAGTAAAAATAAAAATCTAATTATTTCAAGTTCACATTCAATCAATGTTAATTGACATTTGTTGTCCGTGTAACTGACAGTTGTGATTGTGTGTACTTCAAACATAAGTGACGTTAACACTTGATGGGATTTCACTACAAAACGTCAACTTCCTTCTGCCTCTTCTTCTACCACCTACACTGCATACATATACGCCACCTGCACATACATACATACATATGAGTATGTACATTGTGGCCATACTTTAATTGAACCCTGCAGGAAATGTTAAAGAGCAGTGATTGAAGTGAATTTCTTATTTATAGGAGATGGAGAGATTACAAGGATACTTAATACTTAATACTTTGTAGAATAACAAGAAAATACAAGCAACTCTGAGAATTACTGCGCCTGGCGTTTTACATAACACGACTATAACTAAGTCAATTTTTATATAATTATAGAATTTTTCGCTGATTTTCTTTGAATATTTGCCTGCTTAATAGATACTAGATAAAAAAGTTAAAATAAAATCCATATATATGTGCAACCGCTGTGTATCCGCTCACGCTCACAGTTATCCAAAGTAAAAAAGCTCACTCAAATGAAAGTATTTCATTTGTTTGCAGTTTTACCGTTTTAGAACTTGCATGTTTTTAAAAGGCATTGCAGCAAAGATACGATCATTAGCTACTAAGGTGAACAGTAAATAAAAACCAAATATAAGATTTATGTCTCATATAATGTCAGTTTTAAATATTAAAAAGTCGTGTACTAATACTTGAATGACTCGTGTCATTGTGTGGCAGGCATTTAAAATTTAAATAAATTATATTAAAATAAATTAAGTTATATCTAAATAAATTCTAGTAACTAAATCTCTAGTAAATAATCTCTAGTAACACGATCTTAACTCAAATTATCACCATGTCATCGAAACTGTCACCAATAGTTAAACTCACTAATCCTGAGAAAATTTAAGATTTAATGAATTCAAATATCTTTCAAGCAAATATGGTATCTCCGAAAGATTCCAAAAATATACCTATTTATAGCACATGTTTGCACTATATAAAGGACACATAGTAACCAGAAAATTAATATTTGCAATATTTTTATCACAAATTTCCATCAATGACAACATTTCCCGATGGGTAATCAACTAAGTATAACAACAAATTTGTATGAATTTTGTGATATTCTCACAGTGCTCGCTCACTGATCGTTTTTTTTTTTTATATCCTTGCTGTATAGAACGCATGTATTTGTATGTGTGTTTGAGCTGCTTGAGCGACATGTTTTATTTATTATTTTGCTGCGTTTGATAAAGAGCATTTTATGTTTTTTTTATTCCGTCCTTATCTTTTTGTGCTTGAACCTCGCTCTCACTTCCACCAATCAAATTGTTACTAATGACTAACTGACAAAGAAAAAATGGAATGAAAAAAAATTGAGAAGAATTGGGTAGAAGTAAGTAAATATTACAACTTCAATGAAAACACAACGCAACGCCAGCAATATGCTCATCTGATGTTTTACGGACATTGCCTGACAGTAAGATTTAGGTCAATATATTTCTGTATAATTTTTTTTTCTAGTATCATTTCGGTGTTGTTTCTGTTTCGTTGTCATTGACTTATAAGTGTTTGAAGAAAAAATAAATGAAATTGTTGCTTTGTTTGTTGCACTCCGAAGGACATGCCTGCTAGCGTGCATGCCTGAGTGCCTAGCAGGAGATGGAAAGTAGTATCGAAAGAAGCATTTTTCATTTACTTAATGAATTCAATTATTTATTTACCTTTAGTTTATGTAGTAGTGGCAGTGTAGTAATAGCTGTAGTAGTAATTGGTTGAATGAGTTAAGTGTATAAGTGTATGTTTGTGAGTGGTGTGTTGTGTTGCATCTGTTTGTTATTTGTTTGTTTTCATCAATTTACTTAAAGAACTATGATGACGAAGGCGATGACCACGCTTTCTTTTCTCTTCTGTTCTGTTTTGACATTCGAACGTCATTTCATTTCAGAGTGGTGAATTCTTCGAATGAATGAAAATGGAAATTTAATTAGTAGAAAAGGGATATTCTTCGATTCTGAAAGTAGTGATTTCGTATGGATTTAATTGAAAGCGTAATTATTTAGAGTACAACCAAACTCAAAAAGCACCAAAAAGAAGAAAAATTACACAAAATTTAATTGTAAGTTGAGCTGAAAATATAAAAAAAAAAAGATTCTAACTACATACATATACTATGAAGCTTTTGTAATGGATGCTAAATGAAAATACTCACGCATTTAGTTAAATTTGGTGAAAATAAAATACTTCTGCAACAAATCGTGAAAGAGTTTTCTTTGAAACGTTCGATAAACTGGCTTCCACAGTACGGCAACAAAAGAAAGAAATGAAATGTTTTATGTAGGGAATAATAAAGTAAAACTTTTTGTGACATTTACAGACTAAAACAATCTGTGATAGTAGCACCCTATATAAGTAAGTTGAAAGGCATTCTCACGAAAACGATGAGCTGGCTTTGAAGTTAGAGTGGTGAATAGATGGCAAAGGAAGAAAGGGGAAAGAGAAGATAGAAAAAGTGGAATGGGAATGACCTGGAAACAAAATATCTGCGATCTGATGTTCTTTCCTTTTTAGTGACAGATATTTTATGGCACTTCATCGTATCAAATCCTAAAAATGGTTTCATCACAATAAGAAAGTACTATTTATGCTTACTTCTTCATTTTTAATGGCACAACAGCCCATGGAGGGCATCCGAGTTTTCGCATCCACTCATGTTGTGCGTAATAAATTTGTACTTTTTTCACGAAATGAAAAGCTTTTCATAGGCCTGGCAAATGTGTATGGTTTTTTCTACTTTTTGATTTTGCTTGTGCCGAGATTTGGACTCCGGACACTCTGCACTTAGCAGACTAACAGTACCAACTACGGTGACCATTTATACTTGCATGTATTCAAAATATCCAAATCTATTTTCAGCCATTTTAACGTAACCAACCCAAACCAGATAAACTTGTTTAAATTTCATTACAATGAAAATCCAAAATTGCAAAAACTAATAACTAAATAAAAATTATTAATTAACAAATAAACATATTCTCTCTCTCTCTTCGTAAGAGAAAGGAGAGAAATGCAAAAATAATTGAATTAAGTTCAGAGTTGTTTGTTGAAATTTTTTAAATTACTATTACACTAATTTGGCAATTTGATTGTGGAATTGAAAATTTAATAAATTAAAATGGGAAAATATAATCAAAAATAATAGACCACCAGATATGTAGACAAATAAAAATATACCTACATATATACTTATATTTGAATGAAAGAATTAATTGAAATATTTTTCATAATTAAAAAAAAGGCGTAATAAAGGCAAAAATACAAACGAAATGATGAATGATTTTATGCTACGGTAGCAACGAATGTTAAAAATAAAAGACAAATAAAAATATGAATCGCATTCCCCCTCCCCCAGGCAAAATATTAAATTTATGGGAACCCTACCAAAAAATAGATGATTCAAAGCTTTTTCGCACCACCAACATATTAATAAAATAGGAGAAGTAAAACATATACCACGATATAAGCATTATGTCAGAAAAAATAATTAAATAAATAAAAAAAAAATAAAGCAAAATTGCTGAAAATAAATTGCGAATCACTTTAGCAGAAAAATTGAGTGCAAAAAATAAGCAACACAAAAACAATAAAAAACGACAAAACGTAAAATCAAAAATCAATAGTTCACATAGAAAATGTTTTTAAATTGGAATTCAGATAAAACTGCGGCTGATTTAGTAAAAGCAACAGCAGCAATTATTAAAATAAGCAAATAAAAATGAATTGCAAAGTTTTTGCAAAACAGAAAAATAACATTTATCTTTTTTGGTAAACAACTGTGAAAGCACGTATTTGCATTTTAATCAAGTAATGATAATTTAAAAAGTTTTTAAAATTTAAAACATAAAATAATGTGTAAAACTTGTGATATACGTATCTGCTTTCTGTTCTGCAGTTAGTATACGAGTATTAGGATATAGCTCAGGAAATTTCAATATCGTTCACATATGCAACTTTTTATTTATATAAAAAAATTTTTCTTTTTATTTGTTTGAGGTCTTTTTATTATATTATTTACGTGAATGTATGTGAATATCAAAGTGTTATCGTAAAATATTAAGATAATTATCAAGTATCCTCTTTTCGAACAACTGTCAAAATCTGATTTTATTACGTTCACGACTTGTGATAGAAAATAGTTACAGATATAAAATTTTTCAAGCGCACAACTTGACATCTTCTATTTATTTGGTCCATATGATACTTTATAAAAAGTATAATATTCAACAGTTAAAGA
This sequence comes from Palloptera scutellata, assembly GCA_958295655.1. Lineage (NCBI taxonomy): Eukaryota > Metazoa > Arthropoda > Insecta > Diptera > Pallopteridae > Palloptera > Palloptera scutellata. Next base: position 48,295,794 of record OY282449.1, read on the forward strand.
AATAGCTCATATATCCTTTTTTGTAATTATTCTTAAAATGCATTATATTGTCTTTTAAATCTTAGAAAAGGCAAAAAGTAAAAGCTTCAGCGTTAAATTTTAGGTAATGGTCTCATGGCTTTTGAGTGCACAACTTTTAATTTGTTTGCAACTTCAAGAAAGCGTACGGAAAGAAAACGAAGTTTTTCACACATATCCTTTTTTTCGAGCATTCATAAAGTGCATAATGTTGCGTGTGATGTTTGGTATAAAGTTTGTGCTTGATTGTAATTGGTTATAATTGAATTTTTGTTTTATTTGAGACTATTTTATAAATCTCAAGTATTACATTGTACATATATAAAGTATCCGCGGTTGGTGTTTAGTTCCTCCGCTATCTCCTGACAGCTTACGTGTCGATCTTGTTCCACCAGTTGCAAAATTTCATCGACTTTTTCAGTCACTGGCCGCCTAGAGCGAAGTGCCTCTTTGATATCGAAATTTTCGGAACGGAATCGAGCAAACCACTGCTCATACACAGCGTAAGCCGCACAAAATTTCGGCATGATTTTGCAGAGGTTTTACCTTTTTTATAGTGATAAAGCATCACATAGCGTATTTCTTCAGATATTTCACTCATTTCCAAATGAATGTAACTTTTTACACTAGCTACGAATTACGCAACTGTCTTCATTCAAAATGTAGCCTGAAATGTCTTTCAAACATGTGTTTGTTTGGCATAAGCGGACTATTGTGATTACCAAAATAGAAAACTGCTGATACTTTTTATATGACCCAATATTCATATGCACATATGATATGAATATTCAGACTTAAAGATGAAACATTAATTCTGTATAATTTTTGTAAGAGAATAAAGCTTGAATATATATTTTCAAATAATATTTAAAGACCAACAAAAAATCGCATCAACTCACTGGTTTTTCTCTTAACATGATTCTTTTTTCTGTTTTCGTTTTTTAAATGTGCTTTACTTTTTGTGTCGATTGTCTGCATATTTTACATGCAAATCGAATTTTCCTCAATTTTAATTGGATTTTTGATTGGTTATACTTGTGTATGTTATAACCGTATACATACATGCTTGCAATAGTATCTGTATATTATATGTGTTTACTGTTGTGTTATTTTTTATTTATTATGTAACAGTGTGAATACATATGTGTATATGTGTGTGTTTGTTGTTGTGAAAAGCATATATGTTCATACATTGATCCTGCAATCTAAAATAAAAATAAAATAAAAAACGAGAAAACTTAACGAATTGTGTTGTATTTTTCTGGATGTATGTATGTAACTAATATTTTATGTTTTAAATATTGACGAAAGCATCACACAAACACACTGAGTGTGGGATGATGAGTGGGACTAAGAGGACGAGCTTGTGAGAGTGAATGAACATTTTTTATTTGATATTTACAGTTTTATTCACATAAGCACTTACTTTGTACCTTTTCTTCTTCTACTTCTGGGTTGGTTGTTAAAATATTAAATCTAGGCATTCAAATTTTGTGGTTTCTTCTTTAACTTGAATAACCAATAGCAAAAAAAAAGGAAGAAAGAAAATACATATGTATAAAGGATACCAATACTAAGAAATTCTAAATGCTGGCATTTAACTATGGTACGTACATTATAAGTAGCTTAAATTAAATTCTTTTCCAATTTTGTTCACAGAAAGCTAAATAATTTCTGGGAATTTTTACCCAGATACCGAGTATACAAACAATGTATTGTTAACTTCTACATTAATTCTGATAACTATGAGTGAGCTGAAATCGTACTATTCTTCTAATTCATCGTCCTTAAAGTAATTCTTAGAAGCAAAGAAGGAGATTAAAAAGTGAAATAAGTAATAAGTAAAAGAAGAATATTCATTGAATCAATAAATACTCGTATCTATAGGATTTAATATTTAATATTGACCAAATTTGAAGATATTCTCATACAAATTTGTATGAATAGTTAATATGTTATTTATTAAAATTATATTACAGAACTTTCCTAACTAAATCCGTTAACTGCTCAAAAAAGAAAGTATGTATTAGTACCAAACAATAAGCGTTGAAGAAGCCATTCAATTCCTGGATAAAAGTATGAAAAGGTATAATACCGCAGTTAATTGCTTTGGGCTGTGACTAGCACACAAGTTTTCATACATATAAATAACTGAACGTTTTCCCTTATCTCATGAAACAATCATAATGAAAATGCTTTGCATAATTATAAATTACATACCCCATGGTAACAATTAACATATACACTGTCACACATATACATACATAGGAGTATACACATCCAGCATCCTTTGCTGATTCCTTTGCAGCAACGTTCTAAGTACATTTCAGTAATAATAGAAGAATAGGAGGAAGAATAGTAACAGTTCGCATGAAGATGGAAGCAACTAACAACATGTTACACTAACACCACCACAAAAGCAACAAAACAACAGCAACAACTAATACTATCACTTGCGGGCAAAATACTTTACACATACATAGGTTAGGAAATTGTAACCAATTTGTTAAAAGTTTTTAATTGAAGGCGCAAATGTGCCTTTCTATATTTTATGTATATATACATACGAGTATGTATGAATGTATTATTTTTTACCGTTGTTTTTTATTTTTGCAGCATAAGCATAATTTTCACATTTTACACGCTTATAAGCCTCGTGGGCACACAACTCTGATGACGACGACAACGCTGTGCGCTGGCTGTGCTTAACTCAACTCAAATGCGTCATTTCTACTTATACTATAAGTATGTGTGTGTAATTGTGCTAGTTACGCTCTGAAGGTGTTTCTGTTTGAGTCTGTGTGTTTGGAACTAGGTTGCACGGTTGCCAGCCAGCAGTAGTGATTATAATTAAAAAACAGAAAATTATTATTATTACGTGATTGTGGTAATTTCCATTTCTCTCTTTTTCTATGTTTCACAAGAAATTTTTCAATTCCCTCAACAATATACAAATACTTATTGTTACTTTCTAATGCGGCTTGAATAAAAAAAAAAAAAATAAATAATCATTGAAGGAAGACTGTAAAATAAATCATTTTCTTACTAAATACACACTCACAAACACATTTATACACTTTTCTAAACACACAGTAACCTACACTCACACAGGTGTATGTACTTGCAAATATATTAACATCACATTTACCTTCTTTTAAATGCCACTTTAAATAACATTTTTCTTTAATTTTCCCTTCAAGTTCTTCTTACTCTTCTTCTTCTTATTCTTCTTTTATTAATGCTACTTCTACTGTTGCTGTGGTTTACTGCTTCATCTTGGTTCATTTTCTTTCGTTTCATTTTATATATTTTTTTTGATTAGTTAAACCGCAGCAGCACAAATTTAAAATTTCCGTTTTGCGTTGCTTGTCGCGTTCCCTTCGAGAAATGATTTATGCAAATTTACAGCAACAGCAGCAGCTAACAACCAAAAAAGAAAATCGAAATATAACTACGTACATAGTAAGTATGTATGCTTATACATAAAAGATGAAAGAAAGCCTTGTGCATACATTTTCCATATTTTAATTGCTTTGCTCCCTTATTGCTAATACTTTTGGGCATACAAACATAGTACTCATTTGTTGTATTCTTGGCTGAATAGGCTGAGGAGGGTTGCGAGCTGACTGCTTTCTTTATCGTGACTGCCAGAAAATAAGTCCCTGTCTTGATGCTGCTCTATTCTTCTGGTACTTTGAAGTACTTGAGCACATAGCCCGTTTACTGTGTTTACTTTAAACTCTGAGTAGTTAATGTAAATGTTTATTTATTTGTTTGTGTAAAATGTTTTCCTAATTTTTGTAACAAATTTTGGGGCTTAAGTATTTTTCTGTTGTTTTTTTAGCGTTTTTCATTTCAATATTCTTCTAATATTTTTACATTTATAATTCATTAAGCTTTATTTGCGTTTTGTAGCTATTTTTTGTTGTTACTAGATATATTGAAAAAAACTATGCAAAATATATTTACTGTATTTTTATGCAGAGTATAAGCCATAATGCCCACAGCATTTCTATTTAAAGTTGTTTGACATTGCAGATTTGTTTTTTATGTGCCACTTGAAACTTTGTACTAAAAACTTTGCTTGGGCGGAACCCACGTAAGCATTTCAAAGTTTTTGTTTTTTCTTTTAGATCTTCCCATCACTGTGGGAAGTTGACACTAATTGCCTAGTATACCCCTTCTACAAGCGTTCTTGATCCCCTATTCTTGTAGGATTTTTCTTTTGCTTGATTTGTAGCGAATACTACGAGCTTCATTTTGGCTTCAGATTGCAGAACACTAATTGTTTCTAGCATGAACTTATCAAATTATTTTGATTTGAAGTGAGACAGTGTTTTCTTCAAGTTACTTCGATTTTTTCCCCTTAAAAAATGTTAAGAGAACAAAAGCTACAAACTTTTTTTTTGGCTCGTGACTGCATTCTGTATTTAACAGTTTTACAAGGTGCCTTAACTTTGTTACTATTTATTTGGAAAACTGTTAGCTTATTATCACTTTTAGTTTTCGACAGTCCAATATATCCTTTTTTTCAATTATGAAAAATAATAGTACATATAAATTAACTTCAAGTACTTTTCGCCCTTAAAGTAGTTTCAAAATAGATAAGTTAAAGGTTACAAATATTGAAATACATGTATAAATCTAAAAAAACTAACATTCCCCCGTTTCGAAGCTTGTTCCACCTCTACTCCTTTAACTGCACTACAAGTACGTTGTAATATATACCACGATTTCAAACGAAACATATCGATTTATGAGCTCGTGATATGTACATCTTTTTTATGTTTCACAATAAATTACTATTAACCAATGATCGACCAATGTTACTTAACGGTGAGTCACTCTTATCGCTTCAATAGATTTATACCATATTTCGAAGATTATATTGAAATTTCCCATAAAATATAAAATATTGTATACTTCCTGCAGAAAACCACAAAACGCCTGCTGCCTTCCATCATCAACATAAGTATGTACAACATACTCGTACATACAGAAGTAATATTAGAAATTTGGCGGTTGGCTCGGTTGTCGCTTAATTCGTATACCACGACTATGAGCCGCAATTACTTAGTTGTCATAAAATGTGTGTAAATGTCTAAATGAAAACACCCACATTTCAACTCGTTGCTGATGTATGGAAGCGTTATAAGTTCTATAGCGTTTAATTGAAATGCTAAGTAAAAATATATAAAACAAAAAGAAAGAAAATGTTGAAATGTATAATGATTGTTATTGCATAAAAGGCGCCGCAGCTACTATTTTTATTTTCTCTCTTATGTTATTGTTGTTTTAGCAAAGTCTAATATTTTTAACTACCACTACAAGCAAACGGTTGCTCTCTTGCTGTCTTTCACACAGTGTGAGTTTGTCTGAGAGCGTGTTTATGTGTCGTTTCCTACTATACCACAGACTAACTAATACCTTTAACGTGGTAGCTACTATCAACATTTGTGTTGTTGGATGTGTTAGTATACTTGATAAATAAATTTCTATACATAAAAATATTTATGATTTTATATGCCGCTGCTATAAAACCATTTCAAAATGTGGTCTCTGTCTGTCTTTTTCTCCCTTTCTTACTCTCATTCCCTCACTCAATGTGTTTATTCTTGTTATACATATTTATGTATCTACTATATTTGTGTTCGTTTTTGGTTGTGTCTCTGTGCGGTTGTCTGTATTTGGAAAGTCCTTAAAAGTCCCTTGAGATGTAATCAATTACTTAATGCTATTTTCTAAACATTGCTTGGCTTGATATTTTTACAACCTTCTGACTTCACCTCAATTGGTACCAACTCCACCGCTACTATTACTGCCACTACTACCAACCGCCTTTTCATAGTCATTACGTTTTAATAATGGTTTCTCGCGCGCGGCTTTTCCATTCGATAAGTAAGTTTATGGGGTATGTATGTACGTAGTACATCTTCCTTCTACACTTTTCTACCCTGCCTGCTGTCCTCATTCGTGTCAAGTTGTTGTGCTGTATGAGTTTTTGCCATTCATCCCAAGTCAGTACAGCTCGGCTAGTCATTGCAGCTGATGTATAGATTGCTGGCTGTTGTTGATTCTGTTTGTTTTGTTGTTTGTTTGTGTATTTGTGCTATTAATATTATTGCATGAAGGCTAATATGAATCCCATGAGTATAACGTGAATAGCGTAAATAACTTCTTTTTTTTTTTGTTTTTGCTTCCTATTGTTGTTGTTGTTGTTTTTATATGACCACCAAACACGCCCACCACTTGTAATTTTATACGGTTTTTATTTTTGTAGTTTTGGAGTTTTTGTGTCTTGTGTCATACAACCCCGAAAGAACGTGCTTAAATAAATATTAAAGTTTTTGTTGTTGCTTTTCAGTGATGGGGTTAAATGTGCTGTGCCAATCGAAAAATACTTAAGAAATAAGGTAAATGCAAGAAATAAAAACACTCGAACGTTAAGTTACCCAGTTGGATTATAAATTTATGGATTTATATATGGCATATAAGGTTCTATCGAGCGTACTGTGTGAAAAACTGCAGCTCATCGTCAACAAACTGATTCGACATTATCAGTGTGGCTTCAGGTCAGCTAAATCCTCCATCGACCAGATATACACACTACGCCAAAACCTGGAAAAGACCCGAGAAAAACAGATCGACCAACCATCTATTCGTCGATTATAAAGCTGCCTTCGACAGCACGATTAGGGATCACTTGTACGATGCAATGTCTGATTTTGGTATCCCTGCAAAGCTCCTTCGTCTTTGCAAAATGACACTGACCGACACTACCAGCGCAGTGAAAATTGGGACAGACCTGCCCGCTCCATTTAACTCCCTATCGTGCAACTTCTTTAACCTTATGCTAGAGAAAAGAATTCGAGCTGTGAACATCAACATCTCTGGCACTATTTTCTACAAGAGTGTCATGCTGCTAGTATACGCTGATGATATTGACATCATTAGGACCAACGCGCGAACAAGTGCAGCATTCTCCAACCTGGAAACGGAGTCTCGTCGAGTGGGTCTACTGGTGAATGAGGACAAAACGAAATACCTTGTGTATACAAACAAAGATTCACGGCGTCTCGGACAAAATGCCACTGTTGACAATTATAATTTTGAAAACGTCAAGGATTTCATTTACCTAGGATCCAGCATAAACACCAACAATAATGTCAGCCTTGAGATCAAGCGGAGACTAACTCTTGCCAACAGGTGTTACTACGGGTTCAGTAGGCAATTGAGAAGCAAAGCCCTCTTTCGGCCGACGAAAATAACGCTCTATAAGTTCCTCATCCTTACTTACTTACTTACTTAGCTGGCGCTACAACCGATGATCGGTCTTGGCCGCCTCCTCATCCTTCCCGCCCTAATACATGGCGCAGAGACGTGGACATTGACCATCAATGATCTGTAATCTACGGTTCATTATGCGTGGACGACATGTATCGAATAAGATGGAACGATGAGCTGTATGAGTTGACACTGACGTAGTCAAGCGTATAAAAATCCAGAGTGGCTTCGCTGGCTGGATCATGTTGAGTGAATGGAATCAAGCGCTCCGGCTATAAGAGTGTTGTATTCTGGAATACGGAGAAGATGATGTCCTAAACTCCTTTGAAAGAACCAAGTACAGGGCAACCTGACTGCACTTGGCCTTATCAACTGGCGCCAGCGCGCGCATATTAGAGGCGACTGGCAAAGCTTTATAGAGGCGGCCAAGACCGATCATCGGTTGTAGTGCCATCTAACTAAGTAAGGATGTATTTATTCATTTACCCATAAGTGAAGAATAATTGTTTACTATACCCTATAAACGAACAAGATTATGTATAAGATAGTTTAAATGTATGAGAGAAAGAGGTGCGCAATATCGGTAAAATTTAAAAACTTCAAACAATATATGGGAGTGCACACAAATTGTTATGAGAATACAAAAACAAAACCATTCAACAAAATTTTTAATTTCATGCATTAAATATTAAGAGTACAAGGTTGGCACCGAGAGAACAGGTATTATTTAGAAAGTATCATAAAACTATAGTAGCTCGGTAAAGTTTTCTATCGTCCTTCACACATATTCATACACACACCTTTCCACTAAACATACTTTAAAAAATAACAAAAAAGTTAAGCAAAACAAAAAAAGAACGAGTAGCAGCTACCGGATATGAAGAACGTGGCAGGAGAGTGTCAAAGAGGATGTTGGTTTAATGGAAAAAGTGAAAAAGGCAATTTCCGTGCTATAAAGAACTTGAAATAGTGGAAAAAGAAGAAGAGAAATTGCTGCTCTTACTTCAAACAAAGAGCGTTAAATACAAATTTGATTTTGAAAACTACTTAAATTCTTGTTTCTTCTGTTTTCAAAACTTTTATTTTGACCAAACAAACTACTTAATAATTACTGCTTTTTATTCGCCACTCGCTCCTAGTTATGTATGTATAACAGTGATGGAAAACAACAACAAAAGCTGGTGAGATAATTCGTATATTTATAACTGATATCTTTAACAAGCATACTAGAATAGCAAGCAGTGATAATTCTATGGAAAACAACAACAAAAGCTGGTGAGACAATGCGTTTAGTTATAACTGATATGTTTAACTAGTATACCGCTTAACATCCATGGTATCTATGAAAAACCGACTATGATCTGGTAATAATGAGAGTAGAAGAAAAATGTTTTAACAACAAACAAAGCATGTGTCAAAATATCTGCCGGTAAATTAATTGAGTTACAAATGCAATTAGAAATGTTATGTGGCGCGCAAGGACGTGTTCAACCATATAACAAAGAAATGAAATGCCTATGCTCATGTGCTGGAAGATCATGTCAAGCTGCCAGCTGCTATTGAGCAGTTTTATTGTGAATGACAACACTTGGAAAAGAGAAGTTGATAACTTGATCGTTTTATTCGCAAATGTTAAATGAGTTGGCGAATAAAACACAGAAGATTTATAATTTTTTTGATTGTTCACATAAAATTTCGTTTTATTTAATTTCATAAGGTTAACCTAAATATAAAAATTATTTAACTTAAAGTATCTGCATACATATAATATGAAGGAAATATTTTGTAGATTTCATTTTATTACATTAAGGTATGAAATTTCTTGCCAAATATAATTATTCATCATACAAATTTTTGGTTGTAAAATATTAAATTTAAAATAAGTAAGTTTGTATGTATGTAAGAAGAGCTTGTTTTCCAAGCTAAAACTTGTGCCAAAAAAATATGCGATAATAGATAATTTAAGCTCAATGTATACGCATATTTATACATGTAAGGATATGTACTTATATACTTATGTACATATATATACATGTAAGCGGATAGTTTTCAAAACACACACAATTAGGTCAACGAAACCATAAAAGAGCTTTACCATAAAAACAATAAAGTCGATTTATTAATGTTAATGGCGAAAACAGAGTTCGTGGGTGAGTGGGGGGACGATTGGATGATGCTGGTGGCACTAATATGACGATTATGTTGGTGTAGTTAGGCCAGTTAAGGTGTTTCAGTGCTTATCAAGTTTTTCAAATTACATAAATACACAAATATTGTTACTTTAGTTGAGAAATTAAACTGTTGGTCCCTTTCATTCATGTACAAAATTAACACGCACAACATGAGTGGATACGAAAAGCTCGACCTAGGCCATCTATGGGTTGTAGTGCCATTAAAAGTAAAGTAAGTTGAGAAACTAACGTTTGTTTCTGAGTACGGATGTGACTTTGTGCAGATCATATAAATTTGCCTAAAAACTGATTTTGAAAAAAAAGAAGATTTTACGGCCTTTCTTAACTAAAGTAACATAAGGCAGTCATAATAAGGCATTTTGTTGATGCAAGTAAAAGAATTTTTGTAACTTAAAGACCTCTTTTTAAAGTCTTGTTATGCGTCTGCCTAACTTTTAAGATTCCTATTGTTGGGCATAAAATACTTAGTTTGTTTTTAAGGTTTTTATAGCTTAGACTAAAAATATTTCGGTTTCTATATGAAAATTTTCTTCAAAATTTTTTGTTCACGATTATTTATTAATCATTTATTTATTTATGTCTGTGTACTTTACAAACAACTTTACTTTACAAAGAGAAATATGGATAAGTGTGGGCAAAGAGGCCATATACAGTGGTTCAGTGATTGCACTTACAGTTTAATGTCAGTTCCTGGTGGCAATTTGTTGTCACTTGGTTGTTTTGTCATTGCTTGCCATGTGATGAACTAGTACACTTTCTTATAATTCTCATTGACTTCTAATAGTAGAAAACTGTGACTTAACCACCGAACACCCGGTGAAAGTTTAGTGCTCCACCCATTAGACTATCGAGGTCTTCTGTACACATTTATGTATTATTAATATTTATTCAAGATTTTTGATATAATCTTTTCACAATTCATTTTATTCATTTTTAAGAGTTACTTATATTTTCAAAAAGCCAATGGTACCTCATTAACACATAAATTGACATAGTTGATGAGCTTTTTCCACCCCCAGAAATTTACCTATTGCATACGCATAACTAAATCAAATGATTCATAATAATCGAATGAGATTATGTGAATGGATTAGTGTATTAACAAAGGAAGTTAAAGCTTTAATCTCTGGAGACTGCAGTTTGTTCTTTAACTTACATACAGTTTATAAATAGCACCATGAAATTATTCTTTATTTGTACCATTATGTAATAGCAGTATGTAGATATGAGCTTGAACTCGGAATTAAACTTCGTTTAGTTTATTGTTTATTGATGACAAAGGCTTAGCGCTCCTTTGGTTTTCAATTTCAATTATTTACAATAAGTGAACACTTGTTGGCTTGGAGCTTAAAGGTAAAAACCAAAACTTATCGTGCACTTTGAATTTATTTAACTTTTAAAAAATTTCTAATTAAACAGCTCTGGTGTTAACTTCTTTACTTTTCATTGGTTATTTTAACCTGTTTTAATTAAATTCATTTATCTATCCGCGCATACATAAATATCGCATCTTCATTTCTCGATAATATTTGGATATTGTCTGTATTTATATTTGGATAATGTTAGTTTGCAAGTAGAAAAGTGTAAGGGGAGCAAAAAAGGACAAAAAAATGGTATTACAAGAAATATTTTAGCACATGTTATTGTTGCTTCTGCTGTTTCTGATGCTGCTGCTATTACAAAACACATACCACAACTTACAACAGTACAAGCTGACTGGCTGCTTTTCCTGTCACCAGGACAACATCGACAAGTAAACATATCCTGTCGACGGTGTTAGAAAGCAATGCATATAGATAAAGGACAAACGAAGAGGCAAAAGCAGAGAGGGAGAGAGAGAGACACAGCACAAACACCAAGCGTAATGCAAACATTTTGTACAAATTTTATACAATTCTCTTTTATTTTTGGTGCATTTGTCAGATGGTTTTAGTTGAGTTTGGTTTGAGGTTTGAGGTTAGTTGGCAAACGTCAATGCCTCTTTCTTTGTCTAGCCAGCCAATACTACGACGTTAGCGCTCGCAAAAGCAAAGAATCCTGTAATTTGACCCAAAGCAAATGTAAATAAACGACTGCGGTCTTAGCACGGAGCAACAGCAGCGGCAATACTCAAAAACTGAGTGTAATTGTGGGTGTGCGACGACCAGGCAAAAATGTTGTATAACTTAATGAAACAGTGACCAAAGTCAGAAAGTAGGTACTGTGGGTGCGATCTGAGTGTGTGTGTGTATGTGCGTCTGGGCTTTGGTTGCTTGCTGGAGCTGTAGCTGCTTCTGTGTGTTTTTGTACATGAGCGGATTACGTTTTCCTTAATTCGGAATGTATAGAAACTGTTGCTCAATTAAGAGAATCTCTAAAGCATTATGTATGTAGCTAAATAAGTCAAAGCAATAGTAGAGTGGGTACCAAAAAAAAACACACACACACATACAAAGAAAAAAGTGTTAAAAATGACCAGAGGTCCTTTGAAAGTAATTTTTTCTCTTCCTTTGTTCAAATATATATGCATGCATTACTACTTTTTTTTTCTAAAGTGGAGTAAAAGAAAAGTAATGAAAAACAGAACAAGAAAAGAAGTGCTTAATGCATGCATGCACGTACGTCTCTTCTCGGGGGTAAATTAAAATTAAAATGTTAAAATTTTCATTTTGAAAAGTCATTGCTGTTGACGAGTAGAACAGCAAGGGGAAAGGGAGTGAGTACAGGACGGAGATTGAGTTAAAAGTATAAGAATTGGGTATATGAAAGTGTGGTAGCTGGTAAATTCATACCCCAAGTGCAAATGGTGGTGTGTATATTGTATTTGAGGGGACCGGGGGGGTGTTAAAGAGGTTATAAAGTGGTGTTGCTGTGCTCGTGTGCTTAACGTAAATGCAAAGCAAAATAGTTTTTAATTAAAATAAAGAAAGAAGATTTAATTTTTTTTTGTGTTTAATTTTATTTTGAATTTAGTTTAGCTTTTCAGCTCACTTTTTATTCTCTAAAATGTGTGTTTGTGTGTGGGTGAGCGTATTTAATGCAATTTCTTTAAATTAAAGAAAATTTTAATATTTTCAACTATGTATTTAGTTAAACTTGGAGATCGTTTAAAAGTTATTAAAAAACTTCTTTAATCTTAGTAATTATTTTTTTAAATCCCTAGAGAACAAAACTTTGAAACACTTTATTGTAACCTTTTTGGAAAACCTTTTGATTCTTTAATTAAAAAAGACTGCATTTACTATGTACTATTCAAAAGAATAAGCTAAATTTTAAACCACTTTTAGCTTATGATGAGGCAAATAGAGTCATTTCGATAACTGAGGGCATATCATTTTGATCAGGTTCCTATATGAATGAAACCAGTTCTTGTAATCATAGTTGAGCAAGCACACCCTTTTCCCTATGAATAACAAAAATTTACAGAATTTAAATTTCAACAGAAAACAACTGTGTAAGGTTTTTTCCAAATAGAAAAGTGCAGATCGTAGAATTGTACATAATTTTTGTAATATGCCATTAGCGTCATAGATCTTCCATAACGCTCAGTCCGTTAAATTATTGCACTTTTCCCTGGTTCAACCTACAGTTCCGAACGGTGGGATGTCAATTTGTTACCTTCTTTTCTTCTTCAAGTGGCACCAACAGTCCATGGAGGGTCTAGGACCTTTTTTTTATATTTGTGTTATATTTGGACATGTACATAAGTATTTTTGTTATGCATTTCAAAACGTCGTCTAAGTAAGCCATCGCCAATACGGAAATATCATTTAGAAGAAGAAACAGAGGTCCTCGTAGTGAACGCTTGATTCCCTCTCTTCCTGGTATTTTCAGCTTCACTTAAAATCATTTGAGTTTGCACCCATTCTAGTAGAATGTCTTTCTTTGAGATAGTAACCCATTGTTACTGTTCTATTTACTTGTGTCCTATTTCGGGTTATTTGAACTTCATGTCTAACTTTATAGGCCAATGAAGGGCCTAGCTATATTTGTACAAGAATGGTAGTAAGGCTAATTTTTATATTGCAAAATCTGCATTGTTGAGCACCATTTGGCTAATTCATCAGATGTGTTGTTACCATGTATATCACTGTTCCCTAGTACCCATACAAGATGTATGCTGAAGTTATCAGTTACTACATTGAGTAGAATCAACTATTAAAATTCGCCTTGGGGTCTGTGATATATTGAGGAGGAGTAATGATTAATAAAAACTTTTAATTCCATTAATTCTAAGAGCATCCAGTGTTCTTTTAAATTATCATCAAAATTTCCTTCCTACATAAACAGAACAGTTTCTAAATAAAAACTCCACACAATTTCTATTTCCTGCACTTCAATTATTTGTAATAAATGTTTTTATTACAATTCAGGCAAATTGCCAAGAGATAAAATTATGATGAAAACCCTCAAAAAATACACCATTATCTTGATGTTATTGTAGAACATTTTCAATATTTGCACAATATATGTATGTACCATACTTGTATTAGTAGATACAATTGTACTATTTCGAATACCTTTTTATAGTTTCCGCTACTGCTGCTGCTGGTAAATATACAAAAAAAACACACACATTCATACACACTTTTTGTTTGCAACGCAGCAATTCAATTCAATTTTCTCATTTTCTCATTTTCAATTTTCAATTTTCACAAACAAAAACACAAAAAGCAAAAAATTAAAAAGAGGCAAATATATAAGAAAAGTATTTACGTTTAAGTGTGAAAATGTGCGAATCTTTGTGTGCACCACACCCTGCACTCTTTAGCACCTACGACAAAAGCAGCGTACCATATGTAGTCAAGTGTCAAAGACAAAAAAGTAATAACAAATAGAAAGAAAAGTGTGTACAATACATGAAAATAAAATAAAATTAAAAGGAAAGTACCATAAAGGAGAGTAAAAGAAAATAAAAATAAACAAAACATGTTTCATTTATTTGCTATTGCCTGTGCTATGCTGTTAGATGACAATACAAAATAACAACAACAAAACCCAACAAAACCCAACAAAAAGCAAACAAAAGTCATTCACCAAAAAAGGACGATTTTCATATTTGTCAAAGCACTTAAAACCAAAATATACATACTCGTACATACAGCAACCTTCGAATTTGTGTACTCCTCTGTCACAGTAAAGAGAAGACGCAAAGTAATCGAAAGCTTGGAAGCTTCAGAGGAGGAATGTGTGGCAGGCTAGCAGCAACTTTGCATAGTATGTAAGTACGTAGTGTAGAACTTAAGTTTCATCTGCTTCTTTATTCTCTTGCACCCACCCTCCGCTTTCACGCAAATGAGCGTTTTTGAGCAGAAACGTCATGTTGACATTGTACTCCAAAAAGTAAAATTTTTAGTTTTTATTTGCAAAGCATCGAAGAAGCAAAGCAACAGTGAGAAAGCGTAAGAAGTGCTTGTGAGAAAAATGTACAAATACTAGCAGCTAACAAGAAGGGAGAGATATGAAAAGACTTATAGTGTAAAGATAGTGTCGCCCTTCGTCTGTGTGTCGTTCTGTCTGCCTAACTGCCTGCCACTATTCCTTGTATTTCATGGCAAATAATAATATTAAATTTAAAAAAAAAATGTCTATCGGCATGACGTAGAAAATCATAATTTGAGTGAGAGAGAGTCTTACATTTAAGGATGTGTGTGCATATTTATTTTGCCGCCTAAATGTATGCAAAGCTCAAATAATATAAAATAATTTTATTTTGTATTCCTACATAAATGTTTCGTGTTGTTATGTACCTACTTCGTGTTTTGTGGAAGATTTTATGCATATGTTTGTTTCTTTGTTTATTTTGACTACAAATATTTTATGAGTATACATACTACTGTGGGCAAAAGTTAGTAAGACTTTGTTCATAATTTCAAATTTTTTTATTCATTCTTCCAAATCTATTTCGTCCCCTTCAAACTAATCCCCCCGGCCCCAATACACTTGTGCCAACGTTTTTTTCAATTCTCAAAACAGTTGTTAAAGTCAATTTCCGAAATAGCCTTCAATACGTTTAGCGATTCATGTTTAATGTCTTCAATTGACTCAAAACGGTGTCCACGAAGCGGTTTTTTGAGTTTAGAAAATAGCCAAAAGTCACACGGTGCTAAGTCAGGCGAATAGAGTGGTTGCGGAACGATATCAGTCGAATTTTCGGCAAAATGGTCTCGTAAAACCAATGCAGTGTGAGTGTGATTTTGGAACCAATCGTGCATTCAGTCTTCTTAGGCCCAAATGATGTTTTAAAATGGTTTTCACTGATCCTTCCGATATTGATATTCCAACGATGCCAGTAAGGTCTCTGACTGTTAATCGTCGATTCTCGATTCTCGAGCACCAATTCCTTGATTTTATTGACGTGTTGATCATCAGTTGATGTTGATGGCCGTCCTGGACGTGGTTCGTCATCAACGCGTTCTCGACCATCTTTGAACAATTTGTACCAATCAAAAACACTTGCTCGCGACATACAATTATCACCGAAGGACTTAGGCCTTTTGCAACATTCTGAACGTTTCGGCACCAGAAATTTGATTCCGCACACAAAATTTAATGGAACTTCTTTGTTGAATAATTTCACTCATTGTGAAAATCGGCGAATGCACTTTTTGTACTTCAGAAAGACAAGCGTATACTAAACACTAATGATTATTTTGATGTGACATTTGGCACAGATGTCACCGACAGTCATACCAACCTTAAAAAAATAATATTTTGATGAATGGGTTTCCGCGCGAAATTTAAATTAAAAAGTCTTACTACTTTTTGCCCACAGTAGTACAAAGTTATGTACACATAAACACATATTTGTATACTTACTTATAAAATTAAAGAAATTAAAAGTTTCTGCTATAGATTTAGTGAGCTGTTTGTAAATAAAGGACAAGATTTCTTTGTTTGTAGTGAAAGGAGTTTATGTATAATATAATCAAAAATCGATCGTTTTAAGCTTACAAATAAATTTTGGAAGTAATCTGTTCATCAGGCAATCAACTTTTGCTGCTTTTCCAGAAGTAGTTCTCGCTAATCAGATTAATTAAAAAATTGTCACGACACTATAAGGCATGGCTTTCTAAACATATTGATAACGAAAAAACCAATGATGTAGCTAACATCTATTCTGCATTAAATTCAAAGATTTGATTTCAGTTTTTTTTAGTGGTAATGCGTTGGACTGCTACGCCGAGTGTCCGGGGTTTGAATCTCTGCACAGGCAAAATCAAAAAGTAGAAAAAAAAATTTGTCTACACGGCACCACCTCTTCGCAGGCAATGGAAACCCGACAAGAGTAAAAATTTCTGCTTTTCACTTCGCCGTTCGGATTCGGCATTAAACTGTAGGTCCCTTCCATTCATATAAAAATATAACACGCACAACATGAGTGGATGGGAAAAGCTCGGCCTAGTCCCTTCATGGGCTGTTGTGCCATTAAAAGTAAAGTAAGTAACACACATGGTGTGCCCCCATAAATGCAGAGCATTGTGTTGAATGGAAGGAAGATTGATGGGTGGGAGGAAGAAGGAGGGAGAGTAAAAGAGGGAATGCAATCACACCGGTAACCGATAAAGAGATAGGCACTCATTGTGGCAAGTGTTATGCCTTTACCACAATGAAATTAAGTTTGTCAGTGTCCACTATGACCGCATGTAGTGCCAAAGGGTGTACCCCTATGAATGCAGAGCATTGTGTTGAATGGACGGAAGAAGGAGGGAGAATGGAAAAGGGAATGCAATCACACAGGACACCGATAAAGAGATAAGCACCCATTGTGGCAAGTGTTATACCTTTACCACAATGAACTTAAGGTTGTCAGTGTCGACTATGTCCGCATGTAGCGCACAAGACCAAGCTTTTCGCATCCACTCATGTTGTGCGTGTTATATTTGCACATGAATGGAAGTTTAGAAGGAAGTATGTATTCTGTGGCTTAACAAACTTAAGCGTAACGCTAAATTGCCGAAACACTGTAAAATGGTTCTTAGCAGAATTTAATTGGCGGAAGAACAGCTCCTTGCTCGAGCCAGGGAACGTTAACAGATCCAAATTCCAAGAGTTTGAAGACATAATAAACGTGGTCCATCTGGTTCATTATATATAATCCAGCATGTTGGTTCTGCTTAGAGCAGAGAAAAGTAATAATAAAGTGTATTATTTCTATTGTTGTCCAGTGTACGGGAAGGAAGAGGGAGACGCTTTCTGGGTAGTGATGGTTCGTTAATTTGTCTTCCTTCCCGAAACTCTTTAGGTTCTTTAACCCATTTTGAGATTTCTTCTTCATATCTGATTTTGAAAAATCGTCGAAAATGCTTTTCTAAATCTCTTCCAAAAGTAATTAAGTAATTACTGTTTAATATTCCCACATGTACTAGAATTTAAATTGCATTTACATAAGTTAAAAAATTGAGTTTCATCTGAAAGTGGATTTGGAAATCACTAAAAATAAGAAATTAGTCATTGCGCATTTGTAATGAAAAACAAGTCTAGATGAAATAATAAACTTAATCATGAAGAAATTAAAAATCAACAGCTTCTCAAATACTTTTCAGAATCCAAAAATTTTATAAACAGTTAATATTTATATAGATAGATACTTTACTGATATAATTTTGTACACTTCATGTTCCTCTAAAGTACGTTGAGCCAATGAAGTGTTACTGAATGCCTACTCCTTTCCAGCCCACCTATAACTCAAATCTAATGTTATTGATATCAATAAGGATTTCTGAAGCTAAACAAAAAGAATCGATTTCATGGTTTCACAAACTATTTCATCTCTGTTGATTTTCTGCTGTATGAAAAAAGCTTTCAAAGACTGTGATTTCTGATTTATGAGTCCGCCATACGAGTATGTACATATAGTATGTCTCCCATTGGAGATGATTGGTATAATTTTTTTATTGCTCACACACACAGACACACACAATTAAAAAGCTTTTAAACTGCTTAATTCACTTGCAGACCTTTTCAATAGCTTTCTCGTTTTGTTCGACTTGTATGCCTTTGTGACAGTGACACTAACACCAATGCAGACTTACTTGACTTTTCACATTTCTTTCTTTTTTTACATTTCATTTCGAGACATATATACAAATACTCACACATACAAAAATACATATGCACGAAAAGTGGCAGTATTGCATTGCATTGAGAGTGCAACATTTTTAAGAACTAAGCAAATATTAATTCGTTTAATGGCATCATCATTTGCGAACCAAACTCAGACCACTCTCTGCTCACACCAGTGCACCTCAGTCTTTCATATTTGTGACTCAAATTCGGGGCAACAAAGGGGGAACAAACGGAATGTAAACGGCTGTAATTCAGAGAAAAAATAGCAACAAAAAAAAAAAAAAAGAAGAGATTTCAAGTATTTCATCGGCCATAGACGCCAATACACACACGAATTAAAATTGTATTCCTCTTCGATTGAATAAATAGTGTGCTAGCATGAAAGTGTGTGCGTGAGTGTGTGTGAGTGTGAGTGCGTGTGTGTGTTAGTGTGGGTTTGAGATGTAAGTAAGCCTCTTCAGCTTGAATATGTATGTGTTTTTGTCACAAAAAATCACTATTCTTCGCTCTCAAGTTTCAGTACTTACTTCACAGTTACATACATTTTAATGCCAGTTTTTTAAGCTTTCAGAAAAGTGTGCCGTCGCAGCCAACGCTTTTTTTGTAAGCGGTTATAGTTTGAAACTACATACATACTTTTTCTGCTTCCACGGCTTCTTCTCTAAGAGTACTGTGCCGAAATTGTATACGTGGCTGAGCCTTAAGAGTGGAAAGCAACGAAATGGGAATGGAGTTCATTCTTAATGGCATAGTAGTCGTAGTCTATTTATTTTCATTTGCACTTTCATTTACTCACACCCCATGTTTACTTGGTTTGATTTGGCTGAGCTTGACTGGTCGGGATGACTCACTTAACTTCTTCTTCATCTTTTCACAGGCAACTTTTGTTGCTTATGTGTTCATATGTATGTATGTATGTATGTATGTATGTATGGATGAATGTACGTATGCAAAGTTACCGTTTTTACGTTTGACTTGATTTGAATGCATTCATTTTAGGTTCTGCTTCTTTTTTTCGCCAGTCACCATTTTGCATACCATTAAAAAGTTGAAAACGTTTATTGGTAGTAGAAGTAGAAGGATGAAAAAATAAAGTGGAAAGAAAGAGGGAGGAGGTGAGTTTATGTGTGACATGTTTAACGACATTTCTTTTTTCTTTTCTTTTCTTTTTTTCTTTTTGTTATGGGGCACATGCTCAAGCCTGCATACGAATATAAAGTGATTGAGTGCTATTTTTTTTTTTGTTGCTGTTGTTGTTTCTGAAGCTAGCAATCAATTGAGATTTTTTAAAGATAGTTAGAGTTTAAAGGTACTTATTTAAGTGGAAATGAAAATTCTTTTAGTTTAACTATGGAGAAGGGCTAACTTTGATAATTATTAGATTTCGATACTTAAATTTTGAATATTCGATAGTTTAAAAACGTAGTTTTGTGTTTTCATATATCGGAAGAGAAGGTTGAAAAAGCTTGATGAGGAACTCTATTTTGTTTATAGAATAAATTGATTTGGCGGAGTTTAAAAAGTTAAACTTTAAATCACCACTTCAGCCGATAAAAAATTATTAATAGATTATTTGCTATATGTTTTGTGTTGGCATTCTGACATTCTGAATCTTGGCTTCACTTGGACTAAGACTTGAATATCTATGATTCCTTTGGAAAAAAATATTTTTAGTATTATATTTATTATTAAAAATTACTAACAGATTATTTCCTATATGTTTTTTGTTCGTATTCTGACATTCTGAATCTTGGGTTCACTTGGACTGAGCCTTGAATATCTATGATGCCTTTGGAAAAAATTATTTTTATTAGGAATTGTTATATGCGATATTCGATATCGAATACAGCTGAACTCGTTTAGGCATAAATATCCAGAAGCTGCAAAGTGTTGTAAATGAATGAAAGTCATTTACTTAGCGAATACTTCCGCAAAAATGACTCAGTTATCGCTATAAATTTCTTTTATTTACTATAGCGAAAAATTACTATGCTGAATTTAAGGCCGAGAGAAGTTGAAGTCTTTAAAATATAAATATTTGTGATTTATAAAAAATGTATTGTCTTGCCTAAATCTATGGTATGAAATCTTCACATTGTGTGATCAATCTAAACGATCTATAAACAAAGTTCATTTTCTCCCAATGTTTGGCCACATCCATCAATTTAAATTTTTTAAATCAAGAAACAGCAAAACAAACATATCTGTTTATTTTTCATTGTTTTCATCAAAGGGACATTACATACAAAATGTATTCCCAAAAAATATGGAAAAGGATACGAAAATTGGAATAAATTTGTTTTTCTCTCCAACAACCAGGTAAAAGAAATGTGTTAAACCACAGAGAAGCAGAAAATATAGTGAGAAAAAAGTAGAAAAAATAAGCAATCCCAGGAAAATCGTTTTTTAAATTTAATTTGACACTTTTATGTAGCATGAATACAAAAGCCCGAAAAAAAAAATAAACAAAAAAAAAAAAAAACGAAGCAGTTTTGTAGGTAAATTAAGGTACACATGCATATATAAACACACACACACACACATACAACTGCATATTTGAATAAGAAAAGCACCGTTAAAAAGTTTGTAAACTTTGAAGAAAATAAATTTAAATAATACTTCCCCTCATTTTTAAAATTTTTTTTTTGGTGGAGATAAAAATGTGAAAAAATAAACTAAAAAGGAATATAATGCCAACAGGCATCACTCAGTCTTCTAAGCCAGAGAAAATTTTTCGCTTAAAATTTTTTGTATACAAAGTACAAAAAAAAGGGAGAAACTTAGAAAGTACATGCTCAATCAATACATAGGTATATAAATAAGTATATAGTTAGAAAAGAACAAGGTGTCAAAGATTTGCAGTTTGAAGGAAAAAAAGCAACAGGAACGAACAAAAGAAAGTTTAATATTTAAGTAAAAAGAATAGCATGCTTTTAGGCAACTTGAACTAAAAAGAAAATTGTGTGTTCTAAGCAAATTATTTTTGTGAACTTTTCTATCCCTTCTCTTCTTTCCTTCATATAAAAATGTGTGTTGAAAATAAATGAGGCTCCTACCCTTCACAATATTCGTATTATTCAACACTTTTCCAACACATAACACGCAAAACTTTTGCAACAACATTGATAACAATTTTCGCTTAACAATTGTTTTTTTTTTTGCAAATTTAAAAACAAAAATAATTTTCTTCAGTTTCTAACATAAAAGTAATTTCGATGCCAAACAATGCCAAAAAACATACTTTTTACTTTGTTTAACAATAAATAGTAGAATGTTAATGTAGTAAACATCTATTACATTGTTTTTATTATTATTATTATTATTATTATTATTATTTTTCCTTGTTTCTATAAAAGTTTCTTACTTTTTAGCTTATTATATTCAATAAAATATTGTTTAAAGTTAGGTGGTATTGCAAACATTTCTTTTCTTACATTTTTAACTTAATAGGAAAATACTTTTATACCTTTTCGCTATTGTTGCAATGGCAGAAAATAGTAAATTTCCTTTTAGACGCAAACAATAAACAAGATTATAAAAAGTGTGATATATGAATGTATTGTTTAACTATTGAAAGAGATAAGCTGAAGCGATTGCGTGGCAGCAAGAAGTCTCAGCAGCAATCACAACAATGACACCATTATTGTATGCAATTTAATAGTTTTTCTTTTTGACTTTTATTGCAGGTTGGCAAAAGCGCACACACAAAAGTGTACAGTGGAGTTAACTACTTATGTATGGTTTCCAGTTAGTAGTACTTATATGTGGATGTGTAGTAAAAATGCAAAGAATAATACTTGATATCGGGTGGACCATTTGTAATTTGGAAATTGATGTCGGTGTAAATAAGAATCGATTTTTTTTTTTTTCATTGTAGTTTTTGTTATTCGAAAGTACAATCCTTGCACTATTTCATTGAAATCACCTCCTCGGCTGGTCTTACTGCAGCCCTTACGATCAACCGAATTTTTCAGTACATTTCCGACTGTATCGATGGCTGTACCAATTTTATCCTTAAGAGTCTCAATCGTTGCTGGATTGTTGGCGTAATAATTATCTTTAACGGCTCCCAGCAAATAATAGGATAACGGAATCAAATAGCAACTACGTGCTGGCCAATGCACATCACCAAAAAACTTAACAATAACGAGATTTTCGAACTTCCTACACAAAAGATCGATTGTTGCACAGCTTGTGTAACACGGCGCGCCATTCTGTTAGTACCAAATGTTGTATAAGTCCACATCTTCTAAAATAAGCCACACATAATCGGTTATCATTGCGCAGAATAGCACAGCATGCACTGTAATGCTCTTTTCTTCGCCATTTTCAAAGAATAATTGCCCAATGATACAGAAGATCCAAAAACCAAACCAAACAGTTATTTACTAGGTAAGAGTGCGTTAGTTTCTTAACAATGGTGATGCCAGAAAAGATGATTTTTCAGTAAAAATTCTCATTTTCTTTCAATAGTCATGTGGCTTCAGCTGTTGTTCCAACTGAACTCTGAACGGCTTCATACCGAAGTGTTTATGCAAAATTTGTAAGAAAGAAGTGCGTGAAATGTTTAATTCCTGAGAACGATGACGAGTTAATGTGGTTGGTTCTTCTTGCATATTCTGAGCAACCACATCTGGAATTTTTAGGTTGTGCGTACTTTAGGACTACGATAATGTGTTGTTTTATCCAATAAAAATCCAGTTTCACGCAGACGTTTCACACATTTATCCAAAAATTGTGTACAAAGCGCTTCGCTTAGAGTTGCCACACTCAAAATAACCAGTGGATCAAATTACAAATGTTAGATGGACCACCCTATAGTAGTTTACTATTATTATAGTTTAGTGTTTGTTAAATATTTCTTGAATCGGATGAAAACTGAAAATACTAAAGAAGTGGGGAATACCACCAAGAGGCATTATTTTTTAGAACTTTTTCAATTCAATTTAATTCAATTTATTCAATAAAAATAGAAGTACACAAAGATATATCATCGTTACCAGTACTTGAAAATAAATATGTAAGTAAATAATAGATGCCGAAAAATACTTACAACAATGATTAATAGGGAATGAATTAAAGGAAGGGAAATATAAATAGATAATTAATTACAAATAAGGAATTTAACTAAACCAGGAGTATGAAACCATACAAACCAGGTCGCTGTGGTGTAGTGGTAGTGCGTTGGACTGCTACGCAGAGTGTCCGGGGTTCGAATCTCGGCACAGGCAAAATAAAAAGTAGAAAAAATAATTTTTCTACACGGCACCACCTCTTGGCAGGCAATGGCAAACCTACAAGATTAAAATTTGCTATGAAAAGCTTTTTACTTCGCCGTTCGGATTCGGCATTAAACTGTAGGTCCCTTCCATCCATGTACAAAAATAGCACGCACAACATGAGTGGATGCGAAAAGCTCGGCCTAGGCCCTCCATGGGCTGTTGTGCCATTAAAAGTAAAAAGTAAGTATTTTGGCGAGGCAGTCACATATTGCCAGAGAGATGGGGAAAAAAGTATATATAAATATGCCATTACTTTGAATATTGAATGTATAACCATTTTTCTTAAATAAACGTATAATTTCTTAAAAAAAATTCACGATTTCATAGTTGTATACCTGGTACATAGATAGAAATAAGAATGTAGTACAATTTGGAACAACACTGCTTGAATTCAACAGCAGGGAGATACAATAGGGCGTATTTAACAACTTACACAATAATATGATAAATCTAAGGACAGAATTTCATTACAATTTACAAATTTGCAGTTGAGTACAATTGAACATTATTCACATTTATGATTCTTTTGAGATGCAAAAGTATAGCATTCCATAGTCTAATGGTGTTTATGAAAAACATTCGAGATGAGTTCAGGTATCTGAACTTAGGAACAATAAAATTTTGGACCTTGCCAACTGAGAGAAAATCAGTTTATCATATAAATATGTTGGAGTCTTTCTTATAATTAATTTAAACAGAAAAATACAGTTCCTAGCTTTCACATAGTTAAAAAATTTAAACTGCACAGTTCTTAAATATAAAGGGGAAATATTATTTAGTACAGAAATTTTTTCCTTTGAGATGGATAAAATAAATGACTTATCAGCATTTAAACTCAAAGCATTGACAGAAGCCTAATTAAAAATAGATAGTAATTCATCACTTATTCCTGCACTGAGGTCATCAACAAGGCCAACACGACTTGATAAATAGAGCTGCATATCATCACCATACGCACGCATGCACAGGGACATTTTTACAAGTAACATATATATCATTGACAATTACTAAACAAGAACGAACCAAGGATAGATCCTTGTGGAACACCTGAAGGCACCGGTTTCAATTGAGAATAGGAATTGCCCACTCTTACTCTTTGGAACACATCCTCTTCATTAACTTTAATGAGCTTGCACAAAACCCAAAACAGGATTTTTAATTTTAGAGAAGTTAGAGAAGTCCAAGAGGCAAAGTAGAGTGGGATCACCCCGAATATCATCCATGATTTTCACCATAGCAGTGGAGCAGCTATGACCTTTCTGAAAGCCAGACTGAAATGGTGATAGAATATTTTTTTCAAACAAGTAATTTAAAACCTGCTCAGACATGAGTGTTTCAAATATTTTTGATAACGACGACAGAATACTAATAGGTCGAACATCATTGACTACACATGCAGATTGTTTCTTAGCCACTGGTAATACTGTTGCTATTTTCCACAATTTTTGAAAAGAAGAAGTAGTAAAGCCATGATTAATTAAACGTGTCAATGGGGCCAAGATATAACGCAAAACATTTTCCCCCACAGCATTAGATTTTATCTTCATCACACAACTGACCACATCACTTTCACCAAGCTTAGAGAACTGACAGAACTAGTCTTACAAACAGAAATAAAGAACAAATAGAAATTTCACACGTAAGGAGCTAACTGACAGAGGGAATCACTTTTGCGGTACACACCTAGGTCCTTTATGTTCCGCCATAACTCATTCGAAGAGAGTGAAGTATTCAACAACAACAGAGTTTACAACCGAAAGCCCATTAGAAGCAATAAGATTACATAACCTCGCAATATACTGAGAGCAGGTTTTCATTGAAATCTCCACATATCAAGTAGTGATCATATTCAATAAGGCAGGCAGATAGCTTATCAAAGAAAGGGAAACACTTGTTGGGATTGTAAACACATGAAACCAAGACTTTAGTATTACTATCAGTAATTTCAGCAATAAGATATTCTCTATCTGATCCATCCGATTGTTGGACCAGCTTCACATTCAGGTAGTGTTTGCAGAAAATTGCAATACCCCCCACCACCTTTCTTTTTGACACTTTGACAATTAGCAATTTGTAATTTTTCAAGCGATAATGGGACGCCCGTAATTCAGACTTAAACCACGTTTCAGTAACACACATGCTTGAAACAAGAAGGCTGTATGACCAATACAACAATAGTTTTTTGGACATTACAGAGAGGCTTAAAAAACTCGTCCGAACTATTGTAGTTTTACCATTGTATTTTCTCAGACACCAAAGACTTCGAAGTTCGTCTGTCAAAAAATATACCGTTACAGTGTCTTCTTTGACCACACAAAACTGCATGTGTTGGCGAAAAATGAACAACATATCCAGATTCAGTAAAAAGTTTTGCTTTTTTTTTTGCTTTCTCATTATTTTTAAAACTCCTACAAAAGACTTTCTTTCGATGGCATATCCAAAATTATTGTCTATGGAGTATTTTTACTCTTGAATTAAATTGAGCTGAAAGGTTGCATCAAGCGGATGTAGTACAATATGTCTGTACAATATAACTATAAAACTATTACTATGCTTTGGTGAACTAAGTGCAGTGCTTCTCTGTAGTCTGTTGCCACGTGTATATTGCAATAAAGGTATACAATCATAATTCTAATATTCAATTAATGAAATATAATTTTTTCTTAGATCTCAGACTTTACAGCATATTGAATGTTCATGAGAACATTTAATTGAATGTTCTCATGAAAATTACAACGCTACACAAGTGACAATATGAACAGTAAAGTAATAAACGAAATAAAGTGCGCACTGACTTAGGAAATTCTTATAAGATTTTGTTTAAGCAGCCATGAAAGCATATACGAATTTATTTAAGTATTTAATATTCATTTTAAGTTTTAAAACAAATATTGAAACACTAAATATATATAGACACAAAAAATATATAAAAGAAAAATCTATGTGTGAAAAGATGAGATGCTTAAACTTTTAGCGTTAATGGAATAAAAAGAGAACTTATGGTAAGCAGAACAAAAAAAAAAAAAACAAATACCAGCAGGGAAAGAAAGAAAATAAATTTGAAAAGTGCGTGCATAATTTGCATAACATAATCGAAAGTGTTCACAAGCGGTACATATTTATAAACACATGCAAATACACACACATACACACACTCACACACATATATTCGACATATTTCGAAATAACATTTCTATGCTCTTCTCATTTTTGCTACTTGCCTAGTTTTATTAACGCATACTGCAACAATTTAACTTCTGCTTCTATTATGTTTTTCTTTTCATTAAAGTCGGTTTTTCTTTTCTTTTCTTAAGAAAAATAAACGCAAATAAAAATATTGAAGTTTTAAGCATATTTCACAGGCGATTTTGGACAATTTCAATTGAAATACTACTGGAACATAAAGAGAAAAGAAGAAAATCCTTGTTTTTTTTATCAGGGAACATACGCGAATCTTCGAGGAGTTTCTTCACCTTCTATAGCAACTCTTTATGAATATGTGAATGTGTGTGTGCGTGTGTGTGTGATGAGTTATCTACTGAAATGAACTTCATGCTTTTGTGAATCCTTCATGAAGGTGTTCTGTTCATAGTTTCTTCAAATACATATCTTAAAATACTAAAAATACTAAAAATGCAAAACAGCATACTGCTCAAATAAGTATATGTACATAAATGTTTTAAGAACTTAGGAATAGCAAGAAAATAAGTATTTTCTCCAAACAAAGTTTAAACTATGTATTAAGAAAATGAGCTACACTCACTAAAATCATATTAACATGAACAAGAACACTGCAGACATATTTTTACCCACCAGATTCTTTTATTGTCGGTAATAATATTATTAATGAGCATCTAGGATAAAAAAGCGATTTCTAAATTATAAACATAATAGACTAATTTTCTTTCCTCATAGTCCAGTCAACTTGAGCAGACCAAGTTGATGATGTTAAAAAGGAAACAGGAAAAAAATTTGTCAAATTTGCAAAAATTATATACACCTTTTATAGGTACATGTATTCAAAATGTATTCAAATCAAGCGGAGGTGCACATAAATTTCATATGGCCCACCCTTATGACATAAGTAGTTGTACACACACACACCCACATACGAAAAATGGCAGGCATATAATTTATTATATTTTATGTATTTTTTTTGCCTTGCTACTACCTTCAGCTTATTGCCAAAAATTATTATCATCACAAAAACATTCACTTCATTTTATAGCTGCCACCTCATATTTCCGCTTGCGCTTCTTGTACTTCTTCAGCTTTTCCATCGTGCTTCTCAGCTAACCTTGAGAATACCTGCTACCCGCCACACTGGTCATATACAATATAGCATGATTGAGTGCCATTTGTCATTTTTGTGTGTTTTCGGGTGTCGGGTCGCAAAAGTGCTTCAGTTAAAAAAAGGATATTTCCCCACCAGAAAACATGAGGGGAAGAAAACCAAAAAAAAATTATTGCCAAAAAGTTAGTTTGCTTATGAACATTTATTATATTTTATGATTCCACACGGATGAAAGAATTCCAAAAAGTAAAAAAACCCCAAAGGTGTTGCTAACAAAACGCCTTTTTTTATGAGTTTGTGGGTGTATTAGTTTGGCCGAGTGTAGCCTTACCTGCTCACCACAAGGAAAGGGTTAAGTAAAATATATTAGCCAAAACAAGAGAAAAGTAAGTCGACACACCGTGCGAGCTTATCGTTTGCAAAACGTTTCATTCAAAATCCGGAAATTTGTGATTTTGCCGTTTTGGTTTGTTTTGCTGGCATGCAAATTAATTATATTCTTGCTTTCTTGTAATATCGATTTGCCTTTGCCAGCAACAATTGCACAGCATAACTTTGGGCGTTAATTAAGGAATTATTGAAATGTTGCTAGTTGATTTAAAATATTCATGTAAGTACTTACATATTTAAGTTAAAGAGAAATATATGTGTAAATGTTGATTCGGAAACTTATTTCGTACACAATAGCTGAATAACTTTCACTACAAGAAGTAAGCTTTAAGAGGTAGTTTAAAAGACTAAATGATTTGAGTTAGGTAAATACTTACATTAGGAACGTAAAGAAAATTTTGTATGATTCTTGCATTTTCCGTTTTATATAAATAGAACACTAAAAATATTTGCAATCTCTTAGTTTAGTTTTCAAACTGAAATTAAATTTTGTTCTTGCTTTTGTTGCTGCTGCTGCTGCTGCTAATGCCATACAAAAACTACAAGTATGCAGAGTTTAATTGCATTTGTAAATTAAAAAGTTTCCAACAACCAAAACTTTAAACGCTAATATGCTTAACAGAACTTGCAATCAATATAAACTTATGCGGAAAATACAAACATACACATGTGCTCCGTTGCGCATATGTATGGTATTTGTTTATGTGAGTATATGTGTGTGTGTTTAGATTGTGATAACTTGAAAGTTTCCGTCAAGCAATCCATCAAAATTGCACCTTCTTGCATGTTTTACTCTGAACTAACTAAATTGAATTTAATTTGTTTTCCATCACGCTCATGCTTATGTTTCTATACAAATCTTTCTATCTCTGTCTTGCAGTAACATATTTCAATTGCCTCTCTTTTGCTTTCTCTTTCCCCCTCAATCAAAATTTAGTTAAATTATCCCAAAGGGAGCATTTTGTATGAAAATAGCGCGCTATTGTACTCGTATGCACAAGCATGTTTGCCGTCGTTCGTTGCATCTGTGACGCTGTTTGGCGTTTGCCTGCTTAAATGTATGCAACAATATTTAAGAGCATGTGTTCGTCACTCTCCTTGCTATTAAATATGGCATGCTTCTCTGCGCTTTTGTTAATTATTTGATGAATTTTTAATTGATTTTTCGCTCTCGTTCTTTATACCTTTCTCTATCTATCTCTTTATATCTCTCCCAGTCCACCTCCCTCTCGCATTCTGTTTGCAACAAAAGTCTAAAACAATTGCTTGTAGAGGAAAAATATGTATTGCACACTCTTAGGCGCTTTGAGATTTTAAACAAAAACATGCATTGTTGGTTGTAGTGTTGAATATGCATGGTATTGTGTTGCACCATTTAAATTAAGATAAATCACCGCACAATTTATGTTTTTAATATATAAATTGAAGGTATGTAGTTACTCGTTGTTCTCATGTGTTGTTACTGTCACGTTGCCGGCATTGTAGCCACTCTTTTATGCCGTTGCCTGCATGCCTGCTTATTTTCACTGATGTTGTTCGTTTATAAATTTATAATTGTATTATATTATATTTACTTACAAACATACAACAAGCGAAGCAATTTAATAAATTGCATTCAAGTTACATTTTATTTCGCGCCTGATTGTATGCTATAAATTGTAAATATTGTGGTTGAAAACCACATCTGAATTAAATTTCTTTAATAATTTTACTCTTTTACAAAGATTTTGTTAACTAAAATTCCAAAAAAGGCTACAAATTAAAACGTCTCATTCAATCACTGCGCAATTTTCATCGTCTCCAACAACATTTGCCTGCCCGGTCGTTAGCTCCACTGTCCGTCTACACTGCCCTTCCAAAACAATATATGCATGTTATGGTCTTTCCTTGTCGCAGAGCTCCGGTCCAACCAAAAACACTGTGCCCTTTTTGCTTGCTACATAGCAAACACATCAGTGTCTTTTTTCTATTTGTTTTTTTTTTTTGGTTTGCTGCTATATTCTTTTTTTTCATACTCATCGTCATCGTTGTTGTCCTATTCGTTCTTGTCGCTCTCAGCTCATCAGTTGCAGTCGTTGTCAAAATATTTCTTTTACTGTACGAATATACTATATTCATTTGTAGCAGCAGTATGATGTTAACTTATTAATTTGGCCTTTTTTCGTATGCAATTTGCTTTCATTTATTTCTGTTTTCTGTACATTGGTATACATAAATAGTTTTGGGGCGTTTCTGTTTGTGTGTGTTTTGGTTTTTGTATTGTTTATTAGTTTTGTATGCGGAATTGTTTTGTGTTGTTGATTTCTAGTTTTTGCCTTTACTCTTATCTACACATTTATGCAAATTACATTTGATTGTGCTGCGGTTGTCTTGGTCTGGACGTCACACAGAGGAAATTGAAAGTTAATTTGACTTTTTGGCTGCATATATTAAGCCGGTATTTATTATGAATGCATGGTAAAAGAGTGAAGGAGATAGAGTAATGTATATGTTTTAGGAATCATTTGGAAATATATTAAAGAATTTGATAAATAAAATACTTAAGTTAACAGTTCTCTGAATAAAATATGAAGATTTAAAATAGATTTTTACTCTTGAACTATTTGCTATACTGAATTGCTTACTACTTTATGGGAAGATTCTAACAAGTTTGTAAAATAACAAATTTAAATGAATAAGCTTTTAAGACGATATATGTATGGTATGTAGATGTGGAAAGATACATATACTTCACCCTGTACCTTCTTTGTAAAATCTTCATTAACTATTCAAAAGCACCTCAGCTCGAGGTGCTTAGTCGCTGTAGCGTAGCGGTAGTGAATTGGACTATTACGCAAAGTGTCAGGGGTTCGAATCTTGGCACAGGCAAAAAAAAAAAAAAAAAAAAAAAACAAAACAAAAACAAAATTTATACACGGCACCACTTCTTGGCAGGCAATGGCAAACCTACAAGAGTAAAAATTGCCCATGAAAAGATTTTCACTTCACCGTTCGGATTCGGCATAAAACTGTAGGTCCTTTCCATTCATGTACAAATATAACACGCGCAGCATGAGTGGATGCGAAAAGCTTGGCATTTGGCGCAACATGCGGTCTTATTCTACACTGATAAAATGAAGTTCATTGTAAAAGCATAACACTTGCCACAGTGGCTATCTATCTCTTTGTCGGTGTCCTGTGTGATTGCATTCCCTCTCTCATTCTCTCTCCTTCTTCCTCTCACCTATCAATCTTCCTTCCATTCAACACAATGCTCTGCATTCATAGGGGTACACCCTGTGTGTTAATGTATCAATAAAATAAAAAAAATAAAAACAACCAACTAAATTCCTTTTAAAAATGTATCACCGAAAAAGATGCAACATAATTGAATGCATTTCATATCCGTTTTTGTATTATAAAAATAATAATATAATAAATAATTATATCCTATTTATTTATTACCCTATTTGTGTATTGTTCAACTTTATTTGTTTTTAAAATATACATTCTGCCATTGTGGGCAAAACTTAATCGCTGACATTGTATATAGCAAAAAACAAAAAAAGTAAAGTACAAGTACAAGTACTCAGATATTATTGTACACTTTTTTGAGTGCTTCATACTTAAAGGACATCCGGTTTCATTTTATTACCACCTTTATTACCACCAACACCACCAGGAAAGCAACAAAGTAAAAGAAACAAAAGGTTGCTACGCATTATTATCATATGACAAACGCAAACTTTTCCTATTATGCTTTGGCTTTTATTCTTTCTATTATTTGTTGCATTATTATTTATAGGTATTATTTGTACGTTGTTGTTATTCGCTATTGTCGGTGTGCATATTTTATGCATATTTTTTCTATACTAATATTTTATAGAAACGGGGGGAAAAATAAGAAATTATTTGCATACTATTTTTATACTACTTAAGTAGGCATAAAATAATAAAAAGTTTAACACAATACAAGAGCATTAGAATTTGTGCATGTACTTACCATAAAACTATGCAAAGCATTATATATTATTATAATCTTATTATGTGTTTAAGCTGTGTAAACTTATAATGTTCGGTTTATGCGTGATAATTTTTGTTGGTTGAACAATATATGACGATATACAAATACATGGCATCATCTTCAGCTTTGCTTACTTTGCTAAAGTACAGTATCTTCCATAAAATATGCGACAATGTTAAAGCTAAATATAGCAGCAGCAGCTGTTGTTGCTGGAGTTATGTGTTTTTAGTATTCTCCTTCACAAAAGTAATTAACAAGCATTTTTAATTACGACGTCACATTGTCTGATAGTTAAAATTTACTATTTGTAATTAAATAAAATAAAGAGAATTTTGTATCTTATTTTTTTAATAACTTATGACATAAACAAAGATGAAAGAAAATGATACAGCTAGAAGAATGAAGGAGTATCACTTAACAGCATGAGTTGTAATAAATCAGTGTTTTGTTGCTAGCATGTTTTCGTTTAATATCGTTGAAGTTGCAAGTGAATGTTGAAAATTGTCGTTCGTTGAAAATTAAATTTTTAATCATTTTTAAATTTGTACTATATTTCTTAATAACATATAAAAGACATTAGAATGATTCTCTAAAACTAGCATATATTTTATGCTCTTGCATGGTGCAAAAGCAGCAGAATGGCAGAACTTTGACATCCTTACAAGGAAGAAACAACAAAAAATATTGCTATTTTTACACCGTGCAATGGTATCGGCTAGACTTAGAATCCCCCAAGAGTTATAAATGTCAAAAACCTGATATTTTTCTAAAAATTATATAAATTCTTAGTGTTATTACCTAAGTTTGTAGCCGGTCGGTTAAAATCGAACTTAAGTCATTCAGATTTATAGCAATTGTATGTGATGAGAATTAAAGTGAAAACTAAAGTTCGATTGCCACTTTGACGTATTTTATGTGTATGAATTCAAAAAAAGCACGAGTTCAGTTGTCGCCGATTGTATAAATAAGGAAATATATAAAGAAATTATTTGATACTTAAAATTTTGGTAACAGAAAATTAATAAATAAAAGAAACTGATTTCTGATTGAATACCAAATTTAAACATATAAGTATGAGATCAAACAGAATCAGAACACACAAGAGCCAGATCAAATCAGGAATTTTCCTTATTTTCTTAAAACTAGTTAATTTCGTGATCGTTTAATCATTATAACAGCAGTTGAAGCATGTATGACCAAACATATTATATGTAATTAAATATAATTTTACTTCAATTTGTATATAAAGAAAATTTTTATAAATTAGTAGTAGGGCATTAACTTTTTTTCTACATATTCTAATAAATTACATTACATTTTTCACGTTACTTTTGAAATATGTATATTTCATTTGTTTTTTAATATGGTAGATATGAGCAGCATCAGAAACAAACCAGGTAAAGGGAAACATTATTAATGTTACCCACACTAACTACTCAACTTAAGCCGTTTTTCAAACTCTTCAACTCATACACTAATACATATTACAAATACTTATACATTGGCATGTACTGTACGTGTGTGTATGTATGTATGCGTATGTATACTTTCATCTTAATATCCTTTCTGTGATTATGATGAATGCAATTTTCAACTTTTTTTATATTCTACTCTTCTTCCTTTTGCTCTCTATACGAGTTCTTATGCAATTATGTCTTTATACTGCATTTCTGTTTTTGTTTTCTGTTGTACTTTGTAGTATTTGTAATGAAAGTTAAATCCAGAGACGAGAGAAAAATGTAATATAAAAATATGATATAAAAAATGAAAACAAAACAACTTAACGTAATGTAATACAGAAGTATCAAGGAAATGCTTGTTTTATTATTATTATTATTGTTGTTGTTGTTGTTTGTACTGTTTTCCTGTATTGTTGTTTTTTTTTTTTTTTTTTTGTTTGACGTAATTATAATTGAAGTGAAAAGTTGCAATAATGAGCACAATGCTTAGCAGACAGACAGCAAGGGAGAGTGAAAGAGAGGCAGACCGGCAGAAACAGACAGCAAAAACAGAACTATATACACTAACAAATACACATACATGGATACATACATATAAATACATAGATAGATAAACAGACAGACATGACAGGATATGGCAAACATAAAAGCGATTGAAAAGTGGAAGTAACTAGAGCGAAATCAGTTAACTAGACAGACAGACAATTCATAGTTTGATGTCATTGTGATGTTGGAATTATTGTTCACTTAAGAGTTGTTAAACTATTCCCACTACCAAATTTTTTAGTAGTTTTTTTTTTTTTTAATTGTAGGTAATAATCAAATGTAGATAATAAAATAAATGTGTGTTTAAGTTAACACATTTCGAGATGCATACTAAAGTTTTAAATTGAAATTTTTAAAACCGCTTTACATTTTCAAGCTTTCTACCTTTTTAACCCTAAATGTATGCTACCACAATTGTAAATGTTGGAATGTTGTTGAACGAAATATCTTTAATATCTTCTGTATTCGCTTTGCTTACAATGAATAAACGAGCGCACACTAAAAATGTCAAATAAAAGTCAAACTAAAGTGGTTTTGTGTGCAAGCTAAAGAAAATGAGAGAAAGTGTGTAAGGTTCATAGTACGAGTATCAGCTTTCAGTTTAAGTTTTTCATTGCACACACATACATGCATACACATATGTACACTTTAACATATTAAAATGTCATTTTGCCAAGCTCAACACACCAAACGTCGTCATCCAAAAACTAAACTTTTTCTGTTTTACACAATCATCAGTACCTAACATACATACATACTATAAGTATTTAACTGTTTGTTCACTTAAATTTAATTAAATTTATTATGTGCTTAAATTTATGGAATTTAATTAAAGTTTATATATTTTACTCTAGCAGCATTTTAGGCTATATCACATATTATATTATTAGTAAAACTGAGCATTCATATAAATAAAAAAAATGATGTATAAACTTTTTGCTATAAAAGTGTCGCTTTTATTATCGTCGCCTTACTGTGTTCTCAGCTGGTGATGTCGTCTTTGTTGTTACGTTTTTAATAACCTTTTCAAAAATCCATAAAAATGAAAATGTATACGTCAAGACAGTAACGCGTTCTTTGATGTATGTATGTATGTATATAAATATATATGTAAGGTTATTTGTATGGTATATGCACTTATATGTGTGTGTGTCTTATAGTTACTTGTGCTGTAAATGTGTAATGCCATTTTTATCATGTCATAGTCGCCATCAAAACATAATTTTTTTTCTTTTTGAAACACATTTGATAGCAATTTTTAATGATGATTCTGATGATATTATTTTTTTTAGGGGGGGAAAGGGAGTTTCCACATACGTATTAAATAAAAATATAGAATTTTAGAGGAACAAATTTGCCTTACAATGCAAAGATGTTATCTGTTAAATTGTGCAACCTTTTTACCGATTTCAACTTTGTCTTAATCTGCTTTTATTAGTTTGTCATTTGCGACAACTACGTCCTAGGTTGGTAACATGCCGAAGACGTGGAAAATTAGTTAATAATATTATATAGAAATTCAGTGTAAATAGTTGCTCATTTCAGTTTCGTAATTTCATAAATCATATAATCATGATATTGATTTAACTATTAGAGTGTTCTAATGTTCATTCGTAAAACATTCGATTAAATGGTTTAAAAGATATTTCTAAGACACTGTCTTAGTTAAATAAAATTTAAATAATGAAAGTGTAGTTTAATTTTAAACTGGCTTAAGTTTGATTCAGTAGCGTGGATCTTAGTTAGTTAGCAGGCCTTTGCATGAGTTGGATTGCAACATCAGGCATGTATGTTAGTGTTAGAAAATGTTTATCGATATGAAGCATAATTTTTAATGTATTTGAGACTTTTGGATGCACAAAACAGCTAGAAAATTCAAACACATCGTTTGATATATTTTCGTTTCAATACTTCCGTTACAAAATGACTGATTTCCGGCTTGGCTAGGCGGTGGATTCACCCCTGCATAGAGGGTTTAATTTGTTTGTAACTTGCAAAGTCTGATATGTCAGTTCAAGTATTAGGGAAGTTTGATTGCAACCTCGAACAAATTTATGTGTATGACATCAAAATTACTTTCAATGTTTTTGTTATTAAAATTTCACTAAACATTTTATACATAATAAACTCAAGTTTTAAAAAGTTTGAGTTCCATTGGAAAAAAAAATTTTGTTATACTAAGTTTATTTGTTCAAATTCATCTTTGACTTCAATTAGTAATACCATTTATGGTACTTTTATTTGAATAAAATAAAACATTTGTTAAATCTCACTAAGCAAACAGTTTTTTTAAAGCGTTAAAATTCGGGTTAAATTGAGCATGATTGCAACATCAATTTTGAGTTATTTATTATACAATATATTGGGAAAGTTTCATTTTTATTTTACTATGTTTAGAGTTTTGGATATTTAAATGAAGTTAGATATTAAACAGATACGAAATTCTCTGCCTAAGCCATCCATGGGCTGTGGTACCATTAAAAATAGAAAGAAAAGGATACTAAAATTTGTAAGTAAGTAGTCTAAAAGCTTACAATTGTAAAGTAAAATATATTCAAACTAGCCTTTATTTCTTGGAAATTTTTGACAGGTACACACACTAAATGTATACTAGTAATTTTTGACTATTGGTTCAAATTACAAAAGGAGAGTTGTATGAAATTTGCACTGCATTTTCTAAGGTGTACAATAAACAAAGGAATAATTTCATTCATAGACTCAATTTTGAATCAGAATGACTGAAAATATTTCTATATGCCGAAAATACTTTGGTATATGGAAAAGCAGCAAACAATACATAAATGCAAAGTACGTACGTACAACAAAGTACGTACGTTTAAGCCTATGCTATTCTGACCATTGTTGTTTGCTAAAAGAAAATAATAAAAAAAAAAAGACTATAGCTTCTGTAAAAGAATAGAACTGTCATGCATGGCTGCGTTAACAAATATGCAGGACACAAATAGATAGCTATATACATACATACATAGGAGCGATGGATAGAAAAGATGTATGCAGAAAAGTCAAGCTGGTCAGACGGTTACACAGTCGTCAGCCAGTCAGGCAAATAGTTGAGTTGAGCTGGCAGACGGTATTGCCAATACTACTAGTAACTATGAACAACAGACAGATGATGTAAAGCCAAAAAGTCAAGCAACAACAAAAAATTTCAACCAGAAGAGCCCAAATGATGAACGCATTGAAATCTAGAAGCATGCATGAGTGAAAGACTCTAACAATAACAACAACAAAAAGTTAAAAAAATTGTTAAAAATCGCACAAAATATGTCAGAGGCTTTTGTTTTTTTTACGTGATGGCTGCAGCTTCTACTAGCGATACGCCTAGGATAAAATATCAAAAATCAACAACAGCAGTCAACAAGCAAGCAACAACAATGAGTATTGGAGTCACATATACGCGTTTAGCATACTATATTAGTTTTTGTGTAAAGTAGAGCAGCATCAAATATGGGGGAAAATGGAGAATATTCGTGTTGCTGCTGTATGCATGCATATAGTATAGCAAACATCGACTAAATTTGTATGTAGATATTTTTGTAAGCCAACTCGAGCAAGCTTGGAATCATCATATTTTGCTTTTGTAGGACACACACGTACCACGTATGTAGTATGTAAGTACTCTCATGTATTTAAAGAATTTTTGTTGTACGGCCTTTAAATAACCCAAGCAATAAACAACAACAATTATTGGGTGTGTCATGGCAGCGTATATTATGCTGGCATCCATCGTGTGACTGATCCTTTCATAGTCCATAGCAAGTCAAAATAAACACAAAAGTAAAGCTACAACAAAAACAAGAAGAAAGAAGAAAAATATATTCAAATCTTTCGATAGACAAATGCAGTAGCGCATGTGTTTGTGTGTATGAGTATTTATAGTTGCTGCTTATAACAGCAGCGTTGCTTGCGATCTTACACCCGAAAATATACTACACTCGAAACTTAAGCTGCCTCAATTCTT
Organism: Palloptera scutellata; assembly: GCA_958295655.1. NCBI lineage: Eukaryota > Metazoa > Arthropoda > Insecta > Diptera > Pallopteridae > Palloptera > Palloptera scutellata. The sequence goes on from OY282449.1 coordinate 48,334,293, forward strand.
TGCCTTTACTAACAAACTGCTGCATGTGCCATAAAGTTCAATGCTTCTCAAACAGAAATGCTGACCGCGCCGCTTCTCATTTCAGTTGCACGCTAGTGGTAACGTAGTTATGACTTGCTGTGTTGAGAATGATTTTACAGTGCAATTTTACTGCAGTCACACTGTAGCATCACAGCATGACAGTCAACCCAAAACCATCAATCATATTGTCCTTTTAGTTTTTTCTGGATTTCTGTTTACTTGTTATGTTATTATTCTTGCTTGCGCAAATATTCTAACAAATAACAGCAAGAAATTCGCTTTTCATCTACAACACCAGATTTCATGGCATTTTACTAGTACTTGAGACATGACGTTGAAGCGCACAACTACTGTATTTGACAGAAAAGTCGAGGCTGTTGTGTGGGCACCAACAGTTAAGCTATTCTGGGAAAATTAGAATATTTTTTGAAAGGTGTGTGACTTAGTTCCATGCACATTTGTTTAAAGATATTTTCCTAAAGAGAAAAACAGCTCATAAGCGCCTTCCGAATCAGTTTTTATGCGAAAACATTAAATTATAAAATTGGAATTGCGTGGTTGTGTCACTTTACAATGGATAAAGTGGGTTTTAAATTTTTGTAAATTTCAATTCTTGAATTTTCAATACTATACATAAATATTTAAATTTTTTCTACTGACCTCACTTTTAATATTACTACACTTCCTTTGCCTTCCAATCTCTCTATCCTCTTCTCCGTATCTCATCGCTGAATACAGCTCGTTAGTGACTTATAAACATGCAATATCTTATACTTTAAATCACCAATTGTCACATAGCACACAAAAATTCGCCTCATATAATTTACAAATCTTGATAACTTAATAGAAAACAACAAAACCTCAACTACCACACAGACACAGAGATGTAAAAGTGAAACACAGTGACAGAAAATACACAGAAGACCACGAACAAGAAAATGAAGTGTTTTTTTCTTCTCTGTTTTGGTTTTGGCAAAAACCAGCTCAAGGAGCTTACAATCATCAGCAGCTAAAGCTAAGTAGATACAACAACAATAAAACAGCAGCGGGGTACTGGTGGAACTTTTTGTTATGGTAATTTACGTAAAATCAATAGTAATGATGACGAAGACGACGACAACGACAACGACAACGAAGTAAAAGAGACGCAAAAGTAATAAAAAGAAAGAGGACAGTAATAAAGACACAATTTATGATAAGTCAATGTAAAATGGCAACATATACAATGAAAATCGAAAGAAAAGTAATGAAAAATAAAAGAATAAAAAGAATAAGAAGAAAACATTATAATAGAATTAAAAACAACTTTATGGGATTGAGTAAAGAGATGCCGAGCAGATATGACAGGAGAAAGTAGGCGAGAGAGTGGGCGTTGTAAATATTCAACCATATACACACACCTTTTTTTACATACATACACAACTTCTGCTTCAAAGCTAAATCTATAGTTGCAGCTGCACCTGTCGCTGCTAGATACCTCCTCTGCTACTAGCATTGAAAAGTATGCAATTGAAATTTTAACGCAAGCTCATGTTAGCTGGTACATATAACAAAATTAACGATGTGTAAGAAATAATTTCTGAAACAGTAACAGCAGGAAGTGTACTCGTAATAATAGATGAAGCAGCAAAGCAGTAGGGAGCGCATCAGCAAAAGTGGCAACAGCAGCAATAACAACAGTCAATGCTGACGTTTGCATACTTTTAGGCACATAAATTTTTAAATTATTCTAGATACGGCGAGCACTGTGTGTGCCTGCGTATTATTATAAAGAAAAATACTTAAAAAACACACACATGCAGTAAGAAGTGAAAGTAAGGGAAATATTAATATCCCTTTTTATGATAGAAAGTATAATCGCTTTCTATTAAAAAAAAAAATTAATACATAAATGAAAAGGAGCAGGAAAGAAGAAGTAAACCATTCATTTTTCTAGTCGTTTTAAAAGCATTTTAAATGCGCCTGTCTGACTGACTGCCTTTTAACTATTTACTCTAGATGCCTGCTGGCATTTCTCCCTACTACTTTCTGCTTATTTCTAGCTCATTAATTCCAGTGCAACATTCGCTTCGCTTCTTCTTTTTATTGTTCTTATGATCACGAGGACGAAAATGATAACAAAAAGTATTGTAAGTATAATTTGATGTCATATTTTCATTCTGTCTCTCACGTTTACACTTTTTTTTCTCTTTCTCTCTCTCTATTGTTTATACGTTTTGGCTCTTACTCTCGGTCAATTGTGATAAGTATTTTATAGTTTATCTGCATATTTTATAGAGCATTTTTAAAAAGCTTAACAAAAAATGTCGTTTTAATGAGTTTTATAAGTATGTAGCGTAGCCAAAAAAAATATATTAAGTAAAATTTGCGTACATTTTAAAATGTACGCAAATGGTGAAAATAAAAATCGTAGCGTTATAACAGTGGTGCAGGTGTTTTTGCTCATAGTTCCAATTAAACAAATAGTAGTTTATTTTAGATTAATGAATAATGTTACTCCAGTAATTTTGTTAGAGTAAAGGGAAAAATTTAATATAAATTTTTTTTTAAATTAATATTTATTCTTCTATGTTTTTAGATCAAGGGAAATTTGACTGGACGACTTCGTACTTCCTACTCACAGATTTATTTATAGATATAGCTTTTCTTATAACAATAATAATTTAGATAAATGATTATACTAGTTGGTCTTATAATTTTGTTAGAATAAAAAAACAAAGAAATTAAATTAAATTATTATTATGCAAATTTAGGGCTATTCTTCTATAACTTTACATCTACGAAAATATGACCACAGCGACTTTCTACTCACAGATCCAATTATAGTAATAGTTTTATTATTATAATTACTTTTTAAATTCCAAGTTATCCAGCCATTTATATACCATTTGCCATTACATAAAATGTGACGACTTCCTACTGAAAGTTCCAATTATAGATATAGTTTTTTTTTATAATTATTATGATTTATATAAATATTATGTACTAGAGGAAAATTTGACACAGTTCCAAAAAGCTGTTAAATATATTTTTTGATGAAAAAATTAAATAAATGTTTGAAGTGTATACTACTATTTCAAAAAATATAAATTCATAAATTTTCTTTCATATTAAATTATTCTACAGATTTCAGTGATTTTATTAAATATGTATATCAATATGTGCAACAGAAATGATTCAGTAATCGACACGCCTGAAAGTATGCTATAGTTTTACTTTTAACTTGTGTACGAATATACCAACCTTTTTCTTTTTACTGAATTTAAATACAATCATTGGATCTAGTAATTGTGCAGCCTGAACAAACTTCTACAGTAAACTTATAATTTTTATACTATAGATTACAGTGATAGAAACGATTTACTAATAGAAACGCCTGAAAGTATTTTGGTCTTGCCTTGTGTATGAAAATAAAAACATTTATTTTTATTTGTGGTATTTATGTAAATACCACCAAATCGATTTTGAAGAAATTGTTGTAGAAGTAATAACTTCATTAATTTTTCCATTTATAATTCATTCTGAACAATGAATTTAGTAATTATGCAGTAGTAAATGTAGTTAATGCTATAGTAAACCAGTAATTTTTGTTTCATTATAATGCAGACAAATCGATATAAAAAACTACTCAGTAATTTACAGAGACATTCAATAATTTTTCTATTTCCGCTTTTTTCTTATTTCTTTTTATAAAATTTTTCTAATTATATACAATTACGTTAAACATTTATTTAAGTATTAAGTTATATAATATAAATTTTATTTAATTATATATGTAGAATTGCTGTTACTTTAATAAAGTCATTTAAAAATCATGCTACATCACTCCACTTCATTCACTTTATTTCACTTCAATTCACTTCAATTCACTTCACTACTACTTACTTACTCATTTTAACATTAAAAACACCTGCACTCCTTCAACAATGCCAACACTCTTTCACTAATGTCAGAGCAATCCAGCTGTGTGATTTCATCCAACTACAATTGTATTTGTATAATGAGTAGAGAGAGGTGGATCAGTGGAAGTATGGAGGCCAGTGTGACATTTGCTAGCGCTCTTCATTAAATATCAAATAAAGGGCCGTAAGAGCAAATTGTTTTCTTTTTTTCTTTACTATTGTTGTTGCTGCTTTGCTTATTTATATTTGCTTATCGTTTATCATTTATTTTACCTGCATTTGTTGTTGGAATAACAACAATAGCAACAAACACAATATCAGTAGCAATAGAAAATAAAGACAACATTGTACAAAACCACTGATAAACAACACGCAACATTGCTGTATTATGTACAACGAATACAATGTCTTCCTTTTTAGCCACTGTTTCTATACGTAGTCAAACGTTGAGCGTAAGAATTAAGTATTGATGTCATTTTGCAAATAAATACAGCACTGTATAAAGAGAATGAGCCTAACATAGAAATATCAAATAAAATTACATTAAACAAACATCAACACACAAATAAAAATTGTTATTATTAATTGTAACTTTTAATGTATGTAAAATACTGAAAAAACAAAAAACAAAGAAGAAGAAAAATAATGAATACTGGCGCCCACTAAATGTGCATATTAAAATGAAAAGTTTATATGTATACGTACATGTGTATGTGTATGTGTATGTGTATGTGTATGTGTATGTGTATGTGTGTGGTGTGTATATTTGCTTGTGGCCAGCTGTAGCTGTGTGCTTGAATATAATTTTCACTAGCACTTTATTGTTGTGTGCAGCTCCTCTGCTATTACATATGCTCGTAATTGAATTTATGTAATTTGTAATTATTTATTATTATTTAGGTATGAATGTGTAAGTAGTAAATGTCTCTCACTGCTGTTTGCGGACATGTGTCTGGGCATTTTGATTTCATTGTATTTCGTTGATTTTCCTTTTGTGGTTTTGTTATTGTTATATAATATTGTAACATTTCACTGCATATTTTCGCGCGTCATGGAGGACAAGTCTGTACATACACATACAACTGTAAGTACTATATTGCACACAGAATTGCTCAATTGTTATTGTTTTGCTACTTATTGATTGTTGTTGTTGTTTTGTCAGTTTGCGTGATAGCATCAGAAATTATTATTGGATTATTTGATATCATTTGATAATAATCTTAATTACATTTATAATTCTTGTTGGTGTTGCTGTTGTATATTATTATTATTGAAAATTATTGGTGAGGAAATAACATTAAATTGTGTTTTCAAATCAAATAGCAGACTATGTATAAACTACCTATGAATTTCGTGTAATAGAAATTATTGCTCCTCCGCTGCAACACTGTCATAGATGAAAAAAAAAATTTGGAATTATAATAAAAATTGAGATAAGTTTGCAGAAATAAATGTTATTTAGTGCTTTATATTATGTAAAGAAATCATAAATATCTATATCATACGAACTATTCACGTCAGACGAGTAATTGTCTTTACCAATTATTGCTACCAAGTATTGAGTGGTAAATAGGTACTTAGGTTTTCAATAAGTAAATTGAAAAGTTTAAATGGGTTTTTCAAAATTTATGTTCTGCAAGAAATTATCAATATATAGTATGTACCATACATACAAGTGTGTGAAAGCACAAAGTGTTTTTTTTATCAACTGGTCTGAATATAAAGCATGTTGTATTTCTAGAATGAGAAGTGCGAGTAATCAGTTATATGTGATTCCATAGACTTCATTTAACTAAAATGTTTGGATTTGGAACCGTTTTCCGCATTCATCGGAGCTTATTAGGAGCACTGCTTCTTAATTGAAATACCAATCTCTTTATAAAAATGTATTTTACATATAGTGAACTTCAACTACATACTAGTTTTTCTTCTTTTTCTTCTTTTAATTCATAAATTTATATTTGTTCATGAATGGAACCTACAGTTTTATGCCGAATACTAACTGCAAAGTGGGTTTGCCATTGCCTGCCAAGAGGTGGTGCCGTCTAGAAAACTGTTTTTTTCTACATTTTGTTTATGCCTGTGCTGAGACTTAAACACCGAACACTTTGTGCAGCAGGCCAACGCACTACCAACTACCCTACGCAGACCATTTACTAGTAAATTTTATTATTCTATACTGAGTTCTGAATCATTCTGATGTGAATTTAAGTTGGAATACTTAAAATGTTGATAGAAGCCTGTATAAAATGCCAATATAATAATTTCGCCTAAAATTATACTATACTACAGTATTTTATTTTTAAATTTCTAACCTTTTTTAAGCTATTTCAATAAAATTAAATTCATAAATATTTCAAAATAATGTTCAACGTTTGTACCTATATTTACAATTTTTTCATAAACTCTTCTTTGATTAAGTTCCCACTTCTATCAAGGTATATTCTTAAAAATTTTTAAATCGGCAATGAACAACTGTTCACCTCATACATATTTAACAAATCTTATGAAACTTTATTATTGTGGTCGCTGTGGTGTAGTGGTAATGCATTGGGCTGCTACGCAGAGTGTCCGGAGTTCGAATCTCGGCACAGACAAAATAAAAAGTAGAAAAAATAATTTTTTTACACGGCACCACCTCTTGGCAGGCAATGGCAAACCTACAAGAGTAAAAATTGCTATGAAAAGCTTTTCACTTCGCCGTTCGGATTCGGCATTAAACGGTAGGTCCCTTCCATTCATGTACAAATATAACACGCACAACATGAGTGGATGCGAAAAGCGAAAAGCTCGGCCTAGGCCCTCCATGGGTTGCTGTGCCATTAAAAGTAAGTAAGTAAAGTATGAAACTTTATTTCTAAAAAAAAAAAACGTTAAACTCACTTTGGACTTTAAAAAACAAAATAATATTTATCCTTTTTATACTTTGGAAATTAAAAATTCTTTAAAAAATTCCTAACGATGAAAAAAAGAATCTTTTGATTCTCTTTACTCCTATAATCTCCTGCTCACTTTTATTTTTCTTATATTTCATTCACACTAATCCTACAAAAATAAAACCAATAAAACCAACAAGAATTTTTTTTTTCATTCTTTACGTTTTCACCATTTCTAGATTATTTTTCTATTCTTTTTTGTGCTTTTACTTTTGTTATACTGCGCCTAAATTCTTACTAAGTATTTTTGTGCAGAGCAACCAAATTCTTTAATCAGCTTAAATTCACACGTATTGATTGGGGGTTTTTTCTATTCATTCATTCATTCATTCATTCAATGCATATATATAGTATGTGTGTATGCACAATATGAGTGGTAATATATTCTAGTATATACATATGTATTAATGTGTGTATGCTATAGAAAATAAAGACTATTGACAAAGTTCAAAGCAGCAATAGCAAAAGACGAATATAAAGAATAAGTAAAGAGCAGCAGAGGAAGAACGTGCAACGGCAAATCTTTAGGCATCGTCTTCTTTATTGGCTTTTATTGTTTTGACCTTTTTTTTCTTACTCACTCACTCACGTACTCCTCACGTACCAGAATAAGAAGAATAACAACAAAATCAAATACATAATATATAGTGCGAAAAAGTTTTCTCTTTTTATCGATTTTTTTTATTTGCAATACATACACACAAATACGCATACATTAACACGCATTTCCTAACAATACATGCTCGCAAAGATAATAATAAAAGCAAAAAATCACAGTAAAAGTATCACAGCGTCTCATCTTAAAGCTGATGCTGACTGCTTTGGTAAAAATATAAGAAATGAAAAGAAAAAAGGGAGGAAGCATTAACGCAATCCTTAAAGTATGCATATGTACATACATTTAAACATGCTATGATATAAATTCTAATAATGTTTGCGTGCTCTGTATTCATATAAATTTGTGAAAGAAGCAGTCGAGAAAATGTTATATTTGTTGTTATTATGCAACAACTAAATACGTTTTAATGCCTTTTAAAAAATGCCTTTATATTGTGTCCTAAACATTTGAGCATATTTTAGGCATACAGCTGTTTTGATTTTGGCGAGAATTTTTGTTTACTGTGTAACTAGAAATATGAATTTTGATTTTAATGGATATGGAAACCTGCTTGTCAATTTAGAATATAATGTTTAAGGCTGATTAAAACACACAGACACACATACACAAACTCATACACACTTACAGAATTGCCTCTTTCTAAACTCAAAACATAAAAATGATTTGTTATGAAATACTCACTTGGAGAGAGGGGGAGAGAAGCGAAGGAATGTACGCCTATATAACAAAATCGGAAACGGAAACGCACAATTTCGTTTGTGCTTTTCATTCGTTGAGAAAGAAAACAAGGAAATAATAATAAAAAATATTATGCCCAACGCTTAATGATGTAGCACCAAAAAAAAAAAAATGTCATCATTAGCGTTCAGATTGCTGTTGACATTGCCGTAGCAGCAGTTTTCTTTCCTGTTATTATTGTCAAATATTATTCTTCTTGACTTTTTGTTTATGTTATACTAGGAAACCTGATGTTATAATTTGAAAGCGAGAGGCTTTCAATTCTCTAAATGCTTACGTTTCATTAAATTATTTTAGAATCTTTTACGTCTTTTTTTCGTCTCGCCATATTCTTCCATCATTTGTTATAAAGAAGAAATCTATGTTCTAGTAATTCAATTGAAGTCTTTGGCTGAATGGATTTCTTTTCATAGTTAAGCTGATGGCAACAGAAAATACTGAAAGCAAAAGTGAACATTGAATAAACTCGAAAACTTGAAGGCTGATGATGAAGCGGGTGACGTGACATAGACATAGCGGTTTAGTGTAGCTATTGAGTAATATACTTAAGTGAAATTGTCATCCTTTGCATTCTTTATATTTATTTTTGCGGGTTACTTCCTTTTTTCTTAAAAATAAGCATTTTTACAAGAATATAGAAAAGGTAAATAAAAAAAGTGAGCAGTAGTCAAAATTATTATATCTAGGAACAAAGCAGAATTGTAAGTGGATTTAAAACACAATAGATTATGAAAAAGTAAATGAAGAAATAGTATGAGCATAAATATAATGAGTATAAATTTTTTTGTAAGAAAATTGTTAGCAGAAAATGTTAAATCAAACCGGTCTGAAATTACGATCTTAGATTTAAGTGAAGCAAATGGGTAAGTTGATTTCTCCATAGCTAAAAGTAGATTTATTTAATAATTGCGGAAGATTTTACTTCTGGTAATACCTGAAGATATTTTTGTTTAATTTAAGCAGTCATAAAATTTATTGCACTTATGATTTCTGATTAAAGCCGCTAGACTTTCAGATCGTTGTGATCGGATTGGAAGTTACTAAATTTTACTCTCTTCAAAAAGACTGTAGTTTGGTATGGCAAGTTTTAAATAAGCTGGTTATATCAAGACTCAGCCAAACTAATCAACTGGCAAGAATTGGATGGAGCTAACAACAACTGCCATTTAATGAATGCTCGCAAGACTGTAAGCAATTTTCCTCTACATTTATGACACAACAACCTATGAGGCACTTAAGCATTGTACTTGAATAAAAGAGGTGGGACATACTGTTGCTGTTGGCCCACTATTAACTACGCCATATTCAGTTATAAGTATACTCCTATATATACTCTATTTTATTTATATTATTAATTCTGTGTAAGACTATAAGGAACAATTGATTATGCTTGCTAATTAAAACAAAAATTTGTAATAATATGTACTATACCTACTAATGTTGCATAATTTTTGGCGTTGCTTTGCTATTGATGCTAGCAATGCTAAACTTTTTAATGAATTTAAGAAACAGTAAAACATAATGGAATGAGGTGGAGAAAATAATAGAATATCACGTTGCTTTCATTTGACACACATTGCAGCCTTATTAGTGTTTAATTTCGTTATTACCATAGTTTTCTTTTTATATAAGCTTTTATTATTCCAATTCTCTTTTGTTACATTACAAAGCTTATAAATAAAAAATACATAAGTAGTAAATGGGAAAAAGGAAGAGCGTACCTTATAGCAAAGAATTAGATGGTTGCCGCAACAACAGTAGCAATAGCAGAAGCAGCAATAAAAATTGAGAAAAGAAGCCAATCACCAATTACAAAAAAAAAATAATTTTTTATGTTTTTGTGTCACATTTATTTCAAATTCAATTGAATTCAATTGAATTGAATGAGCTATAATCAGAAAGGACATATATGTATATATCTCTGTGCATATATATGATATGTATCAACACACGCATAAGAAAATATGTTTGTATGTGTGTCATTTGTGGTCTGATATTGTCATGTCAATTCAGCACCAATAGAAAGAGCATAAATAATGCCAAACAACAAAATATAAACATAAAAGTTTCATTTATTAAATATTCGTATTTCTGTTAAATTCTTTGTTAGCGCACAAAATTCATCCATAAATATGGAAAAGAATTTCTATGCTTACCGTTTATTGCCAATTAGATACAAATATAAGTATAGAATAGCTAACGTAGCACACTTTTCAGAGAGTCAACACAGCAAAATATACGGAGTAAATGAATCTGAATCTTATCATTGCCGACATATTCACAAATGATTTGAAAGCAAATTTCACATTAATGCCGCATCAAAATATAAGAAATATAAGTAGACAAATGATAAAATAAAATACAGCAGAAAATAATAAGAATACATCAATAATAATAAAATAGAAAATTTCTTCCTCTAGGCTACGAAAATGTAGCCAGAGAGACGTAAACGAAAAAATAAAGAAAATGAAAAATGAATATATAGAACAAAAAATTTTCTAAAACGTAATCATGTGAAAAAGAAAGTAAAACAAAAAATCTATGTACGACAAAAAAAAAAGAAAAAATATTAAAGAAAATGAGTAAAGTTTGCTATTATTATTTTTATTACACTTCCATTTCTACTCTCTTCAACTTTTCTACTTTGTTGTAACTTATTCTATACTGTAGAATTCTTGCTGTTATTTTCATAGTTCATTGCTTTTCAATTTGATGAATGTCTATAATAATCAGGCAGAAAACAACAGCAAAGGAAAACAAAACAAAAGTTCATTTTTGTATGAATATAGGAGTGTGTATTTGTATGTGTGGATGTAATATAAGTATACTAGAGAGAGTTTGGAATTGGTTGGAATGATGGTATTAGGCTTTAATACCAACTAAAGCATATACACATGTACACAAACATATACACAAGCACGCATTGTTTCGCACTGATAAGAAGTTGGTTGGTAGTGGTGAAAATGTATGTGTGTGTGTGTGTTTGAGAAACGTGCGGATGTGTTTCCTGGAAATAACTCGGTATGGGTTGACTGTAGACTCATATACGCATATATGAGTCTGCAAAAGCTGGCTATATAGACAGACAGACAGCAAGATATACATACATATGTATACTGCTTACATTCAAATACATACGAGTACTCGTAGATAAATATGCTGATAGAAATATGTATAGAATGGTAATCAGCAATAGCAGACGTTAAAAGAAATCTTTAGTGCTGTCAATCTTCTTCGATGGTTAAAAAACGGATAGTGAAAGGCTTTTTGGTAGATCATTGAAGTGTATTAGCAAATGAAGATAAAGAATGAATAGCAAATTACGAATTTGTTTTATGTTTATTTGATCTAAAATTATCGAAAAATTTATCTGTTTGGAATTCATACTTATTTATTATTGTTTATTTAAATAATAAAGTTGGCTCGTTATAGATATTATTTGTCTAAGCTTAAATAATTAAGATCAAAATTGCAAAAAAATAAATGTAAACAGTAATTCAGAACTAAAAACAGGTTGAGGAATAAACAAAACTTAGCCCAGAAGTCAGATCGAGACTAAAACCAAAATTAGAAAAAAAATCATACAGGAATTCAAACCAAAAACTTGACCGACATCAGAATATAGTTCAGAGCAAATTCATTCCAAACATTATACCTACCTAAATAAATTTCTGACCAAATTTTAGACTAAAATTCAACACAAAAATCAGACCCAAAATACAAACCAAAAAACCCGAGCAAAATGCAAACCAACCAGTTTAAAATAAAACGAAAGTCATAACACATTCTGACTGAAAGTCACATCTATTCATATATTTACGTTCAACCAAAGTTAGACGAAAACATAAAATGAATTCAGATCTAAAATGATACAAAAATTGAGACCAAAGGTTTGAGAACATATTTTGTGCGAATTCAAATAAAAAATCTGACAAAAATTAACCAAAACCCAGACAAAGATTTATATAAAAAATTTGTGTAAAATTCACAAATGTTTTAGGCAACAAATCAGATTAAAATTACAGCTACAATTCAGACCAAAAAAAAATCCTAACCAAAATTTAAACCAAAAGTCAGTTTAAAGTTGTGATCAAATTCGAGTCAAAAAGGTAACCAAAAAGTTAGACCAAAAATTAGTTTAAAAATATAATTAAAATACGACCATCTTAACCAAAAATCACACCGATATTACAGATTACACCAAAGTCAACACAAAAAATCTAACTAAATTCTAACTGTATGATACTTTGCGCAAAAAATCAGATCAACATTAAACCAAAATCATGATATGATGCTAAAATGACGGAGTTATTACGTAACACAATTGCTATTAAATATAGTTTCCTTTAAGTTTGAAGAAGTTTTTCCAAAAATAAAAAATCAAACTCATAAATGAAAAGAAAACAAACATTATTTAGTTATAAAGTCACCCAATTCTGTTTTATTTTAATTTTTTTCTACTCCCTTATTCTTCATTGCTTTTTTGATCAATTTTAATCTGTTACCTGCTGTCTGTCCAACTGACTGTATCTACCTGTACATTAACCTAAGTACATATAGCTTCCCTTTCATTAATATCTATATATGTATAAACACTCACGCTCACTCCGTTTTTTTCAGCTAATAAGTAACATAACGCACGTATGTTTTTGAAGTGTCTCACAAATTTTTCGCTACTAGCTGCTACCTACCTCAGCTACAGATCCAGCTACACTTTTAGATAATAATATAAGCATTTTCTTATTTCTACGCCCACTTCCACTTAATGCCATGGTTTTTCCCATATTATTTTGCTTTTAACTTCTTTCTTTTGCAAGATTCTTCTCGTAAGATGTATATAAAAGCGCCTATGTGTATGCTTCACTTTTTATTTATTTATTTACTTTTTATATGCGTTAATGAACTTTTTGCACACTTCTGTGCTTCTCTTTGGCAGTTATTTTACTTTATAACACAACAACTGTTTTTTTTTTGTTTTGCTGACGCAGCAAGCGTCTTGTTGTTTTTGTTAATTTGGTATAATTTATCATCTCAGGTGATGTGAAATTTGAGAAATAGAAGTGTAAATGTGTGTGTGTGCTTAGAATCATATTTGCATGTATAAAGTTTATTTTTAATCTTTTACAATCATTTTTTAAGTCGTTCTCTTTGCTGTTTTATAGAGTTGAGTTATGATGAGCATGAGTGTGTGTAGCAGTAGAAGAGCAGCTACGGCACCAAAGAATAAATGAATATTTATAAGAATGATAAATGAGTAGTATGAAGTGAATTTAATTTACTGTTTGACTGAGTTTCATCTTTCTTTCACACACACACACACACACATACACACATACACATACACATAGATATTTAAGTACTAAAAGCAGATCATCAAAAATTATTTCATTTTATATTAAATATAGTTTTTGAAATACCCTCCTCTGATTGTGTTATGAAATAAGAGAGAAGTAGCTAAATTTAGCTCATATTATTTCTGATGTAGAAAAGTGTTCAAAAGAATAAATTTCTTTACGCCTACTTGGTAAGCTGTCACGGTCAAACCAATTCTTTGAACTCATTTCTAACTGTCCTTTCATCAAAAAATTTACTGGTTTTCTATACAGATATCAAATAAATAAGATTTCAGTTTTTCTTCTTAAAATTTTAAACAATTAAAATCATTCCAATATTTATAATTGGAATGATTTAAAATAAAAAAATTAACTTTTCGCCGTTCGGATTCGGCATTAAACTGTAGGTCCCTTCCATTCATGTACAGATATAACACGCACAACATGAGTGGATGCGAAAAGCTCGGCCTAGGTCCTCCTTGGGCTGTTGTGCCATTAAAAGTAAAGTAAGTAAGAAAGAGAGAGTGAGAGGGCGAGATAATGTGCTTACCAATTCAATTTTTGTACTTGCCAACATTACATATTAAGACAAGAACAAATTGCGCGCAACTTTCATATGTCACCAGAAGGCGATACAATTCAAGCAATATGATGATGATCATTGTAATGATGATGGAAAATGACGAGAATACAAGTGGTAGGATGTATATGAATGTATGTTTGTTTCAACAAATAAAAATAGTAGAAAGAAAATACAGTGAGAAGAAAATATCTGCACATGTGAATGAGTGTGTATGTGTGTGAAAGAGAAGAAAGGAATGAGTCAAACAAATGATAATAAATACAAATAAGAAATGAAATGATGATGAAAAACCAAATAAAACAAAACGCATTTGTACTAACAGAAATGAAGCAAAAGTTTGAGAATAGAAGTAAAAGCAGATTCAGCAGCAGCATCAAAAACAAACGTGCAAAGGAGCACACAAAAAAACTAGAGAAGATGAAATGATGAAAATGATGATGTAGGAGATGATGGAGATGTTGTTGTTGTTGCTACGACCATACATATAGTGATGATGGTTTTTATACGTTTACATACACATACATCTCAAATTATTATTACGATGTACGCATGTTCGTACATAGCATATTTATGTGTGTACTGGCACAGATACATAAAAATATCATACACATCCTTTGAACATTTAAGTTAAAATTGATGAACTTGCAACGTTTTTCACCTTTCAACACAAATGTCAGTTGTAATAAATATGTGTATATTTTATCCACATATATGTGTGTATATGTATATGTATATAAATGTATGCGTATCAATTGTAGACATTTCTACATTTCTGTGCTAAAGCAAAAAAGAAAAGATTTGTTTTACTTTCAGCTCTTCTGTTTTCTCCTACACATGCATATACACATATACACATACATATGTACATATGCAGTATATTTAGGTATATGTATATGAATGTATATCCTCTTAAACAAATGTGTCTATTTATGTGCTGTTGATGAAGTCGCAGATTGTTGGAGAATGATTTTGGTAAAGTCAAAATAAATTATGATTAAATTCGAGTAAAATTTATTAGAAGTACATAAACAAAAAAAAAATATATAATTTCTTTAAAGAGTGGGAAAGTGTTGCGTAATTTACTGACATGTAGCTTTTACTTTTTAATAATATTTTATTGAAGACACTTTCGATGACATATAGTCATGCCAAGTGTTACTTACATATGAAGCTTTTTTGAATTAAATTTCATTTCAAAAATGGTCGTATTTTCAAATAATGATTGACAAATATTCTTTAGTAAGTACTCTATTGGTGCCTAGTGTATGACACTACTTTCGATGACATGGTCATGCTACTTAGATGTCCTGTACATGAGTTTCATAAACTTGTTTGTGGTTTTGTAAAAACATGTGATTAAATATAGCTTTTAATTATGGAAAACTATTTGATTGAAGAGACTTTCGATGACTTAGTCATGCAAGATGTGACACATTGCTACCACTATTCTTCAAGCAATTATCCCCGAAAGTAACATTTAGCAGAAAACGAAACTTTAGTTTTCAAGTGGAGACACGAGTTACTGGCTCTAAAAAATGTTTGTTTTCATACAATGTAAGCAAAAAACTGAATTTGGTCCAAAATGGAGATACGTGGTTGAAGAATAGACGTAGCGATATGTAACCCTTTTGAATGGTTAATGCTTTTAAATTGACCGTTTTATTTGATAATACGTAAAAAACTAATTTAAGGACACTGTTGATATCAGTTGCAAAATACTTTTAATGACATGGTCATGTAATATGTTCATAACTATGAATTGGAAAATGATTTACCTGTAAATATGTAATATATTATCAAATATTTATAGTTCCTTTTAAACGACCTAGATCAAATAAGAAAGTGGAGTTATGGAAATGGTATGAATAATGTCAAAAATTCAGAAATTCTCACTTCATTGCATCAAAACTTTTATCGAGATAATTTTATTCACAAACATAGCTTTCACATTTGAATCTTAAGGAGTTAATCTGGTTTTGGTATTGTAAGTGTACTTATATAAAATATAGTAAATTTATTATATATTTATAATATATATATTATGAATTTGATATACCATAAATATATTATTAAAGTAGAATCTGGAGTAAATTCATGAGCTTAGATCTGAGATGGAAGCCACAGTTAGAGCAGTATAAATTTTAGCTTTCATTTTTAAAATTGATGCAATTTTTAAGATAATCTAAGATATTCAAACTAATTCATATTGTTAAAACTACTTAACTTGTCAAGGGAAAATTGCGCAAAATACAATCATTCAAACTGCTTACCAATCCCGTCTTGAGCCGACTTATTCTGAGTTATATTTTTTATGTACTAAAACACTATTTAAAGCAAATACGTAGCATAAAATTAAAAGACTATTCCATTTCACAAATTGAAGCTATGTGCAATGGCAATATTTCGTAATGGACATGAAATTTTCGTTTTTTATCAAACAAACTGCTTCAACTGGATTTTCTTTGCCTTGAGAATTTTAAAATTCATCATGAATCATCATGTCGCAAAAATCATATAAAATCATAAGATTTACCAACTCTCTCTCAAACACACATTCAAACAATTATGCTCTGTTAAATGTCAAATTTTTCAACAAAACTAACGAGATTTTCTTCGAGTTTCGCCTTTGCTATACTTTCTTTTCTAACTATCAACTATATATGTACATGGTATAAATGTATCTGTGTGTATGTATGTATTTGTGTGATAATCAAATCCAGTCAAGAATCTTTGCTCACCGCAAGCAATTAAAGTTGTCGCAATAATTACATTTTCTTCTCAGTCAAGTAAAGTCAAGTCAAGTCGAGTCAAGCCAAGATATCAAAAATGCAGCTTGGGAAAAATTTTGTGTTGCCCTATTACAATTTTGCCTGCTTGCCTGCTTGCCTGCTTGCCTGCCTTGAAGATACTCTTAACTACTACATTGGGTATATGTCAGAATACATATAGTTTAAATAAGTAGTAGATATGTATTTATGGGTTGGTTTCAATGCTGTGTGTTTGGGGTTTGGGGTTTGGGATGTGGCATTTAGTGATGGCACTTTTGCTTTTGTGAGCAGCGATAAGACACGCACACACACATTTACAACGACAGGTTTATGTACTAAAAACTTTTATGCTTTACTTGCTTAAACTTCAAAATGTTTGCTAGTATAAATGGACTTATAGTAGTATGGACTTATAGATAGATAGATACACAGAAAAGAGAAATGTTGAGGGGAAGAGAGAGAGAGAATCAATGGCATAAATGACTGAATGAAAGAACGGAAAAGCATGTACTGATTGTGATTGTAACTTGCGACGAATTGAATGCAGAAGCATCAGCAGCAGCGGATTAAGAAACTTTAAATTGCTGCCACAAAGATGTTAGAGCAAAATAACACAGATGAAGAAAATAATGTAGAAGAAGTAGAAGATGGCGAAATTCCCAAAATTACATTCTACTTATATACTCGTACTTAAGACGTTCAAGTTTAAAACTGAAGCCAACTAACTTTGCGCGTATGTGTGTGTAATTGCACACTCAGTCAAATAAAAAGGGAGCAACGAAACGATTAGTACTTTGACGTCCTTTGGCAAAGTTTAAAGGTCATCGTTAAGACGAAACAACATGCGAGTGAGCAAGCTGAAAAGACACAAGGCTGAGAAAATTACTTTCCGTTTGTTAAGGAATTAAAATACTTTTACTCTTTCATACACTCTAAGATGATATGAAATATTGCTAGCAAATTTAAGCTGGTATTTAAGTACACGTGTGTTTTCTAGTGATAATAGTTCAAGAAATGACAACGTACTTAAAAGCATCGTGTCAAATTTATTATTTAAAGACTGTGTTCGATTTATAATATTAACCAAGAGTGATTGGAAATACTTACATACATGTGTATATCAATCATGTGACAAATTATATTCCAAAAAAATACCGCAAGCTATGCATTTTACGCCCGATGATTAATCAATACCAATACGAAAATGTATAAGAAACAGCGTTCTAGCAGAGGCAGATCTAATCGCATAGCCGATTGAATCTTAAAGTTTTGTAAAAGTACTTTGGTTGCTTCTTCATATGCTTAACAATACCAAAAAAAAAAAAAAAGAGAAACTGAGTTTGGGTAAGAAGAAATTTTTGCAGTAAATCCAAAATTTAATTTTCAAGTAGATATGTGTTATTTACATGGTCATGGCACAATATCGATAATTTAATGAATTTTCTCCCATTTCATATATATTATATGATAGATTGGAATAAATTCGCAAAATACACCAAATTGAAATGATTTTGTATCAATCTCAGTATTTTGTGCCCCCTAGACGTTGGCATTGGAACTTTGTTTTATCACGATTTTATTATTCAATGTTCTCCAGCAGATCGGCGAGCATTTATTTTATGACAATTTCATCATGTATTTTATCTTTACCTCTGGCAGTACTCTGGGTCCAAATCTCTGCACAGTCAAAACCAGAAATTAGCAAAAAATTATTTTCTATAGCACCACCTTTTCGCAGGCAATGGCATAAGAAAAGCTTTTCACTGCGTGCGGAACCGGCATTAAAAGGCAGGTACCTTTACAAGTACAACACTTACAACACAAGTGGAAGTAAAAGCTCGGAATAGGCCGCCCAGAGGCTATTGAGCAATTAAAAAAAAAAAAAAATATCTCAGTATTTTATGACTCCAAGTTGGTTATCGTGGAAGTACAATACTTTTGAATTATAGATCATAGTTTTGGTTCTTTTCGGCTGGTTTTCTCGTAGATATTTTTGCATTAAATCTGATTTTAGTAATTTAAATATCGGTTTCAGTATCATATGCCCTCATACGGATTTTGTAGTATTATCTAATATACCCTCTACTGGTTGAATTTGAACCATTTAATGGACGATTTTAAATGTTGTATAAAATAACGATGTGGTTTATTCTTTAGATTATATTATATTAGATTTTGAGGTAGGCAGGAGGCCTTCCATAAACCTTACATAGCACAGTCTGTTGAAACATTACACTTTTCCCAGACAGTGAAAAACGAAAGAGCAGAGGGAAAGGTAAAGGAAAAGATTTACAACAAGAAGAATGGAGGAATTTGAGGAATCTTAGAATTTCACGTAAAGAGATATGTAGATTGTGGGAACTCATCTTCAAGAGGAGAAACTTAAATGGTACGATCTTAGTATTTTATGTTTTCTAGAATTTTTCATAGCGAGTCGTGTATCTTGTGCAATCCAGCAGTTGGTTTCGATACATTTGTTTCTTGTAACAAAAAATTTTCTTATGTCTCTCGAATTTTTTTTGAATAATAGTACTATAAAGTGACAAAATATTGAGGAAACTGGAAGTAAATCAGTCATAAACAAAGTACGTAAGTAAATGAAAAATGTTATTAAGAAACTACTAAAAATAGAGTAACTATTAAAATGTATTTTATTAACAAACAAAAAATCCATGGGCAACTGTGTCAGAAATGTTGAATCGAAAATATTTCCTAGTGGGTGAGCTTTTAAGTGTATACATTATACCTAAGAGAATATGTTGCTGACAATTACAATTCGCTGTTTGTAGCTTATGACCATTTTCCTCAATAAATAATGTATTTAAAAGCTATAATTATCGATATTTATTTTGTGTGATATCAATATTTTTCATTGCATTTGAAAACTCGAAACGCACCTCATTCAATAAATCAATAAATGTATAAATGTAATCCCCAATTTTACAGACTCACTTCAGCTTTTACTTTTCTTTAAACTTTCTTCTTCTTCTTCTCTTTTGCCAACAATTGTCTGTCAAAGCCATTTATCTGTCAAAAAATTGACAATCAACTTACGCCTGTCACACAATACGCAACGCATACGTTGAATTTACGTCGTATTTTATTTAACTTTCCTGTATACTTAGTATTCTTTCTACATTTTCAACATCATTTCCAAGCTCAATTTTCAGCAGTTACTAACTATGAATACTCGGAGAATAACTTATTCAGCTATTTTTTACCAGTCCCTCCACTGCATTCTTTTATTTTTACTGAGTATATTTCTTGTGTGTGAGTATTTGATTTTTCCTTTTCATTTTATATAACCAATAATGAATTCTACAATAGCCATAGCAGCAGCTTCAATTCGACCCACATTTCTTGTTCAAATGGTGGAGAGGGGAAGGGGAGAAGAGTAACTTTACGTTACATGATATTCTGGGGCAATTATTGTTGAATTGCGAATAAAGAAAAGTAGAAGGTTAAAAAGAAAAAGGTTTCTGGTATAATTTTGACATTAAATTTAAATAAAAACAATTTCTATTTTGGTAGGTGTTTTTTTTTTGTAAATGTTTAGTACCAAAATTTTTAATACCATTTTATTATTGTTAAATGGAAATTTGAATTGTTGAACTCATTTACAGAGATGACTATATTGTTCTTTAAAGCTAGGAATTTGAATTGTTACATAGAAAAAACTTAAAGTATACTTTTTAACGCAATTACTCGCTGCCTGCTTTGACAGAATAAAATTATGCTGCATTTACTTCGTTTTCTTCGTTTTTAATATTTAAGTATTAGAATTGAGTACTAACGATAATTGTTTTTATTTCACTTCTGAAAGTGGATTTTAATTACTCCTCAAGGCCTAAATGTGCACTAAAGCTTTTTTTTATAAAATAAAAAATTAATGTATTGGTATATATTTTGAAATGTGTGTCGTTTTTTAATAAAAATAAGTACGTTTTTTCATTTTGTTTTCTACGTATGCCAAAACGCTTTAAATTAAGAACTGCACAAATATATATAAATAGAATATTTTTTACTTACTATATTAAAAAATTTAACTTTTAAATAAATGGAGAAATGGAAACACTTACCGCTACGACTTTCACTTTCAGCTGGCTTGAGCTGTAAAGCACGGTTCATCTGTAAATAGAAAGATAAAAGAAAAATTTACTAAACATTTCAATTAAATTTAATTGTAAAATATTCGAATTCGAACTCAAAATTAAATCAACATCGTTTCTATAACAACATAACCACAAAATTCTTGATTTAAATTTCTAATATGTACGAGTATGTGAAATAATTTCATCAAAACTATTGTATTCATTCATCTTCATTTTAGATGAATGTGTGTTTGAATCAACAACACTTGAGAGCTTCATGCGTCATGGTTACAGCTTAAGTCCTAATGTATTTATGTATGCATACAATTTTCTCGTATTCGCTCTATGCATTGAAGGCTATCTCATTCTTATACACAAACACACAGCTATACATACAGCGTTTGGTCAAGTGTTGGTGTGTGTGTAAAAGAGAAATAGAACAAAAAAAATCAAATTGAAATAAAATAAATGAAAAATGTTACAAATAAAAATAGAAATGGAAAGCAATAAAATTGCATTTTGTTCTGTTTTCTCGTTTACTCCTTTTAATTTTCTTTTATGTATTGTTGTTATTTGTAGCAAATTGTTATGTTGTTGTTGTTACAGCAATCAATTGGAAAATCCTTAACAAATCACCGGAAAAATGAAAACAAAAACACATACATAGGTAAATAAAATGAAATGAAGTTGAAGTATCCATACATACGAAGTTAGGCAATAGGTATGCTCGCAGTTGAACGAATTTAATTCTCACCTTGTAGGGGAAGTGCTTCTACATATGTATATAAACTAAAGTGAGACAAACCGATAATGAAAAGCATTACAGAAATAATGAAAGTAGTTTGCCTTTCCACTACATAACTTATAGATACATTGAGATAATGGGCTTAAAAGGTGATTTACTTTTAGATAATTTATGTGTGGCTATGCTGAATGGAAGAGATGAAATTCTACTATCTACAGATTTGTGGCTTTAGCTATACCAGAAAAATGTGCTAAGTCTGAGTTTGAGATTTTGACTTGCAAATGCAAATATTTAAATAAATGTTGTAAATTAATTTTGTGGTTAACATGGAAGATGATAACAATGCTGTTGCTGTTCTTGATGATGAGGATGACAATTTTGATAATGAAGTTGTATGAAAATGTTGCAATTTCCTTGAAAATTTAATTAAATTAAGCGATTTTCGTTGTCTGCATGTATGTATGTATATTTGTATATTGAAAAGCAATTTTCAGCATTTGATTTTTTATTTTT
Source organism: Palloptera scutellata (assembly GCA_958295655.1). NCBI lineage: Eukaryota > Metazoa > Arthropoda > Insecta > Diptera > Pallopteridae > Palloptera > Palloptera scutellata. Next base: position 48,356,542 of record OY282449.1, read on the forward strand.
CACATCAATGTACATTTGTTGTTGTAGTGCTGGTCCCGTAAACATGTACGCATATTATGCATACAATCCATTAGTAAAACCAAGTAATTAAAATCATGTTTTATTCTCTACTCACACACATATGTACACATATATATATATATACATAGGGACATGCCAGTTTACCAGTCCTTATGGCTTTCTACAGTGTACCCCTAAAAGGCTGCTTCAAAAAACTTCTTCTATATATGAGTACATATGAAGTTTGTTGTGAATAAGTGCAGGTAGGAAATAATCAAGATCGATGACAATGTTATTACGTATATATGCAGTTAGTTACAAATAAATATTCTGATTAAGTGACCAGAAATGTTTAATTTATATATGCAAAAATTCCAATGTGAACATTTCTTCCATTTATAGAATCAAATGGGATTTTACCAGATTTTTCCCTTAAAATTGCTTTGGGGCTGATTTCACTTGGAGTTTTTAATACGTCGGAAGTTTTCACTTTATTTGCCCATGATTTGAACGTGGTTTGTAAATTCTGTGGTCATGGTGTGGCATTACCCTTGGGGATATCGTTGAACCTCATTAATGGTAATTGATTTTCTGAATATATTATGCATTAGACCCTAATATTTCAGTTTATTCACGAATCAGTCAAGAATTAAGGAATATAAAATGATAAAAAAAAAATTAAAAAAATGTATTCATTTATAAAAGTATCTTTTATGTAGTGTATTAACCGCGTGACTTGATATTGTTTCCTACTAGGCTGGAAATACCCAAATACGGAATATACCCGAACCAAATCCAACTAAGGCAAACTAAGCTAAGTGAACTAAATATGTATGTATGTACAGCAGTAGCAACAATGCAACTCTCTCTTATTTGTAATTCAATTATGTTAATGATTGGACAACATTTCCCTGTATTTACATTAATGAATAATGAATAAGCAAGTTTTGTTGTTGTTAGATGTATGTAAATATATATATGTGTGTGTGTGTGTTATTGTGCGTGTATGTCTGTGTGTTCACCTCAATAAAATAGCGATTTCTATTACTTGCCTGCTGTGCTTCAAAACAGAGCAGAACAAAACAAAAAAAAATAAAACCACCAACGCCTAAATGTATGCAATGCAGTGCAACGAGAACAAAAATTCATTCAGTAACCGACAAAAAAAAAATAGTATGAAAAAAGGATTTCGTACATATAAATTAACTTTGAACAAATTAAGCGAACTCCTCTGCGAGCGCGTTCCTCTCTACCTCACCGCAAACACACACATACATACAAACAATATGCATTCATTGTAAAATTGACTATTTGTTGCACACTCACTAATGTACGAGAATATCTGAGTGTTTGGTAGGCGCTCGCTTAGCAAAAAAAAAGAGAAATTCTGATTAAAATTTAATTGAAAATGCAAAATGTTTTTTTTTCGCTTTGGATGTTGGTAAGCTCGACTCGCTCGCCTTTTTCATGCGACTATACTTCGCTACACAGCAAAACAATTAAATGCATTTAAATATGCGTTGTTGGCAACACCATTTATGCGCACATGCCACCGAACATTATAGATTTAAACATACTATATGGCGGGAAATGCAGCATCCTTCCGCTCTAAGTCCCCGTGCCTCACTCCATTTTTCCTCTCCCGTCACGTCCACCTACTACATATGTGCAAGACTGATGTATGTGAAGCAATGAGCTTTACTCAAAGCTCAGCTGGATAAATTAAGTGGTCGATGAACTGAATCCTTGTTGAGTTTTTGTACAACAACATGTTGTTCTTGTGATTGCTATTACTGTAGTTGCTGTTATTGTTGCTGCTCATGCTCGTATTGCTGTTGATGTTATTGTGTATTCATAGTGTTGTTTCTATTATTTTATATTATTATTATTCGTATTGTTGCTGTTTTGCTGACGACGATGATGCCGCAAAATTTAAACCAATGTTTAACCAAATATGTGCATTTAGTGTCTCTCTCTCTCACACTCTCTCTCCCTCTTTCTTCTCTAACCCCTCGAGCAAATGCTTTGATTTTTGGCATGGGTACAAATGAGTGGGCAAAATGAATAGGAGCAAGTGTTACTGCGTAAGTGAACAGGAAGCAAGTGTTGTTCAGAGTGGCCACCCTCGTTGACTGATAAGCATGGTGGTGGCATACTATTATTTCCACTTGCTGTTCGCTGCTCGCTGCTTACTGCTTGTGTTTGATAAATGATTGATGTTGGTAAATGGTTTTGGTGTAATAAATTGAAAATTTTGTTATGTTGTGCGTTGCACTTAAATGCTTGATTACATTTTGTTTAAAAGCTTTTTGAGTTCTCTCAGCCCTATTTTGTTATATTTTATTTCATTCCATTTCCAGGGGGACAATTAAGCGAGAGACATAAATAGATCTCATTTCATTCACGCGATTATATAGAATTTTATAAGCGATAAGTGAGTGGAGAAGAGATAGCAGTAGCTGGGTACCGCAAAGAATTGGAGAGTGGTAAGAGTGAATCTTAAACTCTTCACTCAATATAGGTGCAAAAATTTTTACAATGGATTTTCATTCCAAAATGATTTTCCATTTTTAAATCGTGATAAACAATATTCCAAAAATTTATAAAATTATGTTCGGCTGGTTCGAATAAATTCCAGCTGAGAGGCCCAATTTTCTACCACTTTTTGCAGCAATTGGGACCGTATGCCAGTAATAACGTGCCGAATATTCTCTTCCAAGGCGTCAATCGTATCGGGTTTATCTGCGTAGACAAGCGACTTCACATTACCTCACAAAAAATATTCCAGCCCTGTTAAATCGCACGATCTTGGAGGCCACGTCACAGGCCCAAGACACGAAATAATGCGCTCACCAAAAGTTTCCTTCAATAAATTGATTGCTTTGTTGGCTGTATGGCATGTAGCGCCTTCTTGTTGGAACTAAATATCGCCCACAACAACATCCTCCAATTCAGGCACGAAAAAGTCATTCATCATGGCTCTATAGCGTTCCCCATTGACTGTAACATTATGACCGTCTTCATCTTTGATGAAATATGGACCAATGATTCCCTCTGCCCATAGAGCACACCAAACAGTGACTTTTTGAGGATGTAATGGCTTCTCAACAATGGCTTGTGGATTATGATCACTCCGAATGCGAAAATTTTGCTTATTACCGTACCCATTCAACCAAAAGTGAGCTTCATCACTGAGCAAAATTTTCTTGTGAAAATCGGGTTCGGTGGCCATCTCGTTTTGGTAATAAATTTGCACGATTTGCAAACGTTATTCAGGAGTAAGTCTATTCATTATGAAATGGCAAACCAAACTGAGCATAAATCAAGTGACAGCTGTCAAAAAGACCAACTCCGAAAAAAGTATTGCCAGATTGAAAACCACACTTCTAAAAAAAAACATTATTTCGTTTGAAAATTTGAGTAAGGCTTGCAAACTTTTAAGCACCCACTCTTGTAAATAAAAAATGCAAGCGTTTAATGAATTAAAAAATATATCAAGTTTTGCGTGATATATTTCATTTGAAAAATAAATTGCTCCATATTATTTATAATACAAACTTAAATTTGTACAGAGCGTATACTCGTATAGTAAGTGCATAATTCTTTTGTTTTTCTATTTTATCTCAATTCCTATACACAAAAAATCCTGTAATTCTTCTTTCTTTATAATGCTGATTTTTTATAAAAACAAAGTGTACAATTTTTATAGGGGTTTTAGTAATAATATATGCCAATGTTAAAATAAATAAATAAAGCATTGCCAAGAATTAAAATTAATAAGTGAAACAGATTCAGAGACTTTTACTGCTATTACCAATTCGAATAATTTTTAAATATTTTCATTTAATAATAGCTTTGTATTTGCAAGATTATAGAATTCTTTATAATACTGATGAAACTAATGGCTGACGAATGACTAACTGCTTTTTATTTATTTACATATATTTGTAAATAAGTATACTAAATATTTAGTACAGATATTCTGGATTCCAAGTTAAATTCAGTGATGGAAAATTGTTTAATCTCTCCATCAATGTATTGAAGTTCTCCAGATATTTCGCCATTTAATAGAGATACAAATCTACAACCATTCATTGTGATAATAGCTTAATTTATTAATAGTTCAGTTGAAGTCCTGTAGGAAAACCGTAAGTTAACCGAGATCAAGCGAGATGAAGATCAAGTGAAATGTAGATCAGTCGAATGAATATTGAATCTGAAAGCCATCGGATTAGATAAATATGAAGTAGTAAGATGGGAGATGAAACAAATTCCGATGAGAATCAAGTCGGATGTGAGATCAAGTTCGATGAAGATCTCTTCCTGATGAAGTAGGATTCAGATGCAGATAAAGTCCGATGAAGATCAAATAAAGTAAAGATCTAATCTGATAAAGATCATGTCAGAAGATGATCAATCTTTATGAAGATCAAGTCAGATTAAACTAATTTATATGAGGATTAAGTCAGGTAAGGGTCACATCAGATTGGGATTAAGTAAAAAAAAACATCACTTGAGGCCAGATGAGGATCAAAGCCGATCAAATATAAATTTTTATGAATATGTAGTAAATTAGATATCAAATTAGATAAAGACCAAAACTGATAAATATCCAGTCAGATGAGGATCAAATCAGGTTAAGTTCAAGTCAGATAAAATTCAAGTTAGATGAAGACTAATCAAGTTGAAAGAAGATCTCGTCAAATGGAGATAAAAAAGGTGGAAGTCATTTCAGATGGATATCAAGTTAGATGAGGATCATGTCAGATAAAGATCGTGTCAAATGAATATAAATTCTTATGAAAATTAAGTCAGATAAAGATCAAAACAGATGAAGAGCAAGCTAGATGGAGCTGCACTCAAGTAAAACCTAATTCACTTGAAAACCAAATTATAAGAAGATCAATTAATATGAAAATTAGTTATTTTGAATAAATATATTTAAAGCCACCCAAATTCAGTGCTGCACTATTCTGTTAATTTAAGTCCCTCATCAGTAAATAATTTGGGTTTATGCGAAAGAGGCACTGTGCTTTGAACTTTATTTTCAGATATTCAAAATTGTTAAAGCAATTTCCTTTGAAGCACTACAAAGCAGCAATTTTGTGTCAAACCATTTTCTAATCCTAAGCAAAACGTAATACTTATTTACATTTAATTTAAATTAATTTTATAATATGTTCCGTTTAGTTAAAGTTAAAGTTAATATTAAAACATGTTGTTAAACATTTTATTTAATTTACAATTTTTACTACATATTTTGTTATTATTTTGTAAAGTATGTGCTTTTGAAGTAAGTTGCCTGCCACAGCCAAACTAAATACGAACTTTCACTGGCTGCCATTTTCGCTGCTAAAACCGTAGAGAAAATTATATAATTGAAATGGTTTTATGTGTGTGTGAGTGCTGTGTATGAGCGGGAGTTTTGTAACAGAAAATTTTTGTTTGGTTTCACATTAATTTAACATTTTTTTTTTTTTGCAACTAGAGGGAAAAAGCAAACATTTTAACAATTTCCTTGCTTTGTTCAGTTTTTTTTTTTATTATTTTTGGTAGTGAATAATTTTACTAATTATATTGTGGAAATAATAAAAATTAATTGTGTGAAATTGTATTTTTAAGGTTTACTAGTGCAAAACATAATAATAGAATTGTGATACCATACAAATACCTATGAATTTTAATTAAAGAAATGAGTATTTTGAATGTAGCTGTGAGTACTCGAGTATGCGTGAGTGTATGTGTACATACAATTCGCTTTCTTTCATATTCATTGCTCGTAGTTACCTCGTATTTATTTTCTTCTTTTTTTTGCATTAGAAAACTTGCAGTCACTCCCAGCTTCCGTTGGAGTTTTATATATTCAGCATATTAAGTTTCCTTTGCTTGGCCAAAAATTTATTTCAATTTCAGTTTTATATTTTTCGTAACTCATACACTAAAATAAATTATAATTTACAATTTTAACAATCAATGATTTGGAGTTATACGCAATAATAAAACTACGTGGACGAGGCGCAATGTTTTGCTGCCTGCAATGGTACGCTGTACACATACATACACAAACACATGCCAGAAAATGCTTTTGTTTGTGTGCTTCGTATTCGTTTATCTAAAAATCATTCAACCGCATCACTTTACCCACTCATATGTAGCATGCTATACATTTTTACGAGTTCATTAGTGAGAAAAACACTAATACAGAAACTCATACAGAAACAGAGAAAAACAAAAAACCGAAATAAAACACTTGAATGTGGCAACATTGGTATTGGTGTTGGTTGCTAGTGATGGCTGGTGGCTGCCAATGATGCAATTTGCAATTTCAGCAGCTGTGATTTTTAACCTAGATTTCCAAGGTACATTCATACATATGTACATACACATACTTGAATATGTTTATATGTGTATGTGAAAAATGTTGACCCGCGTAAAATATTCCAGCTATTTCAATTTTATATAGTTAACAGAAATAAACTTATTTTTCAATGCTTTTGGCTTTTTTGATGGTTTTCGCTCAAGCGTTTTATGTGCATGATTGTGTGCGTGTGTGAGTATATGTATATGTATGGTATATGCACACATGCAATTTTGAATTATGTATAAGTTTTCTTTTTCTTCTCCTTCTAACAAACTACAATTCCCAAAATTGCACCTACTTTCATAGCACCAGCAAACAGTTTTATGACCTTAAGTAGCCTCCATTCTTCTCCTGTGCATGTACTTATAGTTATAAAAGAAGGAAGCAAATAATTGTGTTTTTTTTCGATATAAGTATATCGCGAATCCATAGAAATTTCAAACACAAATTCTATTTTATTTCATTTCTAGTTTCAGTATTTACTCGATTGCATTCTTTGTGTGGGTTGTGTATTTTTACAAGTGGCCATTCCAGTCTAGGTATATTCTGGGCCGTTATTAGTAGGTGTATAGCTAGAGTTTGGTGAAACTTGATGTTTAAACAAAACATTACTGAAAAAAACACAACATCCACTCTAAATTAACTATATTATAAGTATGTGCGATTGTTTAAATCCACTGGAAATATTTCTGGATTCACAAATAACTCGTGCGGCAAATCTAATTTACAACAGCGTAGCATAGCTTTAGGTGCCTCATATGTTTTTAATACCCTATTATTATTACATATTAGTATGAGTATGTAGAAATATTTAAAATGTTAATAAATCTTACAGATTAATAGAGGATTGTAAAAATTTACTATATATCAAGGTCAGCTATCGGAGTAATGTCCATTTCCCTTATATGCCAGTTGAAAACTGTGTGCCCCAAATAAAATTCGGCAGAAAATAGAGTGTGAAATATTCTGAGCAAAACCAATTGAAAAATCAATCAAATTTCAGCAATATTACATATGATTTCTATACAGATGGCTTCAGATCCATAAATGGAACAGATTCGTACCTAGACGAAGTGAACAAATACTTCTGCGGGTCCAATGAGCCCAGAACCAATTATTGGCGTTAGTTTGGCAGAAACAAAGATCAACACTCAATGCATTAAGTATGCTCATAGTCAGTTCCTACAGAACTACGAATAGCTTTTGAAAGAATCTAAAACACAAAAAAAAATTCATTTTTTTACATCTGGATGAAAAGAATCTGCGTATACTAGTAGGTTCTATCTGTTATGTAGAAACGTCGTAAGAATGAGCTATTGCCATTCTAGCCGACCTGTAATCGTTAAGTTCCTCAAATAAACTATTTGTTCGCTTATTGGTAGTGCTATGGACTGTTACGCAGAGTGCCCGGGGTTCAAATGCACAGACAAAGTCAAAAAGTAGCTATGAGTACTCGAGTATTCCTTCGTTTTCCTCTTCCTAGCTCTTGTCCTTTCCTTTGTTCTATTTTCTTCCACTTTTCCTCAATTCGGACAAAACACAACGGTCAAAAATTGACTGAGTGCTGTGGAAGGCCTCTGAAACTTCTGCAGACTTTCAAATTTAATCTAATGCGTAGTGCTTTTGTGAAGTTTTTTATATTTGTCAGACATGGTGTTGATAAAAGAAAAAGTATTTTCAGAGATGTAAAAAAATATTACAAATCTGCTTCTGTTGTTGTTATTATGGTTTGTATTAAATAGCAAACATTACGTTGTACAAGTCATTTAAATTTTTAAGCATGCAAACAAAAAAAAAAACCTAATTTACTCAATCAAATTGCTAGAAATTGGCCTCAATCGCTTTTTTGCTCCATTTGCCACTTTCCAATTCTTTTTTAGCATTAAAAATTTCTCCGACTCATGTTACTTTTTATTTTTGAATTCTTGTTTTGATATTCATTGTTATTGGGATTTAATTTTGGCCTTTTAAAGAGGATATAGTTTGACCAGGAACTGACAGGTGTACTGGTATTCCAATGAACTCATTTAGCCTTTACTGAAATGAAGTATACTCGTATGTAGGAAAGTTTTCTCTTTAAACAAGAGGAAAAGAAAAAATGAATAATTTGTCTTCAATGTGAAGAAACACTATTGTGAAACACTATTTCATTCAAATGACTTCCTAACCTTTAATTATATTAATAATAACCCCCCAATTAAAGACAAAATATTTTCCAATATAAAAATGTACTATTCTTAATAAATATTACATAAATAAATTATAAATTTATTGCACTAATCTGCCAAAATAGTTTTATATATTAATAATATTCATAATTTAAATATTTGGTCCTTTCGTACTAAAATATTTGAATAGTTTAAAGATAGAAACCAACCTGGCTTACCGCCGGTCTGAACTCAGATCATGTAAGAATTTAAAAGTCGAACAGACTTTAAATTTAAGCGACTACACCTAAAATTATATCTTAATTCAACATCGAGGTCGCAATCTTTTTTATCGATATGAACTCTCCAAAAAAATTACGCTGTTATCCCTAAAGCTTTTCACTTCGCCGTTCGGATTCGGCATTAAACTGTAGGTCCCTTCCATTCATGTACAAATATAAAACGCACAACATGAGTGGATGCGAAAAAGCTCGGCCTAGGCCCTCCATGGGCTGTTGTGCCACTAAAAGTAAAGTAAAGTAAGTTATCCCTAAAGTAACTTAAATTTTTAATCATTATTAATGGATCAATTATTCATAAATTAATGTTATAATAAATTAAAAGTTCGTTAAATTTTAACATCACCCCAACAAAATATTTTCAAAAATTATAATAAAATAAATCTATATAATTAAAATAAAGTAAAATATAAAGATTTATAGGGTCTTCTCGTCCCATACGGTCAACCCAATTTTTCAGCGCACTTTCGGCTGTATGGAGCTGTACTTGACCGATGGGTGCATACATTTCGCCTTTAAGAGCCTCAATCGTTTCTGCATGGTTGGCGTAACACTTATCTATAACGGCTCCACACAAATAATAGTCCAACGGGGTCAAATCGCAACTGCGTGCTAGCCAATGCACAGCACCAAAACGGCTATTAACGCAATTTTCAAACTTCAACTTTCCATGCAAAATATCGATTGTTGCACAGCTAGTGTGACACTGCCATCCCGTTGGCATAAAATTTTGCCTAACTCCATATCTTCTAAAATAGCCCACAAATATTCAGTTATCATTGGCGTTAGCGCACATCATTCACTATAACGCATCTTCCTTCCCCAATTTCCAAGAAAAATTACCCAATTATATCGTCGGTCCAAAACCCACACCAAACAGTTACTCGCTGCAGATGAATTGGGTTCTCAACAATCGCGCATGTATTTTCTGAGCCCCAGATGCGACAGTTTTGCTTATTAACGTAAACACCGATGGTAAAATGAACTTATTCAGAAAAGATGATTTTTCGGTATAATTTTCGGCTGTACCAGTTGAGCTTTTCATGGCTTTTCATGTTCAGGTGTTTATGCAAAATTTGCAACAAATAAATACGTGAAATGTTCAATTCCTGAGAACGCTGGCGAGTTGATGTGGTAGGTTCCTCTTGCACATGCTGTGCAATAGTAGTAATTTTTTCGATTGTACGCAATGTAGGACTTTGAGCAAGTGTTGTTTTATCCATTAAAGATCCAGTTTCCCGAACTCTTTTCACAAACTGATATACAAATTGCGTGAAAGACACTTCTCTTCTATCGAATTTATAACGTAATTATGTATTTTACAGCTTCGGTAGAAGATTCACTATTTTGCAAGTAATATTTAGTATTTCCCAAAGTTGTTCAAGTGTTAACCGCAAATATAAAACTAATTTTCCGTCATGAATGCCATTAGAGTTGCCACACTCAAAATAACCAGTACTTCAAATTGCAAATATTAGATGGGCTATCCTTTATATGTTAAGGATGTTCAAATAATTACAACTGCAACTCATTTTGATATCCCTTCCGCTTGTCTCTCAATCGAAAACTATAAACAGTTGGTGGGTTTACAGACTAGTTAGGAGAATTTATAAAATGAAATGTTTAAATGTTGGTAAATCATGTAAAAAATAATCTTAAATTTCAATATTGAAACCAAACTGAAATGTGTAGAAACCCCAACGTTGTTTCAATAACACGCAGACTTTACACTTTTACACTTAACACTTTTCGCTGTAAGATATGAGAAAAAAGCGAAGTAACTGCTTACTACAATTTAGGTAGTAAAAATTTTAACTTTATGGTCAAAAGAAGCAAACATTATTGGAATTTTTAATTTGAGTGGTTTTTAGCGTTTCAGTTTTCAGTTATCGCTATCGCTATCGTTGTTGTTGCTGCGGTATTTGTTTCAATTATTATTATTGTTGGTGGTGCTGGCAAATATCTAAACTGTTATGCTTTTTTTGTAATGTAATTGTATTGTATGCATTGGAACATATATATATATATATATATAAATATGTATATGTATATTATATTTCTATGAATGTGTGCGTGAACACGTGCTGGGCATGTGAGCGAATGGAAATGAAAACGAGATCATAGCATTGTTATAAAAACAAGAGACTTTAATAAAAGTTTAAAATATATGTTAAATGTGTGTGTGCAAAACGGAAAAAGGGGGAATGCTTTACTTTACTTTATTTATACTACTTTTACCATTGCTTTTTTTTATTTGCATAAATAAACTATTTTACTATTATTGTAGAAAATACTTATTTCTGTTGTTTTCTGCATTGTTTTTGCTTTTCTTTCATATTTTACCGTCAACTTCATAAAATGGCATAACGAAAATGCAATTAAAAGTACTTTTTATGGGTTTACATTGTTTTACGTTGTTGTTGTTTTAGTTGTAATAACAGCGAAAATGGCTTTTCATTTCTTTCCGCTTCTAAAAAATTGCATACGAGTACCAACATTTTGTAAAATGGTCATGTGTATATATACATAGAATGTAAATTGAAGGAAAGGACAATGAAAAAGAGATAGTGAGGGTAATAGTTAAAAGAGGTGAAGTGAGTGGGTATACTGAAAATGGAAAGTGTGTGTGGGAGAAGGTTAGAACGAATAGTGGAATCAGTTGGGTGGTAGCAAGCGAGTGAGTTAGGGGAAAAGTAAATGGTATACACTCACAGACATAGACGCACACTCAAACGAATATAAAATACATTCCGCGACTATTTCTGTGACATAGATTTACACGCAACAGTACCAACCAACTAAAAAGAAAATTCATTGAAATCACAGCAGGATTGAATGGTGGAGAGAAAAAGAAAAAAAGGAAACAATTGGTAATACTAAATCGAAAAGTTCAACGATATTGAAAAAGTTGGATAATCAAAAAAAAAAAAAAGAAATTTTGTGGACATTTTTTTTTCACATTCACTTTTTGTTTTTTATTGTTTTATGTTTTTGCTTTAAAATTTTTGTTGAAAAATTTTTGTTTATTTTTTGTTTTGCAACTTTCCAACTTTTCTATATACATATTAAAAGAAAATAATAAAGAGTATATTCATAAATATGAGCAGAGTTGCGAAACAACAAAAACAATATGGAATTGTTAAGCTTCAGGGTGAGTTTCCATGCTCATCATTTGCTTTTACAAGAATAACAGAAAACACAACAACTACAAGCTATAACTAGCATGAGAATATCCATCAACAACAAAAAACATTACCGCAACAACTCGAAGAAAGAAACAAATGAAAAAAAAGTGAATAAAAGAGAGAGATGCAAAAGTATAGCAAAATTGAGGACCATTCAAGTAATGATGCGAGGAAGAGTGGGTGAATTGGGGAAAGGAACACGACAAGGATAACTGCAGTTTAATCAAAAGTTAACAGAAAATACTACGGAAAATACTATATATGCAAGTACACATAAAAACACATACACTCATACAGAGAGATATACTATCTTGCTTACAGATACATGATGAACTAGTACTATGTGGCATATATGTATATGGATGCATGTATCAGTCTTGGCTCATGTTCTATGTTTTGAAGAATAGTAAAAGTTTTTCAGTTTTTCAGTTTTTCATGCAACTACATACATAGATGATGGGGTTGTGTTTTCCTTTCATTTTTGTGGTGTTTTATTTCGCATCTGTACTTCAGGCAAACACATACTACTAAAGAACATGCGTACGGCGAAGCGTTGGTTGCTTAGCTATAGCAGCTCAGCTTCGTCTCTTTATGTACATACATATATTATACAAAACGCCTTAGTTATTGACCCGCAATTTATCGATAAAATTCTTCTGAGTATTTTGTTGTTGTTTAAAGGATTTCGTTCCTTTTTTCTATTCAGCTCTTCGATATGGGTTTTTTTGTTTTGATGCTGGTCAATTCCAACTAATAAAAAATAGAATGTTAGATATTTGAGCACACATTTTTATAGTGAAAAAAAATATATAAAAATACAAGGAGCATAACGTTAAATCATGGTCAACACAATCGCAAATTGTTCTTTGAAAAAAAATGACTCGCTCTTGTTGTAGTACTGAAATCAATGTCACTGTTTTCGAAAACAGATTTAAGAATTTTTCTTTCATCGTTTTATTTTATGAGAAATACGCAAACGAAACTAAAGTGTAGTAAGTAGCTTTTTATATAATAAGGATTGAATTATATTATGATACTAATTATTGTTTATATAAACTTAAAGTTTATTTCATTTAAGTTTTTCTATTAATAGGAATGCTGCAATACGAGGGTAGATCAATAAGACAGGTGGCGTTGCTGAGGGAAGTTGGCATTACCCGCGTGTACTGCCATCTGTCACACGACAGCACACTAAATTTCAAACTGATTCACAAGTTAGTTTTTATTTGGCAGCCATTAGTATCACACGTGTTTCGTGTTTCGCGATAAAATGGAAAAAGAACAATATCGATCCATAACTCACTTTTTATTTTTGGATGGAAAAACATGCGAAGAAATAAAAGCGAAGTTGGATGCTGTCTATGGGGACCCTTCACCATCTATGACAACCGTAAGATATTGGTTCAACGAATTTAAACGCGGTCGTACATTTGTTTTTGATGAGGCGCGCCCAGGCCGCTCGGCAGACGTGGTTACCAAGGAAATCGTTGAAAAGGTCAGCGTTCTCGCTGCTCGCCGAACGAAAGTGCGCGAAGTAGCAGAGGCTGCAGGAGTGTTGTACGGAACGGTAATTAATAATTTACTTGATAGGTTAAGCATGAGAAAGGTGTCGGCCCGATTGGTGCCGCGATTGCTTACGGTGGACAACAAGCGGATACGGAATTGTCGCGGCAAAATTGCATGAATTGAACTACGAATTGCTGCCGCACTCACCGTACTTGCCCGACTTGGCTCCCTGCGACTTTTTTCTGTTCCCCAACATGAAAATGTGGCTCGGGGGAAAAAAATTCTGCTCAATCGAGGAGGTTATCGTCGAGACAGAAGAGTATTTTGAAGAGTTTGACGAATCGTATTTTTTGGAGGGGTTAAAGAAATTGCAGAGACGTTGGGGAAAGTATATTGTACTAAAAGGAAATTATGTAAAAAAAAAAGAATAAAAAAAATTGTGAAAAACTTGCCTCTTCATTCCCACCCACGGGTACTTATTGATCATCGTATACTTATATTATTTAAATCAAAATAAATCATTTAAATTGTATTTTAAGCATTTTTGTGATTATCACATGTTAACTAATTTTGATTAAATAGTGTTTTGAAGCACAAAAAAATATTTATTCATAATTTTTGGTACAATTTCTTGCAACCGTAAAAATTTTGGATCATTGTCAGGTTAGTCGGAAATTCACAAATATTGCTCGCATGCTATTAAATTTATTTATATTTATTAAAACTTTTATGTGGTTGTATTGCATGCGAAAAAATTATTTATAAGTGGTTTTAAGCTGAAAACATATACAAAGAGTCGTATCAGGTCGTATCGTATTTTCATAATGCTGGAAAATTTTATATGAAAAATGAGAGAATTTACGACAAGAGAATAAAATAACGAAAAGGTCATTTAGGGTAATTTGTAAATGATGATGACGATATGTGTTTTATTTCATTGCAACGTAGATGAGTTTTGTAGCTATATAATCTCTATTAGATTCTGTGAAATTTTTATCACATGCAATCAATTTTCTTTGAAAAACATTTTGACAAAAACACATCTCAGCATACACCGTGGTTTCAGCAATTTTCGATTTTAATTACTTTAAGATTTGAATGATTTGCAGAATCTCTCGCATGCTAAGTAGTTTCTTTGAATGTAATTGTTAACCGAAAACACATAACTATATAAGTTATGTTATGATTTACCTAAATTAAAGTAATTTCGGCATTATTTACATAAGCTCTGTTTCAGAAATTTTTCTCGCATGCTTTACAAATTTGTTGTATTGAATTTTCTACGGAAACACTCATTAAGTAACTTAGTCTCACATTAAATTCAGTTTAATTTTCAGAAAATGTTATGGCATGCAACAGACTTGGAACTGAAAACAGGTATTTGCGTAATCTGTAATATGGTTTTTTTTAACCTTAGCATTTGGCTTTCAGAATTTTGTTCTCAGATATTTGAGAACATACCTTTAATGTGCAGTAGTGAATAGGAAACCTTTCTTCCATTTGCACAACTCCTTTTACATGTTTTCTGATTTTTTTTATTAAAATTTATATTTAACTATTTGTTTATTAAAACTTTTCATAGCATGCGATATTTTTCTTTATTACAAATTTCTTGCATACTAAATCAATTTGTAGCGAATAGAAAATGATTTACTATTAAAAGCATGATTTATGCCGTATTTATCCTAAATTTTAAGTTAGTACGTGATTTTGAGACATTTTCTTAACACGCAATATTTTTGTTTACATAAATTACTCCAGTAACTTTGATAGATTAAAGTTTGTGACTTTTGATTTATATAAGATCAAAGTATAATATTCTGAGGCTTAAAATTAAATTCTTTAAATTTAAATGCATAGTGCGTGCTAGGCA